>JAKZAN010000046.1:0-556668 GCA_023053545.1 Lepidurus packardi
TAATTCAGTCCGTAAGGAATTAATTCAGTCCTAAAGGATTTAATTCAGTCCGTAAGGTATTAATTCAGTCCGTAAGGAATTAATTCAGTCCGTAAGGAATTAATTCAGTCCGTAAGGAATTAATTCAGTCCGTAATGGATTAATTAAGTCCGTAATGAATTAATTCAGTCCGTAAGGAATTAATAAAATCCGTACGGAATTAATTCAGACCGTACGGAATTAATTCAGTAAGTAAGGAATTAATTCAGTCCGTAAGGAATTAATTCAGTCAGTAAGGAATTAATTCAGTCAGTAAGGAATTAATTCAGTCCGTAAGGAATTAATTCAGTCAGTAAGGAATTATTTCAGTCCGTAAGGAATTAATTCAGTAAGAAACGAATTCAATCAATCCTAAAGAATTAATTCAGTCCGTAAGGAAATATTTCAGTCCGTAAGGATTTAATTCAGTCCGTAAGGAATTAATTCAGTCCGTAGGGAATTAATTCAGTCCGTAAGGAATAAGTTCAGTACGTAAGGAATTAATTCAGTCCGTAATGAATTAATTCAGTCCGTAAGGAATTATTTCAGTAAAAAAACGAATTCAATCAATCCTAAAGAATTAATTCAGTCCGTAAGGAAATATTTCAGTCCGTAAGGATTTAATTCAGTCCGTAAGGAATTAATTCAGTCCGTAGGGAATTAATTCAGTCCGTAAGGAATAAGTTCAGTACGTAAGGAATTAATTCAGTCCGTAATGAATTAATTCAGTCCGTAAGGAATTATTTCAGTCCGTAATTAATTCATTCATTCCTTACGGAATTAATTAAGTCCGTAAGGAATTAATTCACTCAGTAAGGAATTATTTCAGTCCGTAAGGAATTAATTCAGTAAGAAACGAATTCAATCAATCCTAAAGAATTAATTCAGTCCGTAAGGAAATATTTCAGTCCGTAAGGATTTAATTCAGTCCGTAAGGAATTAATTCAGTCCGTAGGGAATTAATTCAGTCCGTAAGGAATAAGTTCAGTACGTAAGGAATTAATTCAGTCCGTAATGAATTAATTCAGTCCGTAAGGAATTATTTCAGTCCGTAATTAATTCATTCATTCCTTACGGAATTAATTAAGTCCATAAGGAATTAATTTAGTCTGTAAGGATTTAATTAAGTCCGTAATGAATCAATTCAGTCCGTAAGGAATAACTTCAGTACGTAAGGAAATAATTCAGTCCGTAATGGATTAATTAAGTCCGTAATGAATTAATTCAGTCCGTAAGGAATTAATAAAATCCGTACGGAATTAATTCAGACCGTAAAGAATTAATTCAGTCCGTAAGGAATTAATTCAGTCCGTAAGGAATTAATTCAGTCAGTAAGGAATTAATTCAGTCCGTAAGGAATTAATTAAGGAATTAATTCAGTCCGTAAGGAATTAATTCAGTCCGTAAGGAATTAATTCAGTCCTAAAGGATTTAATTCAGTCCGTAAGGTATTAATTCAGTCCGTAAGGAATTAATTCAGTCCGTAAGGAATTAATTCAGTCCGTAAGGAATTAATTCAGTCCGTAATGGATTAATTAAGTCCGTAATGAATTAATTCAGTCCGTAAGGAATTAATAAAATCCGTACGGAATTAATTCAGACCGTAAGGAATTAATTCAGTAAGTAAGGAATTAATTCAGTCCGTAAGGAATTAATTCAGTCAGTAAGGAATTAATTCAGTCAGTAAGGAATTAATTCAGTCCGTAAGGAATTAATTCAGTCCGTAAGGAATTAATTCAGTCAGTAAGGAATTATTTCAGTCCGTAAGGAATTAATTCAGTAAGAAACGAATTCAATCAATCCTAAAGAATTAATTCAGTCCGTAAGGAAATATTTCAGTCCGTAAGGATTTAATTCAGTCCGTAAGGAATTAATTCAGTCCGTAGGGAATTAATTCAGTCCGTAAGGAATAAGTTCAGTACGTAAGGAATTAATTCAGTCCGTAATGAATTAATTCAGTCCGTAAGGAATTATTTCAGTCCGTAATTAATTCATTCATTCCTTACGGAATTAATTAAGTCCATAAGGAATTAATTTAGTCTGTAAGGATTTAATTAAGTCCGTAATGAATCCATTCAGTCCGTAAGGAATAACTTCAGTACGTAAGGAAATAATTCAGTCCGTAATGGATTAATTAAGTCCGTAATGAATTAATTAAGTCCGTAAGGAATTAATTCAGTCAGTAAGGAATTAATTCAGTCCGTAAGGAATTAATTCAGTCCGTAAGGAATTAATTCAGTCCGTAAGGTATTAATTCAGTCCATAAGGTATTAATTCAGTCCGTAAGGAATTAATTCAGTCCGTAAGGAATCAATTCAGTCCGTAAGGAATTAATTCAGTCCGTAAGGAATAAGTTCAGTACGTAAGGAATTATTTCAGTCCGTATGAAATTAATTCAGTCCGTAAGGAATTAATTAAGGAATTAATTCAGTCCGTAAGGAATTAATTCAGTCCGTAAGGAATTAATTCAGTCCTAAAGGATTTAATTCAGTCCGTAAGGTATTAATTCAGTCCGTAAAGAATTAATTCAGTCCGTAAGGAATTAATTCAGTCCGTAAGGAATTAATTCAGTCCGTAATGGATTAATTAAGTCCGTAATGAATTAATTCAGTCCGTAAGGAATTAATAAAATCCGTACGGAATTAATTCAGTAAGTAAGGAATTAATTCAGTCCGTAAGGAATTAATTCAGTCAGTAAGGAATTAATTCAGTCAGTAAGGAATTAATTCAGTCCGTAAGGAATTAATTCAGTCCGTAAGGAATTAATTCAGTCAGTAAGGAATTATTTCAGTCCGTAAGGAATTAATTCAGTAAGAAACGAATTCAATCAATCCTAAAGAATTAATTCAGTCCGTAAGGAAATATTTCAGTCCGTAAGGATTTAATTCAGTCCGTAAGGAATTAATTCAGTCCGTAGGGAATTAATTCAGTCCGTAAGGAATTATTTCAGTCCGTAATTAATTCATTCATTCCTTACGGAATTAATTAAGTCCATAAGGAATTAATTTAGTCTGTAAGGATTTAATTAAGTCCGTAATGAATCAATTCAGTCCGTAAGGAATAACTTCAGTACGTAAGGAAATAATTCAGTCCGTAATGGATTAATTAAGTCCGTAATGAATTAATTCAGTCCGTAAGGAATTAATAAAATCCGTACGGAATTAATTTAGTCCGTAAGGAATTAATTCAGTCCGTAAGGAATTAATTCAGTCCGTAAGGAATTAATTCAGTAAGAAACGAATTCAATCAATCCTAAAGAATTAATTCAGTCCGTAAGGAAATATTTCAGTCCGTAAGGAATTAATTCAGTCCGTAAGGAATAAGTTCAGTACGTAAGGAATTATTTCAGTCCGTAATGAATTAATTCAGTCCGTAATGGATTAATTAAGTCCGTAATGAATTAATTCAGTCCGTATGAAATTAATTCAGTCCGTCAGGAATTCATTCAGTCCGTAAGGAATTAATTCAGTAAGAAAGGAATTAATTAAGTCCGTAAGGAATTAATTAAGTCCGTAAGGAATTAATTCAGTCCGTAAGGAATTAATTAAGTTCGTAAGGAATTAATTCAGTCCGTAAGGAATTAATTCAGTCCGTAAGGAATTAATTCAGTCCGTAAGGAATTAATTCAGTCCGTAAGGAATTAATTCAGTCCGTAAGGAATTATTTCAGTCCGTAATTAATTCATTCATTCCTTACGGAATTAATTAAGTCCATAAGGAATTAATTTAGTCTGTAAGGATTTAATTAAGTCCATAATGAATCAATTCAGTCCGTAAGGAATAACTTCAGTACGTAAGGAAATAATTCAGTCCGTAATGGATTAATTAAGTCCGTAATGAATTAATTCAGTCCGTAAGGAATTAATAAAATCCGTACGGAATTAATTCAGACCGTAAGGAATTAATTCAGTCCGTAAGGAATTAATTCAGTCCGTAATCAATTAATTCAGTCAGTAAGGAATTAATTCAGTCAGTAAGGAATTAATTCAGTCAGTAAGGAATTATTTCAGTCCGTAAGGAATTAATTCAGTAAGAAACGAATTCAATCAATCCTAAAGAATTAATTCAGTCCGTAAGGAAATATTTCAGTCCGTAAGGAATTAATTCAGTCCGTAAGGAATTAATTCAGTCCGGAGGGAATTAATTCAGTCCGTAAGGAATAAGTTCAGTACGTAAGGAATTAATTCAGTCCGTAATGAATTAATTCAGTCCGTAATGGATTAATTAAGTTCGTAATGAATTAATTCAGTCCGTATGAAATTAATTCAGTCCGTAAGGAATTCATTCAGTCCGTAAGGAATTCATTCAGACCGTAAGGAATTAATTCAGTCCGTAAGGAATTAATTCAGTCCGTAAGGAATTGATTCAGTCAGTAAGGAATTAATTCAGTCAGTAAGGAATTAATTCAGTCCGTAAGGAATTAATTCAGTCCGTAAGGAATTAATTCAGTCAGTAAGGAATTAATTCAGTCCGTAAGGAATTAATTCAGTCCGTAAGGAATTAATTCAGTCCGTAAGGAATTAATTCAGTCCATAAGGTATTAATTCAGTCCGTAAGGAATTAATTCAGTCCGTAAGGAATCAATTCAGTCCGTAAGGAATTAATTCAGTCCGTAAGGAATAAGTTCAGTACGTAAGGAATTAATTCAGTCCGTATGAAATTAATTCAGTCCGTAAGGAATTAATTAAGGAATTAATTCAGTCCGTAAGGAATTAATTCAGTCCGTAAGGAATTAATTCAGTCCTAAAGGATTTAATTCAGTCCGTAAGGTATTAATTCAGTCCGTAAGGAATTAATTCAGTCCGTAAGGAATTAATTCATTCCGTAATGGATTAATTAAGTCCGTAATGAATTAATTCAGTCCGTAAGGAATTAATAAAATCCGTACGGAATTAATTCAGACCGTAAGGAATTAATTCAGTCCGTAAGGAATTAATTCAGTCCGTAAGGAATTAATTCAGTCAGTAAGGAATTAATTCAGTCAGTAAGGAATTAATTCAGTCCGTAATGAATTAATTCAGTCCGTAATGGATTAATTAAGTCCGTAATGAATTAATTCAGTCCGTATGAAATTAATTCAGTCCGTAAGGAATTCATTCAGTCCGTAAGGAATTAATTCAGTAAGAAAGGAATTAATTAAGTCCGTAAGGAATTAATTAAGTCCGTAAGGAATTAATTCAGTCCGTAAGAAATTAATTAAGTCCGTAAGGAATTAATTCAGTCCGTAAGGAATTAATTCAGTCCGTAAGGAATTAATTCAGTCCGTAAGGAATTAATTCAGTCCGTAAGGAATTAATTCAGTCCGTAAGGAATTAATTCAGTCCGTAAGGAATTAATTCAGTCCGTAAGGAATTAATTCAGTAAGAAACGAATTCAATAAATCCTAAAGAATTAATTCAGTCCGTAAGGAAATATTTCAGTCCGTAAGGAATTAATTCAGTCCGTAAGGAATTAATTCAGTCCGTAAGGAATTAATTCAGTCCGTAAGGAATTATTTCAGTCCGTAAGGAATTAATTCAGTCCGTAAGGCATTAATTCAGTCCGTAAGGAATTAATTCAGTAAGAAACGAATTCAATCAATCCTAAAGAATTAATTCAGTCCGTAAGGAAATATTTCAGTCCGTAAGGAATTAATTCAGTCCGTAAGGAATTAATTCAGTCCGTAAGGAATTAATTCAGTCCGTAAGGAATAAGTTCAGTACGTAAGGAATTATTTCAGTCCGTAATGAATTAATTCAGTCCGTAATGGATTAATTAAGTCCGTAATGAATTAATTCAGTCGGGAATTCCGTAAGGAATTAATTAAGGAATTAATTCAGTCCTAAAGGATTTAATTCAGTCCGTAAGGTATTAATTCAGTCCGTAAGGAATTAATTCAGTCCGTAAGGAATTAATTCATTCCGTAATGGATTAATTAAGTCCGTAATGAATTAATTCAGTCCGTAAGGAATTAATAAAATCCGTACGGAATTAATTCAGACCGTAAGGAATTAATTCAGTCCGTAAGGAATTAATTCAGTCCGTAAGGAATTAATTCAGTCAGTAAGGAATTAATTCAGTCAGTAAGGAATTAATTCAGTCCGTAATGAATTAATTCAGTCCGTAATGGACTAATTAAGTCCGTAATGAATTAATTCAGTCCGTATGAAATTAATTCAGTCCGTAAGGAATTCATTCAGTCCGTAAGGAATTAATTCAGTAAGAAAGGAATTAATTAAGTCCGTAAGGAATTAATTCAGTCCGTAAGGAATTAATTCAGTCCGTAAGGAATTAATTCAGTCCGTAAGGAATTAATTCAGTCCGTAAGGAATTAATTCAGTCCGTAAGGAATTAATTCAGTAAGAAACGAATTCAATCAATCCTAAAGAATTAATTCAGTCCGTAAGGAAATATTTCAGTCCGTAAGGAATTAATTCAGTCCGTAAGGAATTAATTCAGTCCGTAATCAATTAATTCAGTCAGTAAGGAATTAATTCAGTCAGTAAGGAATTAATTCAGTCAGTAAGGAATTATTTCAGTCCGTAAGGAATTAATTCAGTAAGAAACGAATTCAATCAATCCTAAAGAATTAATTCAGTCCGTAAGGAAATATTTCAGTCCGTAAGGAATTAATTCAGTCCGTAAGGAATTAATTCAGTCCGGAGGGAATTAATTCAGTCCGTAAGGAATAAGTTCAGTACGTAAGGAATTAATTCAGTCCGTAATGAATTAATTCAGTCCGTAATGGATTAATTAAGTTCGTAATGAATTAATTCAGTCCGTATGAAATTAATTCAGTCCGTAAGGAATTCATTCAGTCCGTAAGGAATTCATTCAGACCGTAAGGAATTAATTCAGTCCGTAAGGAATTAATTCAGTCCGTAAGGAATTAATTCAGTCAGTAAGGAATTAATTCAGTCAGTAAGGAATTAATTCAGTCCGTAAGGAATTAATTCAGTCCGTAAGGAATTAATTCAGTCCGTAAGGAATTAATTCAGTCCGTAAGGAATTAATTCAGTCCGTAAGGAATTATTTCAGTCCGTAAGGAATTAATTCAGTCCGTAAGGCATTAATTCAGTCCGTAAGGAATTAATTCAGTAAGAAACGAATTCAATCAATCCTAAAGAATTAATTCAGTCCGTAAGGAAATATTTCAGTCCGTAAGGAATTAATTCAGTCCGTAAGGAATTAATTCAGTCCGTAAGGAATTAATTCAGTCCGTAAGGAATTAATTCAGTCCGTAAGGAATTAATTCATTCCGTAATGGATTAATTAAGTCCGTAATGAATTAATTCAGTCCGTAAGGAATTAATAAAATCCGTACGGAATTAATTCAGACCGTAAGGAATTAATTCAGTCCGTAAGGAATTAATTCAGTCCGTAAGGAATTAATTCAGTCAGTAAGGAATTAATTCAGTCAGTAAGGAATTAATTCAGTCCGTAATGAATTAATTCAGTCCGTAATGGATTAATTAAGTCCGTAATGAATTAATTCAGTCCGTATGAAATTAATTCAGTCCGTAAGGAATTCATTCAGTCCGTAAGGAATTAATTCAGTAAGAAAGGAATTAATTAAGTCCGTAAGGAATTAATTAAGTCCGTAAGGAATTAATTCAGTCCGTAAGAAATTAATTAAGTCCGTAAGGAATTAATTCAGTCCGTAAGGAATTAATTCAGTCCGTAAGGAATTAATTCAGTCCGTAAGGAATTAATTCAGTCCGTAAGGAATTAATTCAGTCCGTAAGGAATTAATTCAGTCCGTAAGGAATTATTTCAGTCCGTAAGGAATTAATTCAGTCCGTAAGGCATTAATTCAGTCCGTAAGGAATTAATTCAGTAAGAAACGAATTCAATCAATCCTAAAGAATTAATTCAGTCCGTAAGGAAATATTTCAGTCCGTAAGGAATTAATTCAGTCCGTAAGGAATTAATTCAGTCCGTAAGGAATTAATTCAGTCCGTAAGGAATAAGTTCAGTACGTAAGGAATTATTTCAGTCCGTAATGAATTAATTCAGTCCGTAATGGATTAATTAAGTCCGTAATGAATTAATTCAGTCGGGAATTCCGTAAGGAATTAATTAAGGAATTAATTCAGTCCTAAAGGATTTAATTCAGTCCGTAAGGTATTAATTCAGTCCGTAAGGAATTAATTCAGTCCGTAAGGAATTAATTCATTCCGTAATGGATTAATTAAGTCCGTAATGAATTAATTCAGTCCGTAAGGAATTAATAAAATCCGTACGGAATTAATTCAGACCGTAAGGAATTAATTCAGTCCGTAAGGAATTAATTCAGTCCGTAAGGAATTAATTCAGTCAGTAAGGAATTAATTCAGTCAGTAAGGAATTAATTCAGTCCGTAATGAATTAATTCAGTCCGTAATGGACTAATTAAGTCCGTAATGAATTAATTCAGTCCGTATGAAATTAATTCAGTCCGTAAGGAATTCATTCAGTCCGTAAGGAATTAATTCAGTAAGAAAGGAATTAATTAAGTCCGTAAGGAATTAATTCAGTCCGTAAGGAATTAATTCAGTCCGTAAGGAATTAATTCAGTCCGTAAGGAATTAATTCAGTCCGTAAGGAATTAATTCAGTCCGTAAGGAATTAATTCAGTCCGTAAGGAATTAATTCAGTCCGTAAGGAATTAATTCAGTAAGAAACGAATTCAATCAATCCTAAAGAATTAATTCAGTCCGTAAGGAAATATTTCAGTCCGTAAGGAATTAATTCAGTCCGTAAGGAATTAATTCAGTCCGTAATCAATTAATTCAGTCAGTAAGGAATTAATTCAGTCAGTAAGGAATTAATTCAGTCAGTAAGGAATTATTTCAGTCCGTAAGGAATTAATTCAGTAAGAAACGAATTCAATCAATCCTAAAGAATTAATTCAGTCCGTAAGGAAATATTTCAGTCCGTAAGGAATTAATTCAGTCCGTAAGGAATTAATTCAGTCCGGAGGGAATTAATTCAGTCCGTAAGGAATAAGTTCAGTACGTAAGGAATTAATTCAGTCCGTAATGAATTAATTCAGTCCGTAATGGATTAATTAAGTTCGTAATGAATTAATTCAGTCCGTATGAAATTAATTCAGTCCGTAAGGAATTCATTCAGTCCGTAAGGAATTCATTCAGACCGTAAGGAATTAATTCAGTCCGTAAGGAATTAATTCAGTCCGTAAGGAATTAATTCAGTCAGTAAGGAATTAATTCAGTCAGTAAGGAATTAATTCAGTCCGTAAGGAATTAATTCAGTCCGTAAGGAATTAATTCAGTCCGTAAGGAATTAATTCAGTCCGTAAGGAATTAATTCAGTCCGTAAGGAATTATTTCAGTCCGTAAGGAATTAATTCAGTCCGTAAGGCATTAATTCAGTCCGTAAGGAATTAATTCAGTAAGAAACGAATTCAATCAATCCTAAAGAATTAATTCAGTCCGTAAGGAAATATTTCAGTCCGTAAGGAATTAATTCAGTCCGTAAGGAATTAATTCAGTCCGTAAGGAATTAATTCAGTCCGTAAGGAATTAATTCAGTCCGTAAGGAATTAATTCATTCCGTAATGGATTAATTAAGTCCGTAATGAATTAATTCAGTCCGTAAGGAATTAATAAAATCCGTACGGAATTAATTCAGACCGTAAGGAATTAATTCAGTCCGTAAGGAATTAATTCAGTCCGTAAGGAATTAATTCAGTCAGTAAGGAATTAATTCAGTCAGTAAGGAATTAATTCAGTCCGTAATGAATTAATTCAGTCCGTAATGGATTAATTAAGTCCGTAATGAATTAATTCAGTCCGTATGAAATTAATTCAGTCCGTAAGGAATTCATTCAGTCCGTAAGGAATTAATTCAGTAAGAAAGGAATTAATTAAGTCCGTAAGGAATTAATTCAGTCAGTAAGAAATTAATTAAGTCCGTAAGGAATTAATTCAGTCCGTAAGGAATTAATTCAGTCCGTAAGGAATTAATTCAGTCCGTAAGGAATTAATTCAGTCCGTAAGGAATTAATTCAGTCCGTAAGGAATTAATTCAGTCCGTAAGGAATTAATTCAGTCCGTAAGGAATTAATTCAGTCCGTAAGGAATTAATTCAGTCCGTAAGGAATTAATTCAGTAAGAAACGAATTCAATCAATCCTAAAGAATTAATTCAGTCCGTAAGGAAATATTTCAGTCCGTAAGGAATTAATTCAGTCCGTAAGGAATTAATTCAGTCCGTAATCAATTAATTCAGTCAGTAAGGAATTAATTCAGTCAGTAAGGAATTAATTCAGTCAGTAAGGAATTATTTCAGTCCGTAAGGAATTAATTCAGTAAGAAACGAATTCAATCAATCCTAAAGAATTAATTCAGTCCGTAAGGAAATATTTCAGTCCGTAAGGAATTAATTCAGTCCGTAAGGAATTAATTCAGTCCGGAGGGAATTAATTCAGTCCGTAAGGAATAAGTTCAGTACGTAAGGAATTAATTCAGTCCGTAATGAATTAATTCAGTCCGTAATGGATTAATTAAGTTCGTAATGAATTAATTCAGTCCGTATGAAATTAATTCAGTCCGTAAGGAATTCATTCAGTCCGTAAGGAATTCATTCAGACCGTAAGGAATTAATTCAGTCCGTAAGGAATTAATTCAGTCCGTAAGGAATTAATTCAGTCCGTAAGGAATTAATACAGTCAGTAAGGAATTAATTCAGTCAGTAAGGAATTATTTCAGTCCGTAAGGAATTAATTCAGTCCGTAAGGAATTAATTCAGTCAGTAAGGAATTAATTCAGTCCGTAAGGAATTAATTCAGTCCGTAAGGAATTAATTCAGTCCGTAAGGAATTAATTCAGTCCGTAAGGTATTAATTCAGTCCATAAGGTATTAATTCAGTCCGTAAGGAATTAATTCAGTCCGTAAGGAATCAATTCAGTCCGTAAGGAATTAATTCAGTCCGTAAGGAATAAGTTCAGTACGTAAGGAATTAATTCAGTCCGTATGAAATTAATTCAGTCCGTAAGGAATTAATTAAGGAATTAATTCAGTCCGTAAGGAATTAATTCATTCCGTAAGGAATTAATTCAGTCCTAAAGGATTTAATTCAGTCCGTAAGGTATTAATTCAGTCCGTAAGGAATTAATTCAGTCCGTAAGGAATTAATTCATTC
This sequence comes from Lepidurus packardi, assembly GCA_023053545.1. Lineage (NCBI taxonomy): Eukaryota > Metazoa > Arthropoda > Branchiopoda > Notostraca > Triopsidae > Lepidurus > Lepidurus packardi. The sequence continues at coordinate 11,142 of JAKZAN010000046.1, forward strand.
CGTAATGGATTAATTAAGTCCGTAATGAATTAATTCAGTCCGTAAGGAATTAATAAAATCCGTACGGAATTAATTCAGACCGTAAGGAATTAATTCAGTCCGTAAGGAATTAATTCAGTCCGTAAGGAATTAATTCAGTCAGTAAGGAATTAATTCAGTCAGTAAGGAATTAATTCAGTCCGTAATGAATTAATTCAGTCCGTAATGGATTAATTAAGTCCGTAATGAATTAATTCAGTCCGTATGAAATTAATTCAGTCCGTAAGGAATTCATTCAGTCCGTAAGGAATTAATTCAGTAAGAAAGGAATTAATTAAGTCCGTAAGGAATTAATTAAGTCCGTAAGGAATTAATTCAGTCCGTAAGAAATTAATTAAGTCCGTAAGGAATTAATTCAGTCCGTAAGGAATTAATTCAGTCCGTAAGGAATTAATTCAGTCCGTAAGGAATTAATTCAGTCCGTAAGGAATTAATTCAGTCCGTAAGGAATTAATTCAGTCCGTAAGGAATTAATTCAGTCCGTAAGGAATTAATTCAGTCCGTAAGGAATTAATTCAGTCCGTAAGGAATTAATTCAGTAAGAAACGAATTCAATCAATCCTAAAGAATTAATTCAGTCCGTAAGGAAATATTTCAGTCCGTAAGGAATTAATTCAGTCCGTAAGGAATTAATTCAGTCCGTAAGGAATTAATTCAGTCCGTAAGGAATAAGTTCAGTACGTAAGGAATTATTTCAGTCCGTAACGAATTAATTCAGTCCGTAATGGATTAATTAAGTCCGTAATTAATTAATTCAGTCCGTATGAAATTAATTCAGTCCGTAAGGAATTCATTCAGTCCGTAAGGAATTAATTCAGTAAGAAAGGAATTAATTAAGTCCGTAAGGAATTAATTAAGTTCGTAAGGAATTAATTCAGTCCGTAAGGAATTAATTCAGTCCGTAAGGAATTAATTCAGTCCGTAAGGAATTAATTCAGTCCGTAAGGAATTATTTCAGTCCGTAATTAATTCATTCATTCCTTACGGAATTAATTAAGTCCATAAGGAATTAATTTAGTCTGTAAGGATTTAATTAAGTCCATAATGAATCAATTCAGTCCGTAAGGAATAACTTCAGTACGTAAGGAAATAATTCAGTCCGTAATGGATTAATTAAGTCCGTAATGAATTAATTCAGTCCGTAAGGAATTAATAAAATCCGTACGGAATTAATTCAGACCGTAAGGAATTAATTCAGTCCGTAAGGAATTAATTCAGTCCGTAATCAATTAATTCAGTCAGTAAGGAATTAATTCAGTCAGTAAGGAATTAATTCAGTCAGTAAGGAATTATTTCAGTCCGTAAGGAATTAATTCAGTAAGAAACGAATTCAATCAATCCTAAAGAATTAATTCAGTCCGTAAGGAAATATTTCAGTCCGTAAGGAATTAATTCAGTCCGTAAGGAATTAATTCAGTCCGGAGGGAATTAATTCAGTCCGTAAGGAATAAGTTCAGTACGTAAGGAATTAATTCAGTCCGTAATGAATTAATTCAGTCCGTAATGGATTAATTAAGTTCGTAATGAATTAATTCAGTCCGTATGAAATTAATTCAGTCCGTAAGGAATTCATTCAGTCCGTAAGGAATTCATTCAGACCGTAAGGAATTAATTCAGTCCGTAAGGAATTAATTCAGTCCGTAAGGCATTAATTCAGTCAGTAAGGAATTAATTCAGTCAGTAAGGAATTAATTCAGTCCGTAAGGAATTAATTCAGTCCGTAAGGAATTAATTCAGTCAGTAAGGAATTAATTCAGTCCGTAAGGAATTAATTCAGTCCGTAAGGAATTAATTCAGTCCGTAAGGAATTATTTCAGTCCGTAATTAATTCATTCATTCCTTACGGAATTAATTAAGTCCATAAGGAATTAATTTAGTCTGTAAGGATTTAATTAAGTCCATAATGAATCAATTCAGTCCGTAAGGAATAACTTCAGTACGTAAGGAAATAATTCAGTCCGTAATGGATTAATTAAGTCCGTAATGAATTAATTCAGTCCGTAAGGAATTAATAAAATCCGTACGGAATTAATTCAGACCGTAAGGAATTAATTCAGTCCGTAAGGAATTAATTCAGTCCGTAATCAATTAATTCAGTCAGTAAGGAATTAATTCAGTCAGTAAGGAATTAATTCAGTCAGTAAGGAATTATTTCAGTCCGTAAGGAATTAATTCAGTAAGAAACGAATTCAATCAATCCTAAAGAATTAATTCAGTCCGTAAGGAAATATTTCAGTCCGTAAGGAATTAATTCAGTCCGTAAGGAATTAATTCAGTCCGGAGGGAATTAATTCAGTCCGTAAGGAATAAGTTCAGTACGTAAGGAATTAATTCAGTCCGTAATGAATTAATTCAGTCCGTAATGGATTAATTAAGTTCGTAATGAATTAATTCAGTCCGTATGAAATTAATTCAGTCCGTAAGGAATTCATTCAGTCCGTAAGGAATTCATTCAGACCGTAAGGAATTAATTCAGTCCGTAAGGAATTAATTCAGTCCGTAAGGAATTAATTCAGTCAGTAAGGAATTAATTCAGTCAGTAAGGAATTAATTCAGTCCGTAAGGAATTAATTCAGTCCGTAAGGAATTAATTCAGTCAGTAAGGAATTAATTCAGTCCGTAAGGAATTAATTCAGTCCGTAAGGAATTAATTCAGTCCGTAAGGAATTAATTCAGTCCATAAGGTATTAATTCAGTCCGTAAGGAATTAATTCAGTCCGTAAGGAATCAATTCAGTCCGTAAGGAATTAATTCAGTCCGTAAGGAATAAGTTCAGTACGTAAGGAATTAATTCAGTCCGTATGAAATTAATTCAGTCCGTAAGGAATAAGTTCAGTACGTAAGGAATTAATTCAGTCCGTATGAAATTAATTCAGTCCGTAAGGAATTAATTAAGGAATTAATTCAGTCCGTAAGGAATTAATTCAGTCCGTAAGGAATTAATTCAGTCCTAAAGGATTTAATTCAGTCCGTAAGGTATTAATTCAGTCCGTAAGGAATTAATTCAGTCCGTAAGGAATTAATTCATTCCGTAATGGAATAATTAAGTCCGTAATGAATTAATTCAGTCCGTAAGGAATTAATAAAATCCGTACGGAATTAATTCAGACCGTAAGGAATTAATTCAGTCCGTAAGGAATTAATTCAGTCCGTAAGGAATTAATTCAGTCACAAGCAATTAATTCAGTCAGTAAGGAATTAATTCAGTCCGTAATGAATTAATTCAGTCCGTAATGGATTAATTAAGTCCGTAATGAATTAATTCAGTCCGTATGAAATTAATTCAGTCCGTAAGGAATTCATTCAGTCCGTAAGGAATTAATTCAGTAAGAAAGGAATTAATTAAGTCCGTAAGGAATTAATTAAGTCCGTAAGGAATTAATTCAGTCCGTAAGAAATTAATTAAGTCCGTAAGGAATTAATTCAGTCCGTAAGGAATTAATTCAGTCCGTAAGGAATTAATTCAGTCCGTAAGGAATTAATTCAGTCCGTAAGGAATTAATTCAGTCCGTAAGGAATTAATTCAGTCCGTAAGGAATTAATTCAGTCCGTAAGGAATTAATTCAGTCCGTAAGGAATTAATTCAGTCCGTAAGGAATTAATTCAGTCCGTAAGGAATTAATTCAGTAAGAAACGAATTCAATCAATCCTAAAGAATTAATTCAGTCCGTAAGGAAATATTTCAGTCCGTAAGGAATTAATTCAGTCCGTAAGGAATTAATTCAGTCCGTAAGGAATTAATTCAGTCCGTAAGGAATTAATTCAGTCCGTAAGGAATTAATTCAGTAAGAAACGAATTCAATCAATCCTAAAGAATTAATTCAGTCCGTAAGGAAATATTTCAGTCCGTAAGGAATTAATTCAGTCCGTAAGGAATTAATTCAGTCCGTAAGGAATTAATTCAGTCCGTAAGGAATAAGTTCAGTACGTAAGGAATTATTTCAGTCCGTAATGAATTAATTCAGTCCGTAATGGATTAATTAAGTCCGTAATGAATTAATTCAGTCCGTATGAAATTAATTCAGTCCGTAAGGAATTCATATAGTCCGTAAGTAATTAATTCAGTAAGAAAGGAATTAATTAAGTCCGTAAGGAATTAATTAAGTCCGTAAGGAATTAATTCAGTCTGTAAGGAATTAATTAAGTTCGTAAGGAATTAATTCAGTCCGTAAGGAATTAATTCAGTCCGTAAGGAATTAATTCAGTCCGTAAGGAATTAATTCAGTCCGTATGAAATTAATTCAGTCCGTAAGGAATTAATTAAGGAATTAATTCAGTCCGTAAGGAATTAATTCAGTCCGTAAGGAATTAATTCAGTCCTAAAGGATTTAATTCAGTCCGTAAGGTATTAATTCAGTCCGTAAGGAATTAATTCAGTCCGTAAGGAATTAATTCAGTCCGTAATGGATTAATTAAGTCCGTAATGAATTAATTCAGTCCGTAAGGAATTAATAAAATCCGTACGGAATTAATTCAGACCGTAAGGAATTAATTCAGTCCGTAAGGAATTAATTCAGTCCGTAAGGAATTAATTCAGTCAGTAAGGAATTAATTCAGTCAGTAAGGAATTAATTCAGTCCGTAATGAATAAATTCAGTCCGTAATGGATTAATTAAGTCCGTAATGAATTAATTCAGTCCGTATGAAATTAATTCAGTCCGTAAGGAATTCATTCAGTCCGTAAGGAATTAATTCAGTAAGAAAGGAATTAATTAAGTCCGTAAGGAATTAATTAAGTCCGTAAGGAATTAATTCAGTCCGTAAGGAATTAATTAAGTCCGTAAGGAATTAATTCAGTCCGTAAGGAATTAATTCAGTCCGTAAGGAATTAATTCAGTCCGTAAGGAATTAATTCAGTCCGTAAGGAATTAATTCAGTCCGTAAGGAATTAATTCAGTCCGTAAGGAATTAATTCAGTCCGTAAGGAATTAATTCAGTCCGTAAGGAATTAATTCAGTCCGTAATGAATTAATTCAGTCCGTAAGGAATTAATAAAATCCGTACGGAATTAATTCAGACCGTAAGGAATTAATTCAGTCCGTAAGGAATTAATTCAGTCCGTAATCAATTAATTCAGTCAGTAAGGAATTAATTCAGTCAGTAAGGAATTAATTCAGTCAGTAAGGAATTATTTCAGTCCGTAAGGAATTAATTCAGTAAGAAACGAATTCAATCAATCCTAAAGAATTAATTCAGTCCGTAAGGAAATATTTCAGTCCGTAAGGAATTAATTCAGTCCGTAAGGAATTAATTCAGTCCGGAGGGAATTAATTCAGTCCGTAAGGAATAAGTTCAGTACGTAAGGAATTAATTCAGTCCGTAATGAATTAATTCAGTCCGTAATGGATTAATTATGTCCGTAATGAATTACTTCAGTCCGTATGAAATTAATTCAGTCCATAAGGTATTAATTCAGTCCGTAAGGAATTAATTCAGTCCGTAAGGAATCAATTCAGTCCGTAAGGAATTAATTCAGTCACAAGCAATTAATTCAGTCAGTAAGGAATTAATTCAGTCCGTAATGAATTAATTCAGTCCGTAATGGATTAATTAAGTCCGTAATGAATTAATTCAGTCCGTATGAAATTAATTCAGTCCGTAAGGAATTCATTCAGTCCGTAAGGAATTAATTCAGTAAGAAAGGAATTAACTAAGTCCGTAAGGAATTAATTAAGTCCGTAAGGAATTAATTCAGTCCGTAAGAAATTAATTAAGTCCGTAAGGAATTAATTCAGTCCGTAAGGAATTAATTCAGTCCGTAAGGAATTAATTCAGTCCGTAAGGAATTAATTCAGTCCGTAAGGAATTAATTCAGTCCGTAAGGAATTAATTCAGTCCGTAAGGAATTAATTCAGTCCGTAAGGAATTAATTCAGTCCGTAAGGAATTAATTCAGTCCGTAAGGAATTAATTCAGTCCGTAAGGAATTAATTCAGTAAGAAACGAATTCAATCAATCCTAAAGAATTAATTCAGTCCGTAAGGAAATATTTCAGTCCGTAAGGAATTAATTCAGTCCGTAAGGAATTAATTCAGTCCGTAAGGAATTAATTCAGTCCGTAAGGAATTAATTCAGTCCGTAAGGAATTAATTCAGTAAGAAACGAATTCAATCAATCCTAAAGAATTAATTCAGTCCGTAAGGAAATATTTCAGTCCGTAAGGAATTAATTCAGTCCGTAAGGAATTAATTCAGTCCGTAAGGAATTAATTCAGTCCGTAAGGAATAAGTTCAGTACGTAAGGAATTATTTCAGTCCGTAATGAATTAATTCAGTCCGTAATGGATTAATTAAGTCCGTAATGAATTAATTCAGTCCGTATGAAATTAATTCAGTCCGTAAGGAATTCATTCAGTCCGTAAGTAATTAATTCAGTAAGAAAGGAATTAATTAAGTCCGTAAGGAATTAATTAAGTCCGTAAGGAATTAATTCAGTCTGTAAGGAATTAATTAAGTTCGTAAGGAATTAATTCAGTCCGTAAGGAATTAATTCAGTCCGTAAGGAATTAATTCAGTCCGTAAGGAATTAATTCAGTCCGTATGAAATTAATTCAGTCCGTAAGGAATTAATTAAGGAATTAATTCAGTCCGTAAGGAATTAATTCAGTCCGTAAGGAATTAATTCAGTCCGTAAGGAATTAATTCAGTCCGTAAGGAATTAATTCAGTCCGTAAGGAATTAATTCAGTCCGTAAGGAATTAATTCAGTCCGTAAGGAATTAATTCAGTCCGTAAGGAATTAATTCAGTCCGTAAGGAATTAATTCAGTCCGTAAGGAATTAATTCAGTAAGAAACGAATTCAATCAATCCTAAAGAATTAATTCAGTCCGTAAGGAAATATTTCAGTCCGTAAGGAATTAATTCAGTCCGTAAGGAATTAATTCAGTCCGTAAGGAATTAATTCAGTCCGTAAGGAATTAATTCAGTCCGTAAGGAATTAATTCAGTAAGAAACGAATTCAATCAATCCTAAAGAATTAATTCAGTCCGTAAGGAAATATTTCAGTCCGTAAGGAATTAATTCAGTCCGTAAGGAATTAATTCAGTCCGTAAGGAATTAATTCAGTCCGTAAGGAATAAGTTCAGTACGTAAGGAATTATTTCAGTCCGTAATGAATTAATTCAGTCCGTAATGGATTAATTAAGTCCGTAATGAATTAATTCAGTCCGTATGAAATTAATTCAGTCCGTAAGGAATTCATTCAGTCCGTAAGTAATTAATTCAGTAAGACAGGAATTAATTAAGTCCGTAAGGAATTAATTAAGTCCGTAAGGAATTAATTCAGTCTGTAAGGAATTAATTAAGTTCGTAAGGAATTAATTCAGTCCGTAAGGAATTAATTCAGTCCGTAAGGAATTAATTCAGTCCGTAAGGAATTAATTCAGTCCGTATGAAATTAATTCAGTCCGTAAGGAATTAATTAAGGAATTAATTCAGTCCGTAAGGAATTAATTCAGTCCGTAAGGAATTAATTCAGTCCTAAAGGATTTAATTCAGTCCGTAAGGTATTAATTCAGTCCGTAAGGAATTAATTCAGTCCGTAAGGAATTAATTCAGTCCGTAATGGATTAATTAAGTCCGTAATGAATTAATTCAGTCCGTAAGGAATTAATAAAATCCGTACGGAATTAATTCAGACCGTAAGGAATTAATTCAGTCCGTAAGGAATTAATTCAGTCCGTAAGGAATTAATTCAGTCAGTAAGGAATTAATTCAGTCAGTAAGGAATTAATTCAGTCCGTAATGAATAAATTCAGTCCGTAATGGATTAATTAAGTCCGTAATGAATTAATTCAGTCCGTATGAAATGAATTCAGTCCGTAAGGAATTCATTCAGTCCGTAAGGAATTAATTCAGTAAGAAAGGAATTAATTAAGTCCGTAAGGAATTAATTAAGTCCGTAAGGAATTAATTCAGTCCGTAAGGAATTAATTAAGTCCGTAAGGAATTAATTCAGTCCGTAAGGAATTAATTCAGTCCGTAAGGAATTAATTCAGTCCGTAAGGAATTAATTCAGTCCGTAAGGAATTAATTCAGTCCGTAAGGAATTAATTCAGTCCGTAAGGAATTAATTCAGTCCGTAAGGAATTAATTCAGTCCGTAAGGAATTAATTCAGTCCGTAAGGAATTAATTCAGTCCGTAAGGAATTAATAAAATCCGTACGGAATTAATTCAGACCGTAAGGAATTAATTCAGTCCGTAAGGAATTAATTCAGTCCGTAATCAATTAATTCAGTCAGTAAGGAATTAATTCAGTCAGTAAGGAATTAATTCAGTCAGTAAGGAATTATTTCAGTCCGTAAGGAATTAATTCAGTAAGAAACGAATTCAATCAATCCTAAAGAATTAATTCAGTCCGTAAGGAAATATTTCAGTCCGTAAGGAATTAATTCAGTAAGAAACGAATTCAATCAATCCTAAAGAATTAATTCAGTCCGTAAGGAAATATTTCAGTCCGTAAGGAATTAATTCAGTCCGTAAGGAATTAATTCAGTCCGGAGGGAATTAATTCAGTCCGTAAGGAATAAGTTCAGTACGTAAGGAATTAATTCAGTCCGTAATGAATTAATTCAGTCCGTAATGGATTAATTATGTCCGTAATGAATTACTTCAGTCCGTATGAAATTAATTCAGTCCGTAAGGAATTCATTCAGTCCGTAAGGAATTCATTCAGACCGTAAGGAATTAATTCAGTCCGTAAGGAATTAATTCAGTCAGTAAGGAATTAATTCAGTCAGTAAGGAATTAATTCAGTCCGTAAGGTATTAATTCAGTCCATAAGGTATTAATTCAGTCCGTATGAAATTAATTCAGTCCGTAAGGAATTAATTAAGGAATTAATTCAGTCCGTAAGGAATTAATTCAGTCCGTAAGGAATTAATTCAGTCCTAAAGGATTTAATTCAGTCCGTAAGGTATTAATTCAGTCCGTAAGGAATTAATTCAGTCCGTAAGGAATTAATTCAGTCCGTAATGGATTAATTAAGTCCGTAATGAATTAATTCAGTCCGTAAGGAATTAATTCAGTCCGTAGGGAATTAATTCAGTCCGTAAGGAATAAGTTCAGTACGTAAGGAATTAATTCAGTCCGTAATGAATTAATTCAGTCCGTAAGGAATTATTTCAGTCCGTAATTAATTAATTCATTCCTTACGGAATTAATTAAGTCCATAAGGAATTAATTTAGTCTGTAAGGATTTAATTAAGTCCGTAATGAATCAATTCAGTCCGTAAGGAATAACTTCAGTACGTAAGGAAATAATTCAGTCCGTAATGGATTAATTAAGTCCGTAATGAATTAATTCAGTCCGTAAGGAATTAATAAAATCCGTACGGAATTAATTCAGACCGTAAGGAATTAATTCAGTCCGTAAGGAATTAATTCAGTCCGTAAGGAATTAATTCAGTCAGTAAGGAATTAATTCAGTCAGTAAGGAATTAATTCAGTCAGTAAGGAATTAATTCAGTCCGTAAGGAATTAATTCAGTCAGTAAGGAATTATTTCAGTCCGTAAGGAATTAATTCAGTAAGAAACGAATTCAATCAATCCTAAAGAATTAATTCAGTCCGTAAGGAAATATTTCAGTCCGTAAGGAATTAATTCAGTCCGTAAGGAATTAATTCAGTCCGGAGGGAATTAATTCAGTCCGTAAGGAATAAGTTCAGTACGTAAGGAATTAATTCAGTCCGTAATAAATTAATTCAGTCCGTAATGGATTAACTAAGTCCGTAATGAATTAATTCAGTCCGTATGAAATTAATTCAGTCCGTAAAGAATTCATTCAGTCCGTAAGGAATTAATTCAGACCGTAAGGAATTAATTCAGTCCGTAAGGAATTAATTCAGTCCGTAAGTAATTAATTCAGTCAGTAAGGAATTAATTCAGTCAGTAAGGAATTATTTCAGTCCGTAAGGAATTAATTCAGTCCGTAAGGAATTAATTCAGTCAGTAAGGAATTAATTCAGTCCGTAAGGAATTAATTCAGTCCGTAAGGAATTAATTCAGTCCGTAAGGAATTAATTCAGTCCGTAAGGAATAAGTTCAGTACGTAAGGAATTATTTCAGTCCGTAATGAATTAATTCAGTCCGTAATGGATTAATTAAGTCCGTAATGAATTAATTCAGTCCGTATGAAATTAATTCAGTCCGTAAGGAATTCATTCAGTCCGTAAGTAATTAATTCAGTAAGAAAGGAATTAATTAAGTCCGTAAGGAATTAATTAAGTCCGTAAGGAATTAATTCAGTCTGTAAGGAATTAATTAAGTTCGTAAGGAATTAATTCAGTCCGTAAGGAATTAATTCAGTCCGTAAGGAATTAATTCAGTCCGTAAGGAATTAATTCAGTCCGTATGAAATTAATTCAGTCCGTAAGGAATTAATTAAGGAATTAATTCAGTCCGTAAGGAATTAATTCAGTCCGTAAGGAATTAATTCAGTCCTAAAGGATTTAATTCAGTCCGTAAGGTATTAATTCAGTCCGTAAGGAATTAATTCAGTCCGTAAGGAATTAATTCAGTCCGTAATGGATTAATTAAGTCCGTAATGAATTAATTCAGTCCGTAAGGAATTAATAAAATCCGTACGGAATTAATTCAGACCGTAAGGAATTAATTCAGTCCGTAAGGAATTCATTCAGTCCGTAAGGAATTAATTCAGTAAGAAAGGAATTAATTAAGTCCGTAAGGAATTAATTAAGTCCGTAAGGAATTAATTCAGTCCGTAAGGAATTAATTAAGTCCGTAAGGAATTAATTCAGTCCGTAAGGAATTAATTCAGTCCGTAAGGAATTAATTCAGTCCGTAAGGAATTAATTCAGTCCGTAAGGAATTAATTCAGTCCGTAAGGAATTAATTCAGTCCGTAAGGAATTAATTCAGTCCGTAAGGAATTAATTCAGTCCGTAAGGAATTAATTCAGTCCGTAAGGAATTAATTCAGTCCGTAAGGAATTAATAAAATCCGTACGGAATTAATTCAGACCGTAAGGAATTAATTCAGTCCGTAAGGAATTAATTCAGTCCGTAATCAATTAATTCAGTCAGTAAGGAATTAATTCAGTCAGTAAGGAATTAATTCAGTCAGTAAGGAATTATTTCAGTCCGTAAGGAATTAATTCAGTAAGAAACGAATTCAATCAATCCTAAAGAATTAATTCAGTCCGTAAGGAAATATTTCAGTCCGTAAGGAATTAATTCAGTCCGTAAGGAATTAATTCAGTCCGGAGGGAATTAATTCAGTCCGTAAGGAATAAGTTCAGTACGTGAGGAATTAATTCAGTCCGTAATGAATTAATTCAGTCCGTAATGGATTAATTATGTCCGTAATGAATTACTTCAGTCCGTATGAAATTAATTCAGTCCGTAAGGAATTCATTCAGTCCGTAAGGAATTCATTCAGACCGTAAGGAATTAATTCAGTCCGTAAGGAATTAATTCAGTCAGTAAGGAATTAATTCAGTCAGTAAGGAATTAATTCAGTCCGTAAGGAATTAATTCAGTCAGTAAGGAATTAATTCAGTCCGTAAGGAATTAATTCAGTCCGTAAGGAATTAATTCAGCCCGTAAGGAATTAATTCAGTCCGTAAGGTATTAATTCAGTCCATAAGGTATTAATTCAGTCCGTAAGGAATTAATTCAGTCCGTAAGGAATCAATTCAGTCCGTAAGGAATTAATTCAGTCCGTAAGGAATTAATTCAGTCCGTAAGGTATTAATTCAGTCCATAAGGTATTAATTCAGTCCGTATGAAATTAATTCAGTCCGTAAGGAATTAATTAAGGAATTAATTCAGTCCGTAAGGAATTAATTCAGTCCGTAAGGAATTAATTCAGTCCTAAAGGATTTAATTCAGTCCGTAAGGTATTAATTCAGTCCGTAAGGAATTAATTCAGTCCGTAATGAATTAATTCAGTCCATAAGGAATTAATTCAGTCCGTAGGGAATTAATTCAGTCCGTAAGGAATAAGTTCAGTACGTAAGGAATTAATTCAGTCCGTAATGAATTAATTCAGTCCGTAAGGAATTATTTCAGTCCGTAATTAATTCATTCATTCCTTACGGAATTAATTAAGTCCATAAGGAATTAATTTAGTCTGTAAGGATTTAATTAAGTCCGTAATGAATCAATTCAGTCCGTAAGGAATAACTTCAGTACGTAAGGAAATAATTCAGTCCGTAATGGATTAATTAAGTCCGTAATGAATTAATTCAGTCCGTAAGGAATTAATAAAATCCGTACGGAATTAATTCAGACCGTAAGGAATTAATTCAGTCCGTAAGGAATTAATTCAGTCCGTAAGGAATTAATTCAGTCAGTAAGGAATTAATTCAGTCAGTAAGGAATTAATTCAGTCAGTAAGGAATTAATTCAGTCCGTAAGGAATTAATTCAGTCAGTAAGGAATTAATTCAGTCCGTAAGGAATTAATTCAGTCAGTAAGGAATTAATTCAGTCCGTAAGGAATTAATTCAGTCCGTAAGGAATTAATTCAGCCCGTAAGGAATTAATTCAGTCCGTAAGGTATTAATTCAGTCCATAAGGTATTAATTCAGTCCGTAAGGAATTAATTCAGTCCGTAAGGAATCAATTCAGTCCGTAAGGAATTAATTCAGTCCGTAAGGAATTAATTCAGTCCGTAAGGTATTAATTCAGTCCATAAGGTATTAATTCAGTCCGTATGAAATTAATTCAGTCCGTAAGGAATTAATTAAGGAATTAATTCAGTCCGTAAGGAATTAATTCAGTCCGTAAGGAATTAATTCAGTCCTAAAGGATTTAATTCAGTCCGTAAGGTATTAATTCAGTCCGTAAGGAATTAATTCAGTCCGTAATGAATTAATTCAGTCCGTAAGGAATTAATTCAGTCCGTAGGGAATTAATTCAGTCCGTAAGGAATAAGTTCAGTACGTAAGGAATTAATTCAGTCCGTAATGAATTAATTCAGTCCGTAAGGAATTATTTCAGTCCGTAATTAATTCATTCATTCCTTACGGAATTAATTAAGTCCATAAGGAATTAATTTAGTCTGTAAGGATTTAATTAAGTCCGTAATGAATCAATTCAGTCCGTAAGGAATAACTTCAGTACGTAAGGAAATAATTCAGTCCGTAATGGATTAATTAAGTCCGTAATGAATTAATTCAGTCCGTAAGGAATTAATAAAATCCGTACGGAATTAATTCAGACCGTAAGGAATTAATTCAGTCCGTAAGGAATTAATTCAGTCCGTAAGGAATTAATTCAGTCAGTAAGGAATTAATTCAGTCAGTAAGGAATTAATTCAGTCAGTAAGGAATTAATTCAGTCCGTAAGGAATTAATTCAGTCAGTAAGGAATTATTTCAGTCCGTAAGGAATTAATTCAGTAAGAAACGAATTCAATCAATCCTAAAGAATTAATTCAGTCCGTAAGGAAATATTTCAGTCCGTAAGGAATTAATTCAGTCCGTAAGGAATTAATTCAGTCCGGAGGGAATTAATTCAGTCCGTAAGGAATAAGTTCAGTACGTAAGGAATTAATTCAGTCCGTAATAAATTAATTCAGTCCGTAATGGATTAACTAAGTCCGTAATGAATTAATTCAGTCCGTATGAAATTAATTCAGTCCGTAAAGAATTCATTCAGTCCGTAAGGAATTAATTCAGACCGTAAGGAATTAATTCAGTCCGTAAGGAATTAATTCAGTCCGTAAGTAATTAATTCAGTCAGTAAGGAATTAATTCAGTCAGTAAGGAATTAATTCAGTCCGTAAGGAATTAATTCAGTCCGTAAGGAATTAATTCAGTCAGTAAGGAATTAATTCAGTCCGTAAGGAATTAATTCAGTCCGTAAGGAATTAATTCAGTCCGTAAGGAATTAATTCAGTCCGTAAGGTATTAATTCAGTCCATAAGGTATTAATTCAGTCCGTAAGGAATTAATTCAGTCCGTAAGGAATTAATTCAGTCCGTAAGGAATTAATTCAGTCGGTAAGGAATAAGTTCAGTACGTAAGGAATTAATTCAGTCCGTATGAAATTAATTCAGTCCGTAAGGAATTAATTAAGGAATTAATTCAGTCCGTAAGGAATTAATTCAGTCCGTAAGGAATTAATTCAGTCCGTAAGGTATTAATTCAGTCCGTAAGGAATTAATTCAGTCCGTAAGGAATTAATTCAGTCCGTAATGGATTAATTAAGTCCGTAATGAATTAATTCAGTCCGTAAGGAATTAATAAAATCCGTACGGAATTAATTCAGACCGTAAGGAACTAATTCAGTCCGTAAGGAATTAATTCAGTCCGTAAGGAATTAATTCAGTCAGTAAGGAATTAATTCAGTCAGTAAGGAATTAATTCAGTCCGTAAGGAATTAATTCAGTCCGTAAGGAATTAATTCAGTCAGTAAGGAATTATTTCAGTCCGTAAGGAATTAATTCAGTAAGAAACGAATTCAATCAATCCTAAAGAATTAATTCAGTCCGTAAGGAAATATTTCAGTCCGTAAGGATTTAATTCAGTCCGTAAGGAATTAATTCAGTCCGTAGGGAATTAATTCAGTCCGTAAGGAATAAGTTCAGTACGTAAGGAATTAATTCAGTCCGTAATGAATTAATTCAGTCCGTAAGGAATTATTTCAGTCCGTAATTAATTCATTCATTCCTTACGGAATTAATTAAGTCCATAAGGAATTAATTTAGTCTGTAAGGATTTAATTAAGTCCGTAATGAATCAATTCAGTCCGTAAGGAATAACTTCAGTATGTAAGGAAATAATTCAGTCCGTAATGGATTAATTAAGTCCGTAATGAATTAATTCAGTCCGTAAGGAATTAATAAAATCCGTACGGAATTAATTCAGACCGTAAGGAATTAATTCAGTCCGTAAGGAATTAATTCAGTCCGTAAGGAATTAATTCAGTCAGTAAGGAATTAATTCAGTCAGTAAGGAATTAATTCAGTCAGTAAGGAATTAATTCAGTCCGTAAGGAATTAATTCAGTCAGTAAGGAATTATTTCAGTCCGTAAGGAATTAATTCAGTAAGAAACGAATTCAATCAATCCTAAAGAATTAATTCAGTCCGTAAGGAAATATTTCAGTCCGTAAGGAATTAATTCAGTCCGTAAGCAATTAATTCAGTCCGGAGGGAATTAATTCAGTCCGTAAGGAATAAGTTCAGTACGTAAGGAATTAATTCAGTCCGTAATAAATTAATTCAGTCCGTAATGGATTAATTAAGTCCGTAATGAATTAGTTCAGTCCGTATGAAATTAATTCAGTCCGTAAGGAATTCATTCAGTCCGTAAGGAATTAATTCAGTCAGTAAGGAATTAATTCAGTCAGTAAGGAATTAATTCAGTCCGTAAGGAATTAATTCAGTCCGTAAGGAATTAATTCAGTCCGTAAGGAATTAATTCAGTCCGTAAGGTATTAATTCAGTCAGTAAGGAATTAATTCAGTCCGTAAGGAATTAATTCAGTCCGTAAGGAATTAATTCAGTCAGTAAGGAATTAATTCAGTCCGTAATGAATTAATTCAGTCCGTAAGGAATTAATTCAGTCCGTAATGAATTAATTCAGTCCGTAAGGAATTAATTCAGTCCGAAAGGAATTAATTCAGTCCGTAAGGAATTAATTCAGTCCGTAAGGAATTAATTCAGTCCGTAAGGAATTAATTCAGTCAGTAAGGAATTAATTCAGTCCGTAAGGAATTATATCAGTCCGTAAGGTATTAATTCAGTCCGTAAGGAATTAATTCAGTCCGTAAGGAGTTAATTCAGTCTGTAAGGAATTAATTCAGTCCGTAAGGAATAAGTTAGGTACGTAAGGAATTAATTCAGTCTGTAATCGATTAATTAAGTCCGTAATGTATTAATTCAGTCCGTATGAAATTAATTCAGTCCGTAAGGAATTAATTAAGGAATTAATTCAGTCCGTAAGGAATTTTTTCAGTTAGAAAGGAATTCAATCAATCCTAAAGAATTAATTCAGTCCGTAAGGAAATAATTCCTTCTGTAAGGAATTAATTCAGTCCGTAAGGAATTAATTCAGTCCGTAAGGAATTAATTCAGTTCGTAAGGAATTAATTTAGTCCGTAAGGAATTATTCCAGTCCGTAATTAATTCATTCATTCCTTACGGAATTAATTAAGTCCATAATGAATTAATTCAGTCCGTAAGGAATTCATTCAGTCCGTAAGGAATTAATTAAATCCGTACGGAATTAATTCAGACCGTAAGGAATTAATTAGGTCCGTAAGGAATTAATTCAGTCCGTAATGAATTAATTCAGTCCGTAATGAATTAATTCAGACCGTAAGGAATTAATTAAGTCCGTAAGGAATTAATTCAGTCCGTAAGGATTTAATTCAGTCCGTAAGGTATTAATTCAGTCCGTAAGGAATAACTTCAATACGTAAGGAAATAATTCAGTCCGTAATGGATTAATTAAGTGCTTAATGAATTAATTCAGTCCGGATGAAATTAATTCAGTCCGTAAGGTACTAATTCAGTCCGTATGAAATTAATTCAGTCCGTAAGGAATTCATTCAGTCCGTAAGGAATTAATTCAGTAAGAAAGGAATTCAATCAATCCTAAAGAATTAATTCAGTCCGTAAGGAACTAATTCAGTCCGTAAGGAATTAATTCAGTCCGTAAGGAATTAATTCAGTCCGTAAGGAATTAATTAATTCCGTAAGGAATTAATTCAGTCCGTAATGGATTAATACAGTCCGTAATGAATTAATTCAGTCCGTATGAAATTAATTCAGTCCGTAAGGAATTAATTAAGAAATTAATTCAGTCCTTAAGGAATTTTTTCAGTAAGAAAGGAATTCAATCAATCCTAAAGAATTAATTCAGTCCGTAAGGAAATAGTTCAGTCCGTAAGGAATAAATTCAGTCCGTAATGAAATAATTCAGTCCGTAAGGAATTAATTCAGTCCGTAAGGAATTAATTAAATCCGTACGGAATTAATTAAGTACGTAAGGAATTAATTAAGTTCGTAAGGAATTAATTAAGTCCGTAAAGAATTAATTCCGTCCGTAAGGAATTAATTAGGTCCGTAAGGAATTAATTCAGTCCGTAAGGAATTAATTCAGTCCGTAATGAATTAATTCAGTCCGTAAGGAATTAATTAAGTCCGTAAGGAATTAATTCAGTCCGTAAGGATTTAATTCAGTCCGTAAGGTATTAATTCAGTCCGTAAAGAATTAATTCAGTCCGTAAGGAATTAATTCAGTCCGTAAGGAATTAATTCAGTCCGTAAGGAATAACTTCAATACGTAAGGAAATAATTCAGTCCGTAATGGATTAATTAAGTGCGTAATGAATTAATTCAGTCCGGATGAAATTAATTCAGTCCGTAAGGAATTAATTAAGGAATTGAGGAATTAATTCAGTCCGTAAGGAATTAATTCAGTCCGTAAGGAATTAATTCAGTCCGTAAGGAATTAATTCAGTCAGTAAGGAATTAATTCAGTCCGTAAGGAATTAATTCAGTCCGTAAACGATTAATTAAGTCCGTAAGGAATTAATTCAGTCCATAAGGAATTCATTCAGTCTGTAAGGATTTAATTAAGTCTGTAATTAATTAATTCAGTCCGTAAGGAAGTAATTCAGTCCGTAAGGAATTAATAAAATCCGTACGGAATTAATTCAGACCGTAAGGAATTAATTAAGTACGTAAGGAATTAATTAAGTCCGTAAGGAATTAATTCAGTCCGTAAGGAATTAATTCAGTTCGTAAGGAATTAATTCAGTCCGTAAGGAATTAATTCAGTCAGTAAGGAATTAATTCAGTCCGTAAGGAGTTAATTCAGTCCGTAAGGAATTAATTCAGTCCGTAAGGAATAAGTTCAGTACGTAAGGAAATAATTCAGTCTGTAATCGATTAATTAAGTCCGTAATGAATTAATTCAGTCCGTATGAAATTAATTCAGTCAGTAAGGAATTAATTAAGGAATTAATTCAGTCCGTAAGGAATAAGTTCAGTACGTAAGGAATTAATTCAGTCCGTAATCGATTAATTAAGTCCGTAATGAATTAATTCAGTCCGTATGAAACTAATTCAGTCCGTAAGGAATTAATTAAGGAATTAATTCAGTCCATAAGGAATTAATTCAGTTAGTAAGGAATTAATTCAGTCCGTAAGGAATTATTTCAGTACGTAAGGTATTAATTCAGTCCGTAAGGAATTAATTCAGACCGTAAGGAGTTAATTCAGTCCGTAAGGAATTAATTCAGTCCGTAAGGAATAAGTTCAGTACGTAAGGAATTAATTCAGTCCGTAAAGAATAAGTTAGGTACGTAAGGAATTAATTCAGTCTGTAATCGATTAATTAAGTCCGTAATGAATTAATTCAGTCCGTATGAAATTAATTCAGTCCGTAAGGAATTAATTAAGGAATTAATTCAGTCCGTAAGGAATTTTTTCAGTTAGAAAGGAATTCAATCAATCCTAAAGAATTAATTCAGTCCGTAAGGAAATAATTCCTTCTGTAAGGAATTAATTCAGTCCGTAAGGAATTAATTCAGTCCGTAAGGAATTAATTCAGTTCGTAAGGAATTAATTTAGTCCGTAAGGAATTATTCCAGTCCGTAATTAATTCATTCATTCCTTACGGAATTAATTAAGTCCATAATGAATTAATTCAGTCCGTAAGGAATTCATTCAGTCCGTAAGGAATTAATTAAATCCGTACGGAATTAATTCAGACCGTAAGGAATTAATTAGGTCCGTAAGGAATTAATTCAGTCCGTAAGGAATTAATTCAGTCCGTAATGAATTAATTCAGACCGTAAGGAATTAATTAAGTCCGTAAGGAATTAATTCAGTCCGTAAGGATTTAATTCAGTCCGTAAGGTATTAATTCAGTCCGTAAGGAATAACTTCAATACGTAAGGAAATAATTCAGTCCGTAATGGATTAATTAAGTGCTTAATGAATTAATTCAGTCCGGATGAAATTAATTCAGTCCGTAAGGTACTAATTCAGTCCGTATGAAATTAATTCAGTCCGTAAGGAATTCATTCAGTCCGTAAGGAATTAATTCAGTAAGAAAGGAATTCAATCAATCCTAAAGAATTAATTCAGTCCGTAAGGAACTAATTCAGTCCGTAAGGAATTAATTCAGTCCGTAAGGAATTAATTCAGTCCGTAAGGAATTAATTAATTCCGTAAGGAATTAATTCAGTCCGTAATGGATTAATACAGTCCGTAATGAATTAATTCAGTCCGTATGAAATTAATTCAGTCCGTAAGGAATTAATTAAGAAATTAATTCAGTCCGTAAGGAATTTTTTCAGTAAGAAAGGAATTCAATCAATCCTAAAGAATTAATTCAGTCCGTAAGGAAATAGTTCAGTCCGTAAGGAATAAATTCAGTCCGTAATGAATTAATTCAGTCCGTAAGGAATTAATTCAGTCCGTAAGGAATTAATTAAATCCGTACGGAATTAATTAAGTACGTAAGGAATTAATTAAGTTCGTAAGGAATTAATTAAGTCCGTAAAGAATTAATTCCGTCCGTAAGGAATTAATTAGGTCCGTAAGGAATTAATTCAGTCCGTAAGGAATTAATTCAGTCCGTAATGAATTAATTCAGTCCGTAAGGAATTAATTAAGTCCGTAAGGAATTAATTCAGTCCGTAAGGATTTAATTCAGTCCGTAAGGTATTAATTCAGTCCGTAAAGAATTAATTCAGTCCGTAAGGAATTAATTCAGTCCGTAAGGAATTAATTCAGTCCGTAAGGAATAACTTCAATACGTAAGGAAATAATTCAGTCCGTAATGGATTAATTAAGTGCGTAATGAATTAATTCAGTCCGGATGAAATTAATTCAGTCCGTAAGGAATTAATTAAGGAATTGAGGAATTAATTCAGTCCGTAAGGAATTAATTCAGTCCGTAAGGAATTAATTCAGTCCGTAAGGAATTAATTCAGTCAGTAAGGAATTAATTCAGTCCGTAAGGAATTAATTCAGTCCGTAAACGATTAATTAAGTCCGTAAGGAATTAATTCAGTCCATAAGGAATTCATTCAGTCTGTAAGGATTTAATTAAGTCTGTAATTAATTAATTCAGTCCGTAAGGAAGTAATTCAGTCCGTAAGGAATTAATAAAATCCGTACGGAATTAATTCAGACCGTAAGGAATTAATTAAGTACGTAAGGAATTAATTAAGTCCGTAAGGAATTAATTCAGTCCGTAAGGAATTAATTCAGTTCGTAAGGAATTAATTCAGTCCGTAAAGAATAAGTTAGGTACGTAAGGAATTAATTCAGTCTGTAATCGATTAATTAAGTCCGTAATGAATTAATTCAGTCCGTATGAAATTAATTCAGTCCGTAAGGAATTAATTAAGGAATTAATTCAGTCCGTAAGGAATTTTTTCAGTTAGAAAGGAATTCAATCAATCCTAAAGAATTAATTCAGTCCGTAAGGAAATAATTCCTTCTGTAAGGAATTAATTCAGTCCGTAAGGAATTAATTCAGTCCGTAAGGAATTAATTCAGTTCGTAAGGAATTAATTTAGTCCGTAAGGAATTATTCCAGTCCGTAATTAATTCATTCATTCCTTACGGAATTAATTAAGTCCATAATGAATTAATTCAGTCCGTAAGGAATTCATTCAGTCCGTAAGGAATTAATTAAATCCGTACGGAATTAATTCAGACCGTAAGGAATTAATTAGGTCCGTAAGGAATTAATTCAGTCCGTAAGGAATTAATTCAGTCCGTAATGAATTAATTCAGACCGTAAGGAATTAATTAAGTCCGTAAGGAATTAATTCAGTCCGTAAGGATTTAATTCAGTCCGTAAGGTATTAATTCAGTCCGTAAGGAATAACTTCAATACGTAAGGAAATAATTCAGTCCGTAATGGATTAATTAAGTGCTTAATGAATTAATTCAGTCCGGATGAAATTAATTCAGTCCGTAAGGTACTAATTCAGTCCGTATGAAATTAATTCAGTCCGTAAGGAATTCATTCAGTCCGTAAGGAATTAATTCAGTAAGAAAGGAATTCAATCAATCCTAAAGAATTAATTCAGTCCGTAAGGAACTAATTCAGTCCGTAAGGAATTAATTCAGTCCGTAAGGAATTAATTCAGTCCGTAAGGAATTAATTAATTCCGTAAGGAATTAATTCAGTCCGTAATGGATTAATACAGTCCGTAATGAATTAATTCAGTCCGTATGAAATTAATTCAGTCCGTAAGGAATTAATTAAGAAATTAATTCAGTCCGTAAGGAATTTTTTCAGTAAGAAAGGAATTCAATCAATCCTAAAGAATTAATTCAGTCCGTAAGGAAATAGTTCAGTCCGTAAGGAATAAATTCAGTCCGTAATGAATTAATTCAGTCCGTAAGGAATTAATTCAGTCCGTAAGGAATTAATTAAATCCGTACGGAATTAATTAAGTACGTAAGGAATTAATTAAGTTCGTAAGGAATTAATTAAGTCCGTAAAGAATTAATTCCGTCCGTAAGGAATTAATTAGGTCCGTAAGGAATTAATTCAGTCCGTAAGGAATTAATTCAGTCCGTAATGAATTAATTCAGTCCGTAAGGAATTAATTAAGTCCGTAAGGAATTAATTCAGTCCGTAAGGATTTAATTCAGTCCGTAAGGTATTAATTCAGTCCGTAAAGAATTAATTCAGTCCGTAAGGAATTAATTCAGTCCGTAAGGAATTAATTCAGTCCGTAAGGAATAACTTCAATACGTAAGGAAATAATTCAGTCCGTAATGGATTAATTAAGTGCGTAATGAATTAATTCAGTCCGGATGAAATTAATTCAGTCCGTAAGGAATTAATTAAGGAATTGAGGAATTAATTCAGTCCGTAAGGAATTAATTCAGTCCGTAAGGAATTAATTCAGTCCGTAAGGAATTAATTCAGTCAGTAAGGAATTAATTCAGTCCGTAAGGAATTAATTCAGTCCGTAAACGATTAATTAAGTCCGTAAGGAATTAATTCAGTCCATAAGGAATTCATTCAGTCTGTAAGGATTTAATTAAGTCTGTAATTAATTAATTCAGTCCGTAAGGAAGTAATTCAGTCCGTAAGGAATTAATAAAATCCGTACGGAATTAATTCAGACCGTAAGGAATTAATTAAGTACGTAAGGAATTAATTAAGTCCGTAAGGAATTAATTCAGTCCGTAAGGAATTAATTCAGTTCGTAAGGAATTAATTCAGTCCGTAAGGAATTAATTCAGTCAGTAAGGAATTAATTCAGTCCGTAAGGAGTTAATTCAGTCCGTAAGGAATTAATTCAGTCCGTAAGGAATAAGTTCAGTACGTAAGGAAATAATTCAGTCTGTAATCGATTAATTAAGTCCGTAATGAATTAATTCAGTCCGTATGAAATTAATTCAGTCAGTAAGGAATTAATTAAGGAATTAATTCAGTCCGTAAGGAATAAGTTCAGTACGTAAGGAATTAATTCAGTCCGTAATCGATTAATTAAGTCCGTAATGAATTAATTCAGTCCGTATGAAACTAATTCAGTCCGTAAGGAATTAATTAAGGAATTAATTCAGTCCATAAGGAATTAATTCAGTTAGTAAGGAATTAATTCAGTCCGTAAGGAATTATTTCAGTACGTAAGGTATTAATTCAGTCCGTAAGGAATTAATTCAGACCGTAAGGAGTTAATTCAGTCCGTAAGGAATTAATTCAGTCCGTAAGGAATAAGTTCAGTACGTAAGGAATTAATTCAGTCTGTAATCTATTAACTAAGTCCGTAATGAATTAATTCAGTCCGTATGAAATTAATTCAGTCCGTAAGGAATTAATCAAGGAATTAATTCAGTCCGTAAGGAATTAATTCAGTCCGTAAGCAATAAGTTCAGTACGTAAGGAATTAATTCAGTCCGTAAGGAATTAATTCAGTCCGTAAGGTATTAATTCAGTCCGTAAGGAATTAATTCAGTCCGTAAGGATTTAATTCAGTCCGTAAGGTATTAATTCAGTCCGTAAGGAATTAATACAGTCCTTAAGGAAAAAATTCAGTCCGTAATGGAAGAATTAAGTGCGTAATGAATTAATTCAGTCCGGATGAAATTAATTCAGTCCGTAAGGTACTAATTCAGTCCGTATGAAATTAATTCAGTCCGTAAGGAATTCATTCAGTCCGTAAGGAATTAATTCAGTAAGAAAGGAATTCAATCAATCCTAAAGAATTAATTCAGTCCGTAAGGAACTAATTCAGTCCGTAAGGAATTAATTCAGTCCGTAAGGAATTAATTCAGTCCGTAAGGAATTAATTAATTCCGTAAGGAATTAATTCAGTCCGTAATGGATTAATACAGTCCGTAATGAATTAATTCAGTCCGTATGAAATTAATTCAGTCCGTAAGGAATTAATTAAGAAATTAATTCAGTCCGTAAGGAATTTTTTCAGTAAGAAAGGAATTCAATCAATCCTAAAGAATTAATTCAGTCCGTAAGGAAATAGTTCCGTCCGTAAGGAATAAATTCAGTCCGTAATGAATTAATTCAGTCCGTAAGGAATTAATTCAGTCCGTAAGGAATTAATTAAATCCGTACGGAATTAATTAAGTACGTAAGGAATTAATTAAGTTCGTAAGGAATTAATTAAGTCCGTAAAGAATTAATTCCGTCCGTAAGGAATTAATTAGGTCCGTAAGGAATTAATTCAGTCCGTAAGGAATTAATTCAGTCCGTAATGAATTAATTCAGTCCGTAAGGAATTAATTAAGTCCGTAAGGAATTAATTCAGTCCGTAAGGATTTAATTCAGTCCGTAAGGTATTAATTCAGTCCGTAAAGAATTAATTCAGTCCGTAAGGAATTAATTCAGTCCGTAAGGAATTAATTCAGTCCGTAAGGAATAACTTCAATACGTAAGGAAATAATTCAGTCCGTAATGGATTAATTAAGTGCGTAATGAATTAATTCAGTCCGGATGAAATTAATTCAGTCCGTAAGGAATTAATTAAGGAATTGAGGAATTAATTCAGTCCGTAAGGAATTAATTCAGTCAGTAAGGAATTAATTCAGTCCGTAAGGAATTAATTCAGTCCGTAAACGATTAATTAAGTCCGTAAGGAATTAATTCAGTCCATAAGGAATTCATTCAGTCTGTAAGGATTTAATTAAGTCTGTAATTAATTAATTCAGTCCGTAAGGAAGTAATTCAGTCCGTAAGGAATTAATAAAATCCGTAAGGAATTAATTCAGTTCGTAAGGAATTAATTCAGTCCGTAAGGAATTAATTCAGTCAGTAAGGAATTAATTCAGTCCGTAAGGAGTTAATTCAGTCCGTAAGGAATTAATTCAGTCCGTAAGGAATAAGTTCAGTACGTAAGGAAATAATTCAGTCTGTAATCGATTAATTAAGTCCGTAATGAATTAATTCAGTCCGTATGAAATTAATTCAGTCAGTAAGGAATTAATTAAGGAATTAATTCAGTCCGTAAGGAATAAGTTCAGTACGTAAGGAATTAATTCGGTCCGTAATCGATTAATTAAGTCCGTAATGAATTAATTCAGTCCGTATGAAACTAATTCAGTCCGTAAGGAATTAATTAAGGAATTAATTCAGTCCATAAGGAATTAATTCAGTTAGTAAGGAATTAATTCAGTCTGTAATCGATTAATTAAGTCCGTAATGAATTAATTCAGTCCGTAAGGAATTAATTAAGGAATTAATTCAGTCCGTAAGGAATTAATTCAGTCCGTAAGCAATAAGTTCAGTACGTAAGGAATTAATTCAGTCCGTAAGGAATTAATTCAGTCCGTAAGGTATTAATTCAGTCCGTAAGGAATTAATTCAGTCCGTAAGGATTTAATTCAGTCCGTAAGGTATTAATTCAGTCCGTAAGGAATTAATACAGTCCTTAAGGAATTAATTCAGTCCGTAATGGAAGAATTAAGTGCGTAATGAATTAATTCAGTCCGGATGAAATTAATTCAGTCCGTAAGGAATTAATTAAGGAATTAAGGAATTAGTTCAGTCCGTAAGGAATTAATTCAGTCTGTAAGGATTTAATTCAGTCCGTAAGGTATTAATTCAGTCCGTAAGGATTTAATTCAGTCCGTAAGGTATTAATTCAATTCGTATGAAATTAATTCAGTCCGTAAGGAATTAATTCAGTCCGTAAGGAATTAATTCAGTCCGTAATGGATTAATTAAGTCCGTAATGAATTAGTTCAGTCCGTAAAGAATTAATAAAATCCGTAAGGAATTAATTCAGTCAGTAAGGAATTTATTCAGTCAGTAAGGAATTAATTCAGTCCGTAAGGAATTAATTCAGTCCGTAAGGAATTAATTCAGTCCGTAAGGAATTAATTCAGTCCTTAAGGATTTAATTCAGTCCGTAAGGTATTAATTCAATCCGTAAGGAATTAATTCAGTCCGTAAGGAATTAATTCAGTCCGTAAGGAATTAATTCAGTCCGTAATGGATTAATTAAGTCCGTAATGAATTAATTCAGTCCGTAAAGAATTAATAAAATCCGTAAGGAATTAATTCAGTCAGTAAGGAATTATTTCAGTCCGTAAGGAATTAATTCAGTAAGAAACGAATTCAATCAATCCTAAAGAATTAATTCAGTCCGTAAGGAAATATTTCAGTCCGTAAGGAATTAATTCAGTCCGTAAGGAATTAATTCAGTCCGTAGGGAATTAATCCAGTCCGTAAGGAACAAGTTGAGTACGTAAGGAATTAATTCAGTCCGTAATGAATTAATTCAGTTAGTAATGGATTAATTAAGTCCGTAATGAATTAATTCAGTCCGTAAGGAATTAATAAAATCCGTACGGAATTAATTCAGACCGTAAGGAACTAATTCAGTCCGTAAGGAATTAATTCAGTCCGTAAGGAATTAATTCAGTCAGTAAGGAATTAATTCAATCAGTAAGGAATTAATTCAGTCCGTAAGGAATTAATTCAGTCCGTAAGGAATTAATTCAGTCAGTAAGGAATTATTTCAGTCCGTAAGGAATTAATTCAGTAAGAAACGAATTCAATCAATCCTAAAGAATTAATTCAGTCCGTAAGGAAATATTTCAGTCCGTAAGGATTTAATTCAGTCCGTAAGGAATTAATTCAGTCCGTAGGGAATTAATTCAGTCCGTAAGGAATAAGTTCAGTACGTAAGGAATTAATTCAGTCCGTAATGAATTAATTCAGTCCGTAAGGAATTATTTCAGTCCGTAATTAATTCATTCATTCCTTACGGAATTAATTAAGTCCATAAGGAATTAATTTAGTCTGTAAGGATTTAATTAAGTCCGTAATGAATCAATTCAGTCCGTAAGGAATAACTTCAGTACGTAAGGAAATAATTCAGTCCGTAATGGATTAATTAAGTCCGTAATGAATTAATTCAGTCCGTAAGGATTTAATAAAATCCGTACGGAATTAATTCAGACCGTAAGGAATTAATTCAGTCCGTAAGGAATTAATTCAGTCCGTAAGGAATTAATTCAGTCAGTAAGGAATTAATTCAGTCAGTAAGGAATTAATTCAGTCAGTAATGAATTAATTCAGTCCGGATGAAATTAATTCAGTCCGTAAGGAATTAATTAAGGAATTGAGGAATTAATTCAGTCCGTAAGGAATTAATTCAGTCCGTAAGGAATTAATTCAGTCCGTAAGGAATTAATTCAGTCAGTAAGGAATTAATTCAGTCCGTAAGGAATTAATTCAGTCCGTAAACGATTAATTAAGTCCGTAAGGAATTAATTCAGTCCATAAGGAATTCATTCAGTCTGTAAGGATTTAATTAAGTCTGTAATTAATTAATTCAGTCCGTAAGGAAGTAATTCAGTCCGTAAGGATATAATTCAGTCCGTAAGGAATTAATTCAGTCCGTAAGGAAATAATTCAGTTCGTAAGGAATTAATTCAGTCCGTAAGGAATTAATTAATTCCGTAAGGAATTAATTCAGTCCGTAATGGATTAATACAGTCCGTAATGAATTAATTCAGTCCGTATGAAATTAATTCAGTCCGTAAGGAATTAATTAAGAAATTAATTCAGTCCGTAGGGAATTTTTTCAGTAAGAAAGGAATTCAATCAATCCTAAAGAATTAATTCAGTCCGTAAGGAAATAGTTCAGTCCGTAAGGAATAAATTCAGTCCGTAATGAATTAATTCAGTCCGTAAGGAATTAATTCAGTCCGTAAGGAATTAATTAAATCCGTACGGAATTAATTAAGTACGTAAGGAATTAATTAAGTTCGTAAGGAATTAATTAAGTCCGTAAAGAATTAATTCCGTCCGTAAGGAATTAATTAGGTCCGTAAGGAATTAATTCAGTCCGTAAGGAATTAATTCAGTCCGTAATGAATTAATTCAGTCCGTAAGGAATTAATTAAGTCCGTAAGGAATTAATTCAGTCCGTAAGGATTTAATTCAGTCCGTAAGGTATTAATTCAGTCCGTAAAGAATTAATTCAGTCCGTAAGGAATTAATTCAGTCCGTAAGGAATTAATTCAGTCCGTAAGGAATAACTTCAATACGTAAGGAAATAATTCAGTCCGTAATGGATTAATTAAGTGCGTAACGAATTAATTCAGTCCGGATGAAATTAATTCAGTCCGTAAGGAATTAATTAAGGAATTGAGGAATTAATTCAGTCCGTAAGGAATTAATTCAGTCCGTAAGGAATTAATTCAGTCCGTAAGGAATTAATTCAGTCAGTAAGGAATTAATTCAGTCCGTAAGGAATAAATTCAGTCCGTAAACGATTAATTAAGTCCGTAAGGAATTAATTCAGTCCATAAGGAATTCATTCAGTCTGTAAGGATTTAATTAAGTCTGTAATTAATTAATTCAGTCCGTAAGGAAGTAATTCAGTCCGTAAGGAATTAATAAAATCCGTACGGAATTAATTCAGACCGTAAGGAATTAATTAAGTACGTAAGGAATTAATTAAGTCCGTAAGGAATTAATTCAGTCCGTAAGGAATTAATTCAGTTCGTAAGGAATTAATTCAGTCAGTAAGGAATTAATTCAGTCCGTAAGGAATTAATTCAGTCCGTAAGGAATAACTTCAGTACGTAAGGAATTAATTCAGTTCGTAAGGAATTAATTCAGTCAGTAAGGAATTAATTCAGTCCGTAAGGAATTAATTCAGTCCGTAAGGAATAACTTCAGTACGTAAGGAAATAATTCAGTCCGTAATGGATTAATTAAGTCCGTAATGAATTAATTCAGTCCGTAAGGAATTAATTAAGTCCGTAAGGAATTAATTCAGTCCGTAAGGAATTAATTCAGTCCGTAAGGAATTAATTCAGTCCGTAAGGAATTAATTCAGTCAGTAAGGAATTAATTCAGTCCGTAAGGAGTTAATTCAGTCCGTAAGGAATTAATTCAGTCCGTAAGGAATAAGTTCAGTACGTAAGGAATTAATTCAGTCTGTAATCGATTAATTAAGTCCGTAATGAATTAATTCAGTCCGTATGAAATTAATTCAGTCAGTAAGGAATTAATTAAGGAATTAATTCAGTCCGTAAGGAATAAGTTCAGTACGTAAGGAATTAATTCAGTCCGTAATCGATTAATTAAGTCCGTAATGAATTAATTCAGTCCGTATGAAACTAATTCAGTCCGTAAGGAATTAATTAAAGAATTAATTCAGTCCATAAGGAATTAGTTCAGTCCGTAAGGAATTAATTCAGACCGTAAGGAGTTAATTCAGTCCGTAAGGAATTAATTCAGTCCGTAAGGAATCAGTTCAGTACGTAAGGAATTAATTCAGTCTGTAATCGATTAATTAAGTCCGTGATGAATTAATTCAGTCCGTAAGGAATTAATTAAGGAATTAATTCAGTCCGTAAGGAATTAATTCAGTCCGTAAGCAATAAGTTCAGTACGTAAGGAATTAATTCAGTCCGTAAGGAATTAATTCAGTCCGTAAGGTATTAATTCAGTCCGTAAGGAATTAATTCAGTCCGTAAGGATTTAATTCAGTCCGTAAGGTATTAATTCAGTCCGTAAGGAATTAATACAGTCCTTAAGGAATTAATTCAGTCCGTAATGGAAGAATTAAGTGCGTAATGAATTAATTCAGTCCGGATGAAATTAATTCAGTCCGTAGGGAATTAATTAAGGAATTAAGGAATTAGTTCAGTCCGTAAGGAATTAATTCAGTCTGTAAGGATTTAATTCAGTCCGTAAGGTATTAATTCAGTCCGTAAGGATTTAATTCAGTCCGTAAGGTATTAATTCAATCCGTATGAAATTAATTCAGTCCGTAATGGATTAATTAAGTCCGTAATGAATTAGTTCAGTCCGTAAAGAATTAATAAAATCCGTAAGGAATTAATTCAGTCAGTAAGGAATTTATTCAGTCAGTAAGGAATTAATTCAGTCCGTAAGGAATTAATTCAGTCCGTAAGGAATTAATTCAGTCCGTAAGGAATTAATTCAGTCCTTAAGGATTTAATTCAGTCCGTAAGGTATTAATTCAATCCGTAAGGAATTAATTCAGTCCGTAAGGAATTAGTTCAGTCCGTAAGGAATTAATTCAGTCCGTAATGGATTAATTAAGTCCGTAATGAATTAATTCAGTCCGTAAAGAATTAATAAAATCCGTAAGGAATTAATTCAGTCAGTAAGGAATTATTTCAGTCCGTAAGGAATTAATTCAGTAAGAAACGAATTCAATCAATCCTAAAGAATTAATTCAGTCCGTAAGGAAATATTTCAGTCCGTAAGGAATTAATTCAGTCCGTAAGGAATTAATTCAGTCCGTAATGAATTAATTCAGTTAGTAATGGATTAATTAAGTCCGTAATGAATTAATTCAGTCCGTAAGGAATTAATAAAATCCGTACGGAATTAATTCAGACCGTAAGGAACTAATTCAGTCCGTAAGGAATTAATTCAGTCCGTAAGGAATTAATTCAGTCAGTAAGGAATTAATTCAATCAGTAAGGAATTAATTCAGTCCGTAAGGAATTAATTCAGTCCGTAAGGAATTAATTCAGTCAGTAAGGAATTATTTCAGTCCGTAAGGAATTAATTCAGTAAGAAACGAATTCAATCAATCCTAAAGAATTAATTCAGTCCGTAAGGAAATATTTCAGTCCGTAAGGATTTAATTCAGTCCGTAAGGAATTAATTCAGTCCGTAGGGAATTAATTCAGTCCGTAAGGAATAAGTTCAGTACGTAAGGAATTAATTCAGTCCGTAATGAATTAATTCAGTCCGTAAGGAATTATTGCAGTCCGTAATTAATTCATTCATTCCTTACGGAATTAATTAAGTCCATAAGGAATTAATTTAGTCTGTAAGGATTTAATTAAGTCCGTAATGAATCAATTCAGTCCGTAAGGAATAACTTCAGTACGTAAGGAAATAATTCAGTCCGTAATGGATTAATTAAGTCCGTAATGAATTAATTCAGTCCGTAAGGATTTAATAAAATCCGTACGGAATTAATTCAGACCGTAAGGAATTAATTCAGTCCGTAAGGAATTAATTCAGTCCGTAAGGAATTAATTCAGTCAGTAAGGAATTAATTCAGTCAGTAAGGAATTAATTCAGTCAGTAATGAATTAATTCAGTCCGGATGAAATTAATTCAGTCCGTAAGGAATTAATTAAGGAATTGAGGAATTAATTCAGTCCGTAAGGAATTAATTCAGTCCGTAAGGAATTAATTCAGTCCGTAAGGAATTATTTCAGTCCGTAATTAATTCATTCATTCCTTACGGAATTAATTAAGTCCATAAGGAATTAATTTAGTCTGTAAGGATTTAATTAAGTCCGTAATGAATCAATTCAGTCCGTAAGGAATTACTTCAGTACGTAAGGAAATAATTCAGTCCGTAATGGATTAATTAAGTCCGTAATGAATTAATTCAGTCCGTAAGGAATTAATAAAATCCGTACGGAATTAATTCAGACCGTAAGGAATTAATTCAGTCCGTAAGGAATTAATTCAGTCCGTAAGGAATTAATTCAGTCAGTAAGGAATTAATTCAGTCAGTAAGGAATTAATTCAGTCAGTAATGAATTAATTCAGTCCGGATGAAATTAATTCAGTCCGTAAGGAATTAATTAAGGAATTGAGGAATTAATTCAGTCCGTAAGGAATTAATTCAGTCCGTAAGGAATTAATTCAGTCCGTAAGGAATTAATTCAGTCAGTAAGGAATTAATTCAGTCCGTAAGGAATTAATTCAGTCCGTAAACGATTAATTAAGTCCGTAAGGAATTAATTCAGTCCATAAGGAATTCATTCAGTCTGTAAGGATTTAATTAAGTCTGTAATTAATTAATTCAGTCCGTAAGGAAGTAATTCAGTCCGTAAGGATATAATTCAGTCCGTAAGGAATTAATTCAGTCCGTAAGGAAATAATTCAGTTCGTAAGGAATTAATTCAGTCCGTAAGGAATTAATAAAATCCGTACGGAATTAATTCAGACCGTAAGGAATTAATTAAGTACGTAAGGAATTAATTAAGTCCGTAAGGAATTAATTCAGTCCGTAAGGAATTAATTCAGTCCGAAAGGAATTAATTCAGTCCGTAAGGAATTAATTCAGTCCGTAAGGAATTAATTCAGTCCGTAATGAATTAATTCAGTCCGTAAGGAATTATTTCAGTCCGTAATTAATTCATTCATTCCTTACGGAATTAATTAAGTCCATAAGGAATTAATTTAGTCTGTAAGGATTTAATTAAGTCCGTAATGAATCAATTCAGTCCGTAAGGAATAACTTCAGTACGTAAGGAAATAATTCAGTCCGTAATGGAATAATTAAGTCCGTAATGAATTAATTCAGTCCGTAAGGAATTAATAAAATCCGTACGGAATTAATTCAGACCGTAAGGAATTAATTCAGTCCGTAAGGAATTAATTCAGTCCGTAAGGAATTAATTCAGTCAGTAAGGAATTAATTCAGTCAGTAAGGAATTAATTCAGTCAGTAATGAATTAATTCAGTCCGGATGAAATTAATTCAGTCCGTAAGGAATTAATTAAGGAATTGAGGAATTAATTCAGTCCGTAAGGAATTAATTCAGTCCGTAAGGAATTAATTCAGTCCGTAAGGAATTAATTCAGTCAGTAAGGAACTAATTCAGTCCGTAAGGAATTAATTCAGTCCGTAAACGATTAATTCAGTCCGTAAGGAATTAATTCAGTCCATAAGGAATTCATTCAGTCCGTAAGGAAGTAATTCAGTCCGTAAGGATATAATTCAGTCCGTAAGGAATTAATTCAGTCCGTAAGGAAATAATTCAGTTCGTAAGGAATTAATTCAGTCCGTAAGGAATTAATAAAATCCGTACGGAATTAATTCAGACCGTAAGGAATTAATTAAGTACGTAAGGAATTAATTAAGTCCGTAAGGAATTAATTCAGTCCGTAAGGAATTAATTCAGTCCGAAAGGAATTAATTCAGTCCGTAAGGAATAACTTCAATACGTAAGGAAATAATTCAGTCCGTAATGGATTAATTAAGTGCTTAATGAATTAATTCGTCCGGATGAAATTAATTCAGTCCGTAAGGTACTATTCAGTCCGTATGAAATTAATTCAGTCCGTAAGGAATTCATTCAGTCCGTAAGGAATTAATTCAGTAAGAAAGGAATTCAATCAATCCTAAAGAATTAATTCAGTCCGTAAGGAACTAATTCAGTCCGTAAGGAATTAATTCAGTCCGTAAGGAATTAATTCAGTCCGTAAGGAATTAATTAATTCCGTAAGGAATTAATTCAGTCCGTAATGGATTAATACAGTCCGTAATGAATTAATTCAGTCCGTATGAAATTAATTCAGTCCGTAAGGAATTAATTAAGAAATTAATTCAGTCCGTAGGGAATTTTTTCAGTAAGAAAGGAATTCAATCAATCCTAAAGAATTAATTCAGTCCGTAAGGAAATAGTTCAGTCCGTAAGGAATAAATTCAGTCCGTAATGAATTAATTCAGTCCGTAAGGAATTAATTCAGTCCGTAAGGAATTAATTAAATCCGTACGGAATTAATTAAGTACGTAAGGAATTAATTAAGTTCGTAAGGAATTAATTAAGTCCGTAAAGAATTAATTCCGTCCGTAAGGAATTAATTAGGTCCGTAAGGAATTAATTCAGTCCGTAAGGAATTAATTCAGTCCGTAATGAATTAATTCAGTCCGTAAGGAATTAATTAAGTCCGTAAGGAATTAATTCAGTCCGTAAGGATTTAATTCAGTCCGTAAGGTATTAATTCAGTCCGTAAAGAATTAATTCAGTCCGTAAGGAATTAATTCAGTCCGTAAGGAATTAATTCAGTCCGTAAGGAATAACTTCAATACGTAAGGAAATAATTCAGTCCGTAATGGATTAATTAAGTGCGTAACGAATTAATTCAGTCCGGATGAAATTAATTCAGTCCGTAAGGAATTAATTAAGGAATTGAGGAATTAATTCAGTCCGTAAGGAATTAATTCAGTCCGTAAGGAATTAATTCAGTCCGTAAGGAATTAATTCAGTCAGTAAGGAATTAATTCAGTCCGTAAGGAATAAATTCAGTCCGTAAACGATTAATTAAGTCCGTAAGGAATTAATTCAGTCCATAAGGAATTCATTCAGTCTGTAAGGATTTAATTAAGTCTGTAATTAATTAATTCAGTCCGTAAGGAAGTAATTCAGTCCGTAAGGAATTAATAAAATCCGTACGGAATTAATTCAGACCGTAAGGAATTAATTAAGTACGTAAGGAATTAATTAAGTCCGTAAGGAATTAATTCAGTCCGTAAGGAATTAATTCAGTTCGTAAGGAATTAATTCAGTCAGTAAGGAATTAATTCAGTCCGTAAGGAATAACTTCAATACGTAAGGAAATAATTCAGTCCGTAATGGATTAATTAAGTGCTTAATGAATTAATTCGTCCGGATGAAATTAATTCAGTCCGTAAGGTACTATTCAGTCCGTATGAAATTAATTCAGTCCGTAAGGAATTCATTCAGTCCGTAAGGAATTAATTCAGTAAGAAAGGAATTCAATCAATCCTAAAGAATTAATTCAGTCCGTAAGGAACTAATTCAGTCCGTAAGGAATTAATTCAGTCCGTAAGGAATTAATTCAGTCCGTATGAAATTAATTCAGTCCGTAAGGAATTAATTAAGAAATTAATTCAGTCCGTAGGGAATTTTTTCAGTAAGAAAGGAATTCAATCAATCCTAAAGAATTAATTCAGTCCGTAAGGAAATAGTTCAGTCCGTAAGGAATAAATTCAGTCCGTAATGAATTAATTCAGTCCGTAAGGAATTAATTCAGTCCGTAAGGAATTAATTAAATCCGTACGGAATTAATTAAGTACGTAAGGAATTAATTAAGTTCGTAAGGAATTAATTAAGTCCGTAAAGAATTAATTCCGTCCGTAAGGAATTAATTAGGTCCGTAAGGAATTAATTCAGTCCGTAAGGAATTAATTCAGTCCGTAATGAATTAATTCAGTCCGTAAGGAATTAATTAAGTCCGTAAGGAATTAATTCAGTCCGTAAGGATTTAATTCAGTCCGTAAGGTATTAATTCAGTCCGTAAAGAATTAATTCAGTCCGTAAGGAATTAATTCAGTCCGTAAGGAATTAATTCAGTCCGTAAGGAATAACTTCAATACGTAAGGAAATAATTCAGTCCGTAATGGATTAATTAAGTGCGTAACGAATTAATTCAGTCCGGATGAAATTAATTCAGTCCGTAAGGAATTAATTAAGGAATTGAGGAATTAATTCAGTCCGTAAGGAATTAATTCAGTCCGTAAGGAATTAATTCAGTCCGTAAGGAATTAATTCAGTCAGTAAGGAATTAATTCAGTCCGTAAGGAATAAATTCAGTCCGTAAACGATTAATTAAGTCCGTAAGGAATTAATTCAGTCCATAAGGAATTCATTCAGTCTGTAAGGATTTAATTAAGTCTGTAATTAATTAATTCAGTCCGTAAGGAAGTAATTCAGTCCGTAAGGAATTAATAAAATCCGTACGGAATTAATTCAGACCGTAAGGAATTAATTAAGTACGTAAGGAATTAATTAAGTCCGTAAGGAATTAATTCAGTCCGTAAGGAATTAATTCAGTTCGTAAGGAATTAATTCAGTCAGTAAGGAATTAATTCAGTCCGTAAGGAATTAATTCAGTCCGTAAGGAATAACTTCAGTACGTAAGGAATTAATTCAGTTCGTAAGGAATTAATTCAGTCAGTAAGGAATTAATTCAGTCCGTAAGGAATTAATTCAGTCCGTAAGGAATAACTTCAGTACGTAAGGAAATAATTCAGTCCGTAATGGATTAATTAAGTCCGTAATGAATTAATTCAGTCCGTAAGAAATTAATAAAATCCGTACGGAATTAATTCAGTTCGTAAGGAATTTATTCAGTCCGTAAGGAATTAATTAAGTCCGTAAGGAATTAATTCAGTCCGTAAGGAATTAATTCAGTCCGTAAGGAATTAATTCAGTCCGTAAGGAATTAATTCAGTCAGTAAGGAATTAATTCAGTCCGTAAGGAATTAATTAAGTCCGTAAGGAATTAATTCAGTCCGTAATGGATTAATTAAGTCCGTAATGAATTAATTCAGTCCGTATGAAATTAATTCAGTCCGTAAGGAATTAATTAAGGAATTAATTCAGTCCGTAAGGAATTTTTTCAGTTAGAAAGGAATTCAATCAATCCTAAAGAATTTTCAGTCCTTAAGGAAATAATTCCTTCTGTAAGGAATTAATTCAGTCCGTAAGGAATTAATTCAGTCCGTAAGGAATGAATTCAGTTCGTAAGGAATTAATTTAGTCCGTAAGGAATTATTCCAGTCCGTAATTAATTAATTCATTCCTTACGGAATTAATTAAGTCCATAATGAATTAATTCAGTCCGTAAGGAATTAATTCAGTCCGTAAGGAATTAATTAAGTCCGTAAGGAATTAATTCAGTCCGTAAGGATTTAATTCAGTCCGTAAGGTATTAATTCAGTCCGTAAGGAATAACTTCAATACGTAAGGAAATAATTCAGTCCGTAATGGATTAATTAAGTGCTTAATGAATTAATTCAGTCCGGATGAAATTAATTCAGTCCGTAAGGTATTAATTCAGTCCGTATGAAATTAATTCAGTCCGTAAGGAATTCATTCAGTCCGTAAGGAATTAATTCAGTAAGAAAGGAATTCAATCAATCCTAAAGAATTAATTCAGTCCGTAAAGAACTAATTCAGTCCGTAAGGAATTAATTCAGTCCGTAAGGAATTAATTCAGTCCGTAAGGAATTAATTAATTCCGTAAGGAATTAATTCAGTCCGTAATGGATTAATACAGTCCGTAATGAATTAATTCAGTCCGTATGAAATTAATTCAGTCCGTAAGGAATTAATTAAGAAATTAATTCAGTCCGTAAGGAATTTTTTCAGTAAGAAAGGAATTCAATCAATCCTAAAGAATT
Source organism: Lepidurus packardi (assembly GCA_023053545.1). Taxonomy (NCBI): domain Eukaryota; kingdom Metazoa; phylum Arthropoda; class Branchiopoda; order Notostraca; family Triopsidae; genus Lepidurus; species Lepidurus packardi. The sequence goes on from JAKZAN010000046.1 coordinate 47,549, forward strand.
AATTCAGTCCGTAAGGAAATAGTTCAGTCCGTAAGGAATAAATTCAGTCCGTAATGAATTAATTCAGTCCGTAAGGAATTAATTCAGTCCGTAAGGAATTAATTAAATCCGTACGGAATTAATTCAGACCGTAAGGAATTAATTAAGTACGTAAGGTATTAATTCAGTCCGTAAAGAATTAATTCAGTCCGTAAGGAATTAATTCAGTCCGTAAGGAATTAATTCAGTCCGTAAGGAATAACTTCAATACGTAAGGAAATAATTCAGTCCGTAATGGATTAATTAAGTGCGTAATGAATTAATTCAGTCCGGATGAAATTAATTCAGTCCGTAAGGAATTAATTAAGGAATTGAGGAATTAATTCAGTCCGTAAGGAATTAATTCAGTCCGTAAGGAATTAATTCAGTCCGTAAGGAATTAATTCAGTCAGTAAGGAATTAATTCAGTCCGTAAGGAATTAATTCAGTCCGTAAACGATTAATTAAGTCCGTAAGGAATTAATTCAGTCCATAAGGAATTCATTCAGTCTGTAAGGATTTAATTAAGTCTGTAATTAATTAATTCAGTCCGTAAGGAAGTAATTCAGTCCGTAAGGAATTAATAAAATCCGTACGGAATTAATTCAGACCGTAAGGAATTAATTAAGTCCGTAAGGAATTAATTAAGTCCGTAAGGAATTAATTCAGTCCGTAAGGAATTAATTCAGTTCGTAAGGAATTAATTCAGTCAGTAAGGAATTAATTCAGTCCGTAAGGAATTAATTCAGTCCGTAAGGAATTAATTAAGGAATTAATTCAGTCCGTAAGGAATAACTTCAGTTCGTAAGGAAATAATTAAGTCCGTAATGGATTAATTAAGTCCGTAATGAATTAATTCAGTCCGTAAGAACTTAATAAAATCCGTACGGAATAAATTCAGTTCGTAAGGAATTTATTCAGTCCGTAAGGAATTAATTAAGTCCGTAAGGAATTAATTCAGTCCGTAAGGAATTAATTCAGTCCGTAAGGAGTTAATTCAGTCCGTAAGGAATTAATTCAGTCCGTAAGGAATAAGTTCAGTACGTAAGGAATTAATTAAGGAATTAATTCAGTCCGTAAGGAATAAGTTCAATACGTAAGGAATTAATTCAGTCCGTAATCGATTAATTAAGTCCGTAATGAATTAGTTCAGTCCGTATGAAACTAATTCAGTCCGTAAGGAATTAATTAAGGAATTAATTCAGTCCGTAAGGAATTATTTCAGTACGTATGGTATTAATTCAGTCCGTAAGGAATTAATTCAAACCGTAAGGAGTTAATTCAGTCCGTAAGGAATTAATTCAATCCGTAAGGAATAAGTTCAGTACGTAAGGAATTAATTCCGTCTGTAATCGATTAATTAAGTCCGTAATGAATTAATTCAGTCCGTATGAAATTAATTCAGTCCGTAAGGAATTAATTAAGGAATTAATTCAGTCCGTAAGGAATTAATTCAGCCCGTAAGCAATAAGTTCAGTACGTAAGGAATTAATTCAGTCCGTAAGGGATTAATTCAGTCTGTAAGGATTTAATTCAGTCCGTAAGGTATTAATTCAGTCCGTAAGGAATTAATTCAGTCCGTAAGGATTTAATTCAGTCCGTAAGGTATTAATTCAGTCCGTAAGGAATTAATACAGTCCTTAAGGAGTTAATTAGGTCCGTAAGGAATTAATTCAGCCCGTAAGGAAATAATTCAGTCCGGATGAAATTAATTCAGTCCGTAAGGAATTAATTAAGGAATTAAGGAATTAGTTCAGTCCGTAAGGAATTAATTCAGTCTGTAAGGATTTAATTCAGTCCGTAAGGTATTAATTCAGTCCGTAAGGATTTAATTCAGTCCGTAAGGTATTAATTCAGTCCGTATGAAATTAATTCAGTCCGTAAGGAATTCATTCAGTCCGTAAGGAATTAATTCAGTAAGAAAGGAATTCAATCAATCCTAAAGAATTAATTCAGTCCGTAAGGAACTAATTCAGTCCGTAAGGACTTAATTCAGTCCGTAAGGAATTAATTAAGTCCGTAAGGAATTAATTCAGTCCGTAATGGATTATTAAGTCCGTAATGAATTAATTCAGTCCGTATGAAATTAATTCAGTCCGTAAGGAATTAATTAAGGAATAAATTCAGTCCGTAAGGAATTTTTTCAGTAAGAAAGGAATTCAATCAATCCTAAAGAATTAATTCAGTCCGTAAGGAAATAATTCAGTCCGTAAGGAATTAATTCAGTCCGTAAGGAATTAATTCAGTCCGTAAGGAATTAATTCAGTTCGTAAGGAATTAATTTAGTCCGTAAGGAATTATTTCAGTCCGTAATTAATTCATTCATTCCTTACGGAATTAATTAAGTCCATAATGGATTAATTCAGTCCGTAAGGAATTAATTCAGTCCGTAAGGAATTAATTAAATCCGTACGGAATTAATTCAGACCGTAAGGAATTAATTAAGTACGTAAGGAATTAATTAAGTTCGTGAGGAATTAATTAAGTCCGTAAAGAATTAATTCCGTCCGTAAGGAATTAATTAGGTCCGTAAGGAATTAATTCAGCCCGTAAGGAAATAATTCAGTCCGGATGAAATTAATTCAGTCCGTAAGGAATTAATTAAGGAATTAAGGATTTAATTCAGTCCGTAAGGAATTAATTCAGTCCGTAAGGAATTAATTCAGTCCGTAACGAATTAATTCAGTCCGTAAGGAATAACTTCAGTACGTAAGGAAATAATTCAGTCCGTAATGGATTAATTAAGTCCGTAATGAATTAATTCAGTCCGTAATGGATTAATTAAGTCCGTAATGAATTAATTCAATAAGAAAGGAATTCAATCAATCCTAAAGAATTAATTCAGTCCGTAAGAAAATAATTCATTCCGTAAGGAATTAATTCAGTCCGTAATGAATTAGTTCAGTCCGTAAGGAATTAATTAAGTCCGTAATGAATTAATTAAGTCCGTAATGGATAAATTAAGTCTGTAATGAATTGGTTCAGTCCGTAAGAAATTAATTCAGTCCGGAACTAATTAATTCATTTCGTAAGGAATTAATTAAGTTCGTAAGGAATTAATTCAGTCCATAATGAATTAATTCAGTCCGTAAAGAATTAATTAAGTCCGTAAGGAATTAACTAAGTCCGTATGGATTTAAATCAGTCCGTAAGAATTAATTAAGTCCGTAAGGAATAACTTCAATACGTAAGGAAATAATTCAGTCCGTAATGGATTAATTAAGTGCGTAATGAATTAATTCAGTCCGGATGAAATTAATTCAGTCCGTAAGGAATTAATTAAGGAATTAATTAATTAATTCAGTCCGTAAGGAATTAATTCAGTCCGTAAGGTATTAATTCAGTGAGTATGAAATTAATTCAGTCCGTAAGGAATTCATTCAGTCCGTTAGGAATTAATTCAGTAAGAAAGGAATTCAATCAATCCTAAAGAATTAATTCAGTCCGTAAGGAATTAATTCAGTCTGTAAGGATTTAATTCAGTCCGTAAGGTATTAATTCAGTCCGTAAGGAATTAATTCAGTCCGTAAGGATTTAATTCAGTCCGTAAGGTATTAATTCAGTCCGTAAGGAATTAATACAGTCCTTAAGGAATTAATTCAGTCCGTAATGGAAGAATTAAGTGCGTAATGAATTAATTCAGTCCGGATGAAATTAATTCAGTCCGTAAGGAATTAATTAAGGAATTAAGGAATTAGTTCAGTCCGTAAGGAATTAATTCAGTCTGTAAGGATTTAATTCAGTCCGTAAGGTATTAATTCAGTCCGTAAGGATTTAATTCAGTCCGTAAGGATTTAATTCAGTCCGTATGAAATTAATTCAGTCCGTAAGGAATTCATTCAGTCCGTAAGGAATTAATTCAGTAAGAAAGGAATTCAATCAATCCTAAAGAATTAATTCAGTCCGTAAGGAACTAATTCAGTCCGTAAGGAATTAATTCAGTCCGTAAGGAATTAATTCAGTCCGTAAGGAATTAATTAAGTCCGTAAGGAATTAATTCAGTCCGGAATGGATTAATTAAGTCCGTAATGAATTAATTCAGTCCGTATGAAATTAATTAAGTCCGTAATGAATTAATTCAGTCCGTATGAAATTAATTCAGTCCGTAAGGAATTAATTAAGGAATTAATTCAGTCCGTAAGGAATTTTTTCAGTAAGAAAGGAATTCAATCAATCCTAAAGAATTAATTCAGTCCGTAAGGAAATAATTCAGTCCGTAAGGAATTAATTCAGTCCGTAAGGAATTAATTCAGTCCGTAAGGAATTAATTCAGTTCGTAAGGAATTAATTTAGTTAGTAAGGAATTATTTCAGTCCGTAATTAATTCATTAATTCCTTACGGAATTAATTAAGTCCATAATGAATTAATTCAGTCCGTAAGGAATTAATTCAGTCCGTATGGAATTAATTAAGTCCGTAAGGAATTAATTAAATCCGTACGGAATTAATTCAGACCGTAAGGAATTAATTAAGTACGTAAGGAATTAATTAAGTTCGTGAGGAATTAATTAAGTCCGTAAAGAATTAATTCCGTCCGTAAGGAATTAATTAGGTCCGTAAGGAATTAATTCAGCCCGTAAGGAAATAATTCAGTCCGGATGAAATTAATTCAGTCCGTAAGTAATTAATTAAGGAATTAATTCAGTCCGTAAGGAATTAATTCAGTCCGTAAGGAATTAATTCAGTTCGTAACGAATTAATTCAGTCCGTAAGGAATAACTTCAGTACGTAAGGAAATAATTCAGTCCGTAATGGATTAATTAAGTCCGTAATGAATTAATTCAGTCCGTAATGGATTAATTAAGTCCGTAATGAATTAATTCAGTAAGAAAGGAATTCAATCAATCCTAAAGAATTAATTCAGTCCGTAAGAAAATAATTCATTCCGTAAGGAATTAATTCAGTCCGTAAGGAATTAGTTCAGTCCGTAAGGAATTAATTAAGTCCGTAATGAATTAATTAAGTCCGTAATGGATAAATTAAGTCTGTAATGAATTGATTCAGTCCGTAAGAAATTAATTCAGTCCGTAACTAATTAATTCATTTCGTAAGGAATTAATTAAGTTCGTAAGGAATTAATTCAGTCCATAATGAATTAATTCAGTCCGTAAAGAATTAATTAAGTCCGTAAGGAATTAACTAAGTCCGTATGGATTTAAATCAGTCCGTAAGGTATTAATTCAGTCCGTATGAAATTAATTCAGTCCGTAAGGAATTCATTCAGTCCGTAAGGAATTAATTCAGTAAGAAAGGAATTCAATCAATCCTAAAAAATTAATTCAGTCCGTAAGGAACTAATTCAGTCCGTAAGGAATTAATTCAGTCCGTAAGGAATTAATTCAGTCCGTAAGGAATTAATTAATTCCGTAAGGAATTAATTCAGTCCGTAATGGATTAATACAGTCCGTAATGAATTAATTCAGTCCGTATGAAATTAATTCAGTCCGTAAGGAATTAATTAAGAAATTAATTCAGTCCGTAAGGAATTTTTTCAGTAAGAAAGGAATTCAATCAATCCTAAAGAATTAATTCAGTCCGTAAGGAAATAGTTCAGTCCGTAAGGAATAAATTCAGTCCGTAATGAATTAATTCAGTCCGTAAGGAATTAATTCAGTCCGTAAGGAATTAATTAAATTCGTACGGAATTAATTCAGACCGTAAGGAATTAATTAAGTACGTAAGGAATTAATTAAGTTCGTAAGGAATTAATTAAGGAATTAAGGAATTAGTTCAGTCCGTAAGGAATTAATTCAGTCTGTAAGGATTTAATTCAGTCCGTAAGGTATTAATTCAGTCCGTAAGGATTTAATTCAGTCCGTAAGGTTTTAATTCAGTCCGTATGAAATTAATTCAGTCCGTAAGGAATTCATTCAGTCCGTAAGGAATTAATTCAGTAAGAAAGGAATTCAATCAATCCTAAAGAATTAATTCAGTCCGTAAGGAACTAATTCAGTCCGTAAGGAATTAATTCAGTCCGTAAGGAATTAATTCAGTCCGTAAGGAATTAATTAAGTCCGTAAGGAATTAATTCAGTCCGGAATGGATTAATTCCGTAATGAATTAATTCAGTCCGTATGAAATTAATTAAGTCCGTAATGAATTAATTCAGTCCGTATGAAATTAATTCAGTCCGTAAGGAATTAATTAAGGAATTAATTCAGTCCGTAAGGAATTTTTTCAGTAAGAAAGGAATTCAATCAATCCTAAAGAATTAATTCAGTCCGTAAGGAAATAATTCAGTCCGTAAGGAATTAATTCAGTCCGTAAGGAATTAATTCAGTCCGTAAGGAATTAATTCAGTTCGTAAGGAATTAATTTAGTTAGTAAGGAATTATTTCAGTCCGTAATTAATTCATTAATTCCTTACGGAATTAATTAAGTCCATAATGAATTAATTCAGTCCGTAAGGAATTAATTCAGTCCGTATGGAATTAATTAAGTCCGTAAGGAATTAATTAAGTACGTAAGGAATTAATTAAGTTCGTGAGGAATTAATTAAGTCCGTAAAGAATTAATTCCGTCCGTAAGGAATTAATTAGGTCCGTAAGGAATTAATTCAGCCCGTAAGGAAATAATTCAGTCCGGATGAAATTAATTCAGTCCGTAAGGAATTAATTAAGGAATTAAGGAATTAATTCAGTCCGTAAGGAATTAATTCAGTCCGTAAGGAATTAATTCAGTTCGTAACGAATTAATTCAGTCCGTAAGGAATAACTTCAGTACGTAAGGAAATAATTCAGTCCGTAATGGATTAATTAAGTCCGTAATGAATTAATTCAGTCCGTAATGGATTAATTAAGTCCGTAATGAATTAATTCAGTAAGAAAGGAATTCAATCAATCCTAAAGAATTAATTCAGTCCGTAAGAAAATAATTCATTCCGTAAGGAATTAATTCAGTCCGTAAGGAATTAGTTCAGTCCGTAAGGAATTTATTAAGTCCGTAATGAATTTATTAAGTCCGTAATGTATAAATTAAGTCTGTAATGAATTGATTCAGTCCGTAAGAATTTAATTCAGTCCGTAACTAATTAATTCATTTCGTAAGGAATTAATTAAGTTCGTAAGGAATTAATTCAGTCCATAATGAATTAATTCAGTCCGTAAAGAATTAATTAAGTCCGTAAGGAATTAACTAAGTCCGTATGGATTTAAATCAGTCCGTAAGGTATTAATTCAGTCCGTATGAAATTAATTCAGTCCGTAAGGAATTCATTCAGTCCGTAAGGAATTAATTCAGTAAGAAAGGAATTCAATCAATCCTAAAGAATTAATTCAGTCCGTAAGGAACTAATTCAGTCCGTAAGGAATTAATTCAGTCCGTAAGGAATTAATTCAGTCCGTAAGGAATTAATTAATTCCGTAAGGAATTAATTCAGTCCGTAATGGATTAATACAGTCCGTAATGAATTCATTCAGTCCGTATGAAATTAATTCAGTCCGTAAGGAATTAATTAAGAAATTAATTCAGTCCGTAAGGAATTTTTTCAGTAAGAAAGGAATTCAATCAATCCTAAAGAATTAATTCAGTCCGTAAGGAAATAGTTCAGTCCGTAAGGAATAAATTCAGTCCGTAATGAATTAATTCAGTCCGTAAGGAATTAATTCAGTCCGTAAGGAATTAATTAAATTCGTACGGAATTAATTCAGACCGTAAGGAATTAATTAAGTACGTAAGGAATTAATTAAGTTCGTAAGGAATTAATTAAGTCCGTAAAGAATTAATTCCGTCCGTAAGGAATTAATTAGGTCCGTAAGGAATTAATTCAGTCCGTAAGGAATTAATTCAGTCCGTAATGAATTAATTCAGTCCGTAAGGAATTAATTAAGTCCGTAAGGAATTAATTCAGTCCGTAAGGATTTAATTCAGTCCGTAAGGTATTAATTCAGTCCGTAAAGAATTAATTCAGTCCGTAAGGAATTAATTCAGTCCGTAAGGAATTAATTCAGTCCGTAAGGAATAACTTCAATACGTAAGGAAATAATTCAGTCCGTAATGGATTAATTAAGTGCGTAATGAATTAATTCAGTCCGGATGAAATTAATTCAGTCCGTAAGGAATTAATTAAGGAATTGAGGAATTAATTCAGTCCGTAAGGAATTAATTCAGTCCGTAAGGAATTAATTCAGTCCGTAAGGAATTAATTCAGTCAGTAAGGAATTAATTCAGTCCGTAAGGAATTAATTCAGTCCGTAAACGATTAATTAAGTCCGTAAGGAATTAATTCAGTCCATAAGGAATTCATTCAGTCTGTAAGGATTTAATTAAGTCTGTAATTAATTAATTTAATCCGTAAGGAAGTAATTCAGTCCGTAAGGAATTAATAAAATCCGTACGGAATTAATTCAGACCGTAAGGAATTAATTAAGTACGTAAGGAATTAATTAAGTCCGTAAGGAATTAATTCAGTCCGTAAGGAATTAATTCAGTTCGTAAGGAATTAATTCAGTCAGCAAGGAATTAATTCAGTCCGTAAGGAATTAATTCAGTCCGTAAGGAATAACTTCAGTACGTAAGGAAATAATTCAGTCCGTAATGGATTAATTAAGTCCGTAATGAATTAATTCAGTCCGTAAGAAATTAATAAAATCCGTACGGAATTAATTCAGTTCGTAAGGAATTTATTCAGTCCGTAAGGAATTAATTAAGTCGGTAAGGAATTAATTCAGTCCGTAAGGAATTAATTCAGTCCGTAAGGAATTAATTCAGTCCGTAAGGAATTAATTCAGTCAGTAAGGAATTAATTCAGTCCGTAAGGACTTAATTCAGTCCGTAAGGAATTAATTCAGTCCGTAAGGAATAAGTTCAGTACGTAAGGAATTAATTCAGTCCGTAAGGAATTAATTCAGTCCGTAAGGAATTAATTAAATTCGTACGGAATTAATTCAGACCGTAAGGAATTAATTAAGTACGTAAGGAATTAATTAAGTTCGTAAGGAATTAATTAAGTCCGTAAAGAATTAATTCCGTCCGTAAGGAATTAATTAGGTCCGTAAGGAATTAATTCAGTCCGTAAGGAATTAATTCAGTCCGTAATGAATTAATTCAGTCCGTAAGGAATTAATTAAGTCCGTAAGGAATTAATTCAGTCCGTAAGGATTTAATTCAGTCCGTAAGGTATTAATTCAGTCCGTAAAGAATTAATTCAGTCCGTAAGGAATTAATTCAGTCCGTAAGGAATTAATTCAGTCCGTAAGGAATAACTTCAATACGTAAGGAAATAATTCAGTCCGTAATGGATTAATTAAGTGCGTAATGAATTAATTCAGTCCGGATGAAATTAATTCAGTCCGTAAGGAATTAATTAAGGAATTGAGGAATTAATTCAGTCCGTAAGGAATTAATTCAGTCCGTAAGGAATTAATTCAGTCCGTAAGGAATTAATTCAGTCAGTAAGGAATTAATTCAGTCCGTAAGGAATTAATTCAGTCCGTAAACGATTAATTAAGTCCGTAAGGAATTAATTCAGTCCATAAGGAATTCATTCAGTCTGTAAGGATTTAATTAAGTCTGTAATTAATTAATTTAATCCGTAAGGAAGTAATTCAGTCCGTAAGGAATTAATAAAATCCGTACGGAATTAATTCAGACCGTAAGGAATTAATTAAGTACGTAAGGAATTAATTAAGTCCGTAAGGAATTAATTCAGTCCGTAAGGAATTAATTCAGTTCGTAAGGAATTAATTCAGTCAGTAAGGAATTAATTCAGTCCGTAAGGAATTAATTCAGTCCGTAAGGAATAACTTCAGTACGTAAGGAAATAATTCAGTCCGTAATGGATTAATTAAGTCCGTAATGAATTATTTCAGTCCGTAAGAAATTAATAAAATCCGTACGGAATTAATTCAGTTCGTAAGGAATTTATTCAGTCCGTAAGGAATTAATTAAGTCCGTAAGGAATTAATTCAGTCCGTAAGGAATTAATTCAGTCCGTAAGGAATTAATTCAGTCCGTAAGGAATTAATTCAGTCAGTAAGGAATTAATTCAGTCCGTAAGGAGTTAATTCAGTCCGTAAGGAATTAATTCAGTCCGTAAGGAATAAGTTCAGTACGTAAGGAATTAATTAAGGAATTAATTCAGTCCGTAAGGAATAAGTTCAGTACGTAAGGAATTAATTCAGTCCGTAAGGAATTAATTCAGTCCGTAAGGAATTAATTCAGTTCGTAAGGAATTAATTCAGTCAGTAAGGAATTAATTCAGTCCGTAAGGAATTAATTCAGTCCGTAAGGAATAACTTCAGTACGTAAGGAAATAATTCAGTCCGTAATGGATTAATTAAGTCCGTAATGAATTATTTCAGTCCGTAAGAAATTTATAAAATCCGTACGGAATTAATTCAGTTCGTAAGGAATTTATTCAGTCCGTAAGGAATTAATTAAGTCCGTAAGGAATTAATTCAGTCCGTAAGGAATTAATTCAGTCCGTAAGGAATTAATTCAGTCCGTAAGGAATTAATTCAGTCAGTAAGGAATTAATTCAGTCCGTAAGGAGTTAATTCAGTCCGTAAGGAATTAATTCAGTCCGTAAGGAATAAGTTCAGTACGTAAGGAATTAATTAAGGAATTAATTCAGTCCGTAAGGAATAAGTTCAGTACGTAAGGAATTAATTCAGTCCGTAAGGAATTAATTAATTCCGTAAGGAATTAATTCAGTCCGTAATGGATTAATACAGTCCGTAATGAATTAATTCAGTCCGTATGAAATTAATTCAGTCCGTAAGGAATTAATTAAGAAATTAATTCAGTCCGTAAGGAATTTTTTCAGTAAGAAAGGAATTCAATCAATCCTAAAGAATTAATTCAGTCCGTAAGGAAATAGTTCAGTCCGTAAGGAATAAATTCAGTCCGTAATGAATTAATTCAGTCCGTAAGGAATTAATTCAGTCCGTAAGGAATTAATTAAATTCGTACGGAATTAATTCAGACCGTAAGGAATTAATTAAGTACGTAAGGAATTAATTAAGTTCGTAAGGAATTAATTAAGTCCGTAAAGAATTAATTCCGTCCGTAAGGAATTAATTAGGTCCGTAAGGAATTAATTCAGTCCGTAAGGAATTAATTCAGTCCGTAATGAATTAATTCAGTCCGTAAGGAATTAATTAAGTCCGTAAGGAATTAATTCAGTCCGTAAGGATTTAATTCAGTCCGTAAGGTATTAATTCAGTCCGTAAAGAATTAATTCAGTCCGTAAGGAATTAATTCAGTCCGTAAGGAATTAATTCAGTCCGTAAGGAATAACTTCAATACGTAAGGAAATAATTCAGTCCGTAATGGATTAATTAAGTGCGTAATGAATTAATTCAGTCCGGATGAAATTAATTCAGTCCGTAAGGAATTAATTAAGGAATTGAGGAATTAATTCAGTCCGTAAGGAATTAATTCAGTCCGTAAGGAATTAATTCAGTCCGTAAGGAATTAATTCAGTCAGTAAGGAATTAATTCAGTCCGTAAGGAATTAATTCAGTCCATAAACGATTAATTAAGTCCGTAAGGAATTAATTCAGTCCATAAGGAATTCATTCAGTCTGTAAGGATTTAATTAAGTCTGTAATTAATTAATTTAATCCGTAAGGAAGTAATTCAGTCCGTAAGGAATTAATAAAATCCGTACGGAATTAATTCAGACCGTAAGGAATTAATTAAGTACCTAAGGAATTAATTAAGTCCGTAAGGAATTAATTCAGTCCGTAAGGAATTAATTCAGTTCGTAAGGAATTAATTCAGTCAGTAAGGAATTAATTCAGTCCGTAAGGAATTAATTCAGTCCGTAAGGAATAACTTCAGTACGTAAGGAAATAATTCAGTCCGTAATGGATTAATTAAGTCCGTAATGAATTAATTCAGTCCGTAAGAAATTAATTCAGTCAGTAAGGAATTAATTCAGTCCGTAAGGAATTAATTCAGTCCGTAAGGAATAACTTCAGTACGTAAGGAAATAATTCAGTCCGTAATGGATTAATTAAGTCCGTAATGAATTATTTCAGTCCGTAAGAAATTAATAAAATCCGTACGGAATTAATTCAGTTCGTAAGGAATTTATTCAGTCCGTAAGGAATTAATTAAGTCCGTAAGGAATTAATTCAGTCCGTAAGGAATTAATTCAGTCCGTAAGGAATTAATTCAGTCCGTAAGGAATTAATTCAGTCCGTAAGGAATTAATTCAGTCAGTAAGGAATTAATTCAGTCCGTAAGGAGTTAATTCAGTCCGTAAGGAATTAATTCAGTCCGTAAGGAATAAGTTCAGTACGTAAGGAATTAATTAAGGAATTAATTCAGTCCGTAAGGAATAAGTTCAGTACGTAAGGAATTAATTCAGTCCGTAAGGAATTAATTCAGTCCGTAAGGAATTAATTCAGTTCGTAAGGAATTAATTCAGTCAGTAAGGAATTAATTCAGTCCGTAAGGAATTAATTCAGTCCGTAAGGAATAACTTCAGTACGTAAGGAAATAATTCAGTCCGTAATGGATTAATTAAGTCCGTAATGAATTATTTCAGTCCGTAAGAAATTAATAAAATCCGTACGGAATTAATTCAGTTCGTAAGGAATTTATTCAGTCCGTAAGGAATTAATTAAGTCCGTAAGGAATTAATTCAGTCCGTAAGGAATTAATTCAGTCCGTAAGGAATTAATTCAGTCCGTAAGGAATTAATTCAGTCAGTAAGGAATTAATTCAGTCCGTAAGGAGTTAATTCAGTCCGTAAGGAATTAATTCAGTCCGTAAGGAATAAGTTCAGTACGTAAGGAATTAATTCAGTCCGTAAGGAATTAATTAATTCCGTAAGGAATTAATTCAGTCCGTAATGGATTAATACAGTCCGTAATGAATTAATTCAGTCCGTATGAAATTAATTCAGTCCGTAAGGAATTAATTAAGAAATTAATTCAGTCCGTAAGGAATTTTTTCAGTAAGAAAGGAATTCAATCAATCCTAAAGAATTAATTCAGTCCGTAAGGAAATAGTTCAGTCCGTAAGGAATAAATTCAGTCCGTAATGAATTAATTCAGTCCGTAAGGAATTAATTCAGTCCGTAAGGAATTAATTAAATTCGTACGGAATTAATTCAGACCGTAAGGAATTAATTAAGTACGTAAGGAATTAATTAAGTTCGTAAGGAATTAATTAAGTCCGTAAAGAATTAATTCCGTCCGTAAGGAATTAATTAGGTCCGTAAGGAATTAATTCAGTCCGTAAGGAATTAATTCAGTCCGTAATGAATTAATTCAGTCCGTAAGGAATTAATTAAGTCCGTAAGGAATTAATTCAGTCCGTAAGGATTTAATTCAGTCCGTAAGGTATTAATTCAGTCCGTAAAGAATTAATTCAGTCCGTAAGGAATTAATTCAGTCCGTAAGGAATTAATTCAGTCCGTAAGGAATAACTTCAATACGTAAGGAAATAATTCAGTCCGTAATGGATTAATTAAGTCCGTAATGAATTAATTCAGTCCGTAAGAAATTAATAAAATCCGTACGGAATTAATTCAGTTCGTAAGGAATTTATTCAGTCCGTAAGGAATTAATTAAGTCCGTAAGGAATTAATTCAGTCCGTAAGGAATTAATTCAGTCCGTAAGGAATTAATTCAGTCCGTAAGGAATTAATTCAGTCAGTAAGGAATTAATTCATTCCGTAAGGAGTTAATTCAGTCCGTAAGGAATTAATTCAGTCCGTAAGGAATAAGTTCAGTACGTAAGGAATTAATTCAGTCCGTAAGGAATTAATTCAGTCCGTAAGGAATTAATTAAATTCGTACGGAATTAATTCAGACCGTAAGGAATTAATTAAGTACGTAAGGAATTAATTAAGTTCGTAAGGAATTAATTAAGTCCGTAAAGAATTAATTCCGTCCGTAAGGAATTAATTAGGTCCGTAAGGAATTAATTCAGTCCGTAAGGAATTAATGCAGTCCGTAATGAATTAATTCAGTCCGTAAGGAATTAATTAAGTCCGTAAGGAATTAATTCAGTCCGTAAGGATTTAATTCAGTCCGTAAGGTATTAATTCAGTCCATAAAGAATTAATTCAGTCCGTAAGGAATTAATTCAGTCCGTAAGGAATTAATTCAGTCCGTAAGGAATAACTTCAATACGTAAGGAAATAATTCAGTCCGTAATGGATTAATTAAGTGCGTAATGAATTAATTCAGTCCGGATGAAATTAATTCAGTCCGTAAGGAATTAATTAAGGAATTGAGGAATTAATTCAGTCCGTAAGGAATTAATTCAGTCCGTAAGGAATTAATTCAGTCCGTAAGGAATTAATTCAGTCAGTAAGGAATTAATTCAGTCCGTAAGGAATTAATTCAGTCCGTAAACGATTAATTAAGTCCGTAAGGAATTAATTCAGTCCATAAGGAATTCATTCAGTCTGTAAGGATTTAATTAAGTCTGTAATTAATTAATTTAATCCGTAAGGAAGTAATTCAGTCCGTAAGGAATTAATAAAATCCGTACGGAATTAATTCAGACCGTAAGGAATTAATTAAGTACGTAAGGAATTAATTAAGTCCGTAAGGAATTAATTCAGTCCGTAAGGAATTAATTCAGTTCGTAAGGAATTAATTCAGTCAGTAAGGAATTAATTCAGTCCGTAAGGAATTAATTCAGTCCGTAAGGAATAACTTCAGTACGTAAGGAAATAATTCAGTCCGTAATGGATTAATTAAGTCTGTAATGAATTAATTCAGTCCGTAAGAAATTAATAAAATCCGTACGGAATTAATTCAGTTCGTAAGGAATTTATTCAGTCCGTAAGGAATTAATTAAGTCCGTAAGGAATTAATTCAGTCCGTAAGGAATTAATTCAGTCCGTAAGGAATTAATTCAGTCCGTAAGGAATTAATTCAGTCAGTAAGGAATTAATTCAGTCCGTAAGGAGTTAATTCAGTCCGTAAGGAATTAATTCAGTCCGTAAGGAATAAGTTCAGTACGTAAGGAATTAATTAAGGAATTAATTCAGTCCGTAAGGAATAAGTTCAGTACGTAAGGAATTAATTCAGTCCGTAATCGATTAATTAAGTCCGTAATGAATTAGTTCAGTCCATATGAAACTAATTCAGTCCGTAAGGAATTAATTAAGGAATTAATTCAGTCCGTAAGGAATTAATTCAGTCCGTAAGGAATTAATTCAGTCCGTAAGGAATTATTTCAGTACGTATGGTATTAATTCAGTCCGTAAGGAATTAATTCAGACCGTAAGGAGTTAATTCAGTCCGTAAGGAATTAATTCAGTCCGTAAGGAATAAGTTAAGTACGTAAGGAATTAATTCAGTCTGTAATCGATTAATTAAGTCCGTAATGAATTAATTCAGTCCGTATGAAATTAATTCAGTCCGTAAGGAATTAATTCAGTCCGTAAGCAATAAGTTCAGTACGTAAGGAATTAATTCAGTCCGTAAGGAATTAATTCAGTCTGTAAGGATTTAATTCAGTCCGTAAGGTATTAATTCAGTCCGTAAGGATTTAATTCAGTCCGTAAGGTATTAATTCAGTCCGTATGAAATTAATTCAGTCCGTAAGGAATTCATTCAGTCCGTAAGGAATTAATTCAGTAAGAAAGGAATTCAATCAATCCTAAAGAATTAATTCAGTCCGTAAGGAACTAATTCAGTCCGTAAGGACTTAATTCAGTCCGTAAGGAATTAATTCAGTCCGTAATGGATTAATTAAGTCCGTAATGAATTAATTCAGTCCGTATGAAATTAATTCAGTCCGTAAGGAATTAATTAAGGAATTAATTCAGTCCGTAAGGAATTTTTTCAGTAAGAAAGGAATTCAATCAATCATAAAGAATTAATTCAGTCCGTAAGGAAATAATTCAGTCCGTAAGGAATTAATTCAGTCCGTAAGGAATTAATTCAGTCCGTAAGGAATTAATTCAGTTCGTAAGGAATTAATTTAGTCCGTAAGGGATTATTTCAGTCCGTAATTAATTCATTAATTCCTTACGGAATTAATTAAGTCCATAATGGATTAATTCAGTCCGTAAGGAATTAATTCAGTCCGTAAGGAATTGATTAAATCCGTTCGGAATTAATTCAGACCGTAAGGAATAAATTAAGTACGTAAGGAATTAATTAAGTTCGTGAGGAATTAATTAAGTCCGTAAAGAATTAATTCCGTCCGTAAGGAATTAATTAGGTCCGTAAGGAATTAATTCAGCCCGTAAGGAAATAATTCAGTCCGGATGAAATTAATTCAGTCCGTAAGGAATTAATTGAGGAATTAAGGAATTAATTCAGTCCGTAAGGAATTAATTCAGTCCGTAAGGAATTAATTCAGTCCGTAACGAATTAATTCAGTCCGTAAGGAATAACTTCAGTACGTAAGGAAATAATTCAGTCCGTAATGGATTAATTAAGTCCGTAATGAATTAATTCAGTCCGTAATGGTTTAATTAAGTCCGTAAGGAATTAATTAAGTCCGTAATGAATTAATTAAGTCCGTAATGGATAAATTAAGTCTGTAATGAATTGATTCAGTCCGTAAGAAATTAATTCAGTCCGTAACTAATTAATTCATTTCGTAAGGAATTAATTAAGTTCGTAAGGAATTAATTCAGTCCATAATGAATTAATTCAGTCCGTAAAGAATTAATTAAGTCCGTAAGGAATTAACTAAGTCCGTTTGGATTTAAATCAGTCCGTAAGGAATTAATTAAGTCCGTAAGGAATAACTTCAATACGTAAGGAAATAATTCAGTCCGTAATGGATTAATTAAGTGCGTAATGAATTAATTCAGTCCGGATGAAATTAATTCAGTCCGTAAGGAATTAATTAAGGAATTAATTCAGTCCGTAAGGAATTAATTCAGTCCGTAAGGTATTAATTCAGTGAGTATGAAATTAATTCAGTCCGTAAGGAATTCATTCAGTCCGTAAGGAATTAATTCAGTAAGAAAGGATTTCAATCAATCCTAAAGAATTAATTCAGTCCGTAAGGTACTAATTCAGTCCGTAAGGAATTAATACAGTCCGTAAGGAATTAATTCAGTCCGTAAGGAATTAATTAAGTCCGTAAGGAATTAATTAAGTCCATAATGAATTAATTCAGTCCGTAAGGAATTAATTCAGACCGTAAGGAATTAATTAAATCCGTACGGAATTAATTCAGACCGTAAGGAATTAATTAAGTACGTAAGGAATTAATTAAGTTCGTAAGGAATTAATTAAGTCCGTAAAGAATTAATTCCGTCCGTAAGGAATAAATTAGGTCCGTAAGGAATTAATTCAGTCCGTAAGGAATTAATTCAGTCCGTAATGAATTAATTCAGTCCGTAAGGAATTAATTAAGTCCGTAAGGAATTAGTTTAGTCCGTAAGGATTTAATTCAGTCCGTAAGGTATTAATTCAGTCCGTAAGGAATTAATTCAGTCCGTAAGAAATAACTTCAATACGTAAGGAAATAACTCAGTCCGTAATGGATTAATTAAGTGCTTAATGAATTAATTCATTCCGGATGAAATTAATTCAGTTCGTAAGGTATTAATTCAGTCCGTAAGGAATTCATTCAGTCCGTAAGGAATTAATTCAGTAAGAAAGGAATTCAATCAATCCTATAGAATTAATTCAGTCCGTAAGGAATTAATTCAGTCCGTAAGGAATTAATTCAGTTCGTAAGGAATTAATTTAGTCCGTAAGGAATTATTTCAGTCCGTAATTAATTCATTCATTCCTTACGGAATTAATTAAGTCCATAATGAATTAATTCAGTCCGTAGGGAATTAATTCAGACCGTAAGGAATTAATTAAATCCGTACGGAATTAATTCAGACCGTAAGGAATTAATTAAGTACGTAAGGAATTAATTAAGTTCGTAAGGAATTAATTAAGTCCGTAAAGAATTAATTCCGTCCGTAAGGAATTAATTAGGTCCGTAAGGAATTAATTCAGTCCGTAAGGAATTAATTCAGTCCGTAATGAATTAATTCAGTCCGTAAGGAATTAATTAAGTCCGTAAGGAATTAATTTAGTCCGTAAGGATTTAATTCAGTCCGTAAGGTATTAATTCAGTCCGTAAGGAATTAATTCAGTCCGTAAGAAATAACTTCAATTCCGAAACAAATAACTCAGTCCGTAATGGATTAATTAAGTGCTTAATGAATTAATTCATTCCGGATGAAATTAATTCAGTTCGTAAGGTATTAATTCAGTCCGTATGAAATTAATTCAGTCCGTAAGGAATTCATTCAGTCCGTAAGGAATTAATTCAGTAAGAAAGGAATTCAATCAATCCTATAGAATTAATTCAGTCCGTAAGGAACTAATTCAGTCCGTAAGGAATTAATTCAGTCCGTAATGGATTAATAAAGTCCGTAATGAATTAATTCAGTCCGTATGAAATTAATTCAGTCCGTAAGGAATTAATTAAGAAATTAATTCAGTCCGTAAGGAATTTTTTCAGTAAGAAAGGAATTCAATCAATCCTAAAGAATTAATTCAGTCCGTAAGGAAATAATTCAGTCCGTAAGGAATAAATTCAGTCCGTAATGAATTAATTCAGTCCGTAAAGAATTAATTCCGTCCGTAAGGAATTAATTAGTTCCGTAAGGAATTAATTCAGTCCGTAAGGAATTAATTCAGTCCGTAATGAATTAATTCAGTCCGTAATGAATTAATTCAGTCCGTAAGGAATTAATTAAGTCCGTAAGGAATTAATTCAGTCCGTAAGGATTTAATTCAGTCCGTAAGGTATTAATTCAGTCCGTAAGGAATTAATTCAGTCCGTAAGGAATTAATTCAGTCCGTAAGGAATAACTTCAATACGTAAGGAAATAATTCAGTCCGGATGAAATTAATTCAGTCCGTAAGGAATTAATTCAGTCCGTAAGGAATTAATTCAGTCCGTAAGGAATTAATTCAGTCCGTAAGGAATTAATTCAGTCTGTAAGGATTTAATTCAGTCCGTAAGGTATTAATTAAGTCTGTAATGAATTGATTCAGTCCGTAAGAAATTAATTCAGTCCGTAACTAATTAATTCATTTCGTAAGGAATTAATTAAGTTCGTAAGGAATTAATTCAGTCCATAATGAATTAATTCAGTCCGTAAAGAATTAATTAAGTCCGTAAGGAATTAACTAAGTCCGTTTGGATTTAAATCAGTCCGTAAGGAATTAATTAAGTCCGTAAGGAATAACTTCAATACGTAAGGAAATAATTCAGTCCGTAATGGATTAATTAAGTGCGTAATGAATTAATTCAGTCCGGATGAAATTAATTCAGTCCGTAAGGAATTAATTAAGGAATTAATTCAGTCCGTAAGGAATTAATTCAGTCCGTAAGGTATTAATTCAGTGAGTATGAAATTAATTCAGTCCGTAAGGAATTCATTCAGTCCGTAAGGAATTAATTCAGTAAGAAAGGATTTCAATCAATCCTAAAGAATTAATTCAGTCCGTAAGGTACTAATTCAGTCCGTAAGGAATTAATACAGTCCGTAAGGAATTAATTCAGTCCGTAAGGAATTAATTAAGTCCGTAAGGAATTAATTAAGTCCATAATGAATTAATTCAGTCCGTAAGGAATTAATTCAGACCGTAAGGAATTAATTAAATCCGTACGGAATTAATTCAGACCGTAAGGAATTAATTAAGTACGTAAGGAATTAATTAAGTTCGTAAGGAATTAATTAAGTCCGTAAAGAATTAATTCCGTCCGTAAGGAATAAATTAGGTCCGTAAGGAATTAATTCAGTCCGTAAGGAATTAATTCAGTCCGTAATGAATTAATTCAGTCCGTAAGGAATTAATTAAGTCCGTAAGGAATTAGTTTAGTCCGTAAGGATTTAATTCAGTCCGTAAGGTATTAATTCAGTCCGTAAGGAATTAATTCAGTCCGTAAGAAATAACTTCAATACGTAAGGAAATAACTCAGTCCGTAATGGATTAATTAAGTGCTTAATGAATTAATTCATTCCGGATGAAATTAATTCAGTTCGTAAGGTATTAATTCAGTCCGTAAGGAATTCATTCAGTCCGTAAGGAATTAATTCAGTAAGAAAGGAATTCAATCAATCCTATAGAATTAATTCAGTCCGTAAGGAATTAATTCAGTCCGTAAGGAATTAATTCAGTTCGTAAGGAATTAATTTAGTCCGTAAGGAATTATTTCAGTCCGTAATTAATTCATTCATTCCTTACGGAATTAATTAAGTCCATAATGAATTAATTCAGTCCGTAGGGAATTAATTCAGACCGTAAGGAATTAATTAAATCCGTACGGAATTAATTCAGACCGTAAGGAATTAATTAAGTACGTAAGGAATTAATTAAGTTCGTAAGGAATTAATTAAGTCCGTAAAGAATTAATTCCGTCCGTAAGGAATTAATTAGGTCCGTAAGGAATTAATTCAGTCCGTAAGGAATTAATTCAGTCCGTAATGAATTAATTCAGTCCGTAAGGAATTAATTAAGTCCGTAAGGAATTAATTTAGTCCGTAAGGATTTAATTCAGTCCGTAAGGTATTAATTCAGTCCGTAAGGAATTAATTCAGTCCGTAAGAAATAACTTCAATTCCGAAACAAATAACTCAGTCCGTAATGGATTAATTAAGTGCTTAATGAATTAATTCATTCCGGATGAAATTAATTCAGTTCGTAAGGTATTAATTCAGTCCGTATGAAATTAATTCAGTCCGTAAGGAATTCATTCAGTCCGTAAGGAATTAATTCAGTAAGAAAGGAATTCAATCAATCCTATAGAATTAATTCAGTCCGTAAGGAACTAATTCAGTCCGTAAGGAATTAATTCAGTCCGTAATGGATTAATAAAGTCCGTAATGAATTAATTCAGTCCGTATGAAATTAATTCAGTCCGTAAGGAATTAATTAAGAAATTAATTCAGTCCGTAAGGAATTTTTTCAGTAAGAAAGGAATTCAATCAATCCTAAAGAATTAATTCAGTCCGTAAGGAAATAATTCAGTCCGTAAGGAATAAATTCAGTCCGTAATGAATTAATTCAGTCCGTAAAGAATTAATTCCGTCCGTAAGGAATTAATTAGTTCCGTAAGGAATTAATTCAGTCCGTAAGGAATTAATTCAGTCCGTAATGAATTAATTCAGTCCGTAATGAATTAATTCAGTCCGTAAGGAATTAATTAAGTCCGTAAGGAATTAATTCAGTCCGTAAGGATTTAATTCAGTCCGTAAGGTATTAATTCAGTCCGTAAGGAATTAATTCAGTCCGTAAGGAATTAATTCAGTCCGTAAGGAATAACTTCAATACGTAAGGAAATAATTCAGTCCGGATGAAATTAATTCAGTCCGTAAGGAATTAATTCAGTCCGTAAGGAATTAATTCAGTCCGTAAGGAATTAATTCAGTCCGTAAGGAATTAATTCAGTCTGTAAGGATTTAATTCAGTCCGTAAGGTATTAATTCAGTCCGTAAGGAATTAATTCAGTCCGTAAGGATTTAATTCAGTCCGTAAGGTATTAATTCAGTCCGTAAGGAATTAATACAGTCCTTAAGGAATTAATTCATTCCGTAATGGAAGAATTAAGTGCGTAATGAATTAATTCAGTCCGGATAAAATTAATTCAGTCCGTAAGGAATTAATTAAGGAATTAAGGAATTAGTTCAGTCCGTAAGGATTTAATTCAGTCCGTAAGGTATTAATTCAGTCCGTAATGAATTAATTCAGTCCGTAATGAATTAATTCAGTCCGTAATGAATTAATTAAGTCCGTAAGGAATTAATTAAGTCCGTAAGGAATTAATTCAGTCCGTAAGGATTTAATTCAGTCCGTAAGGTATTAATTCAGTCCGTAAGGAATTAATACAGTCCTTAAGGAATTAATTCAGTCCGTAATGGAAGAATTAAGTGCGTAATGAATAAATTCAGTCCGGATGAAATTAATTCAGTCCGTAAGGAATTAATTAAGGAATTAAGGAATTAATTCAGTCCGTAAGGAATTAATTCAGTCTGTAAGGATTTAATTCCGTCCGTAAGGAATTAATTAGTTCCGTAAGGAATTAATTCAGTCCGTAAGGAATTAATTCAGTCCGTAATGAATTAATTCAGTCCGTAATGAATTAATTCAGTCCGTAAGGAATTAATTAAGTCCGTAAGGATTTAATTCAGTCCGTAAGGTATTAATTCAGTCCGTAAGGAATTAATTCAGTCCGTAAGGAATTAATTCAGTCCGTAAGGAATAACTTCAATACGTAAGGAAATAATTCAGTCCGTAAGGAATTAATTCAGTCCGTAAGGAATTAATTAAGTCCGTAAGGAATTAATTCAGTCCGTAAGGAATTAATTCAGTCCGTAAGGAATTAATTCAGTTCGTAAGGAATTAATTTAGTCCGTAAGGAATTATTTCAGTCCGTAATTAATTCATTCATTCCTTACGGAATTAATTAAGTGCATAATGGATTAATTCAGTCCGTAAGGTATTAATTCAGTCCGTAATGAATTAATTCAGTCCGTAATGAATTAATTAAGTCCGTAATGAATTAATTAAGTCCGTAAGGAATTAATTAAGTCCGTAAGGAATTAATTCAGTCCGTAAGGATTTAATTCAGTCCGTAAGGTATTAATTCAGTCCGTAAGGAATTAATACAGTCCGTAAGGAATTAATTCAGTCCGTAATGGATTAATTAAGTGCGTAATGAATTAATTCAGTCCGGATGAAATTTATTCAGTCCGTAAGGAATTAATTAAGGAATTAAGGAAATAATTCAGTCCGTAATGGATTAATTAAGTCCGTAATGAATTAATTCAGTCCGTAATGGATTAATTAAGTCCGTAATGAATTAATTCAGTAAGAAAGGAATTCAATCAATCCTAAAGAATTAATTCAGTCCGTAAGAAAATCATTCATTCCGTAAGGAATTAATTCAGTCCGTAAGGAATTAGTTCAGTCCGTAAGGAATTAATTAAGTCCGTAATGAATTAATTAAGTCCGTAATGGATAATTTAAGTCTGTAATGAATTGATTCAGTCCGTAAGAAATTAATTCAGTCCGTAACTAATTAATTCATTTCGTAAGGAATTAATTAAGTTCGTAAGGAATTAATTCAGTCCATAATGAATTAATTCAGTCCGTAAAGAATTAATTAAGTCCGTAAGGAATTAACTAAGTCCGTATGGATTTAAATCAGTCCGTAAGGAATTAATTATGTCCGTAATGAATTAATTCAGTCCGTATGAAATTAATTCAGTCCGTAAGGAATTAATTAAGAAATTAATTCAGTCCGTAAGGAATTTTTTCAGTAAGAAAGGAATTCAATCAATCCTAAAGAATTAATTCAGTCCGTAAGGAAATAGTTCAGTCCGTAAGGAATAAATTCAGTCCGTAATGAAATAATTCAGTCCGTAAGGAATTAATTCAGTCCGTAAGGAATTAATTAAATCCGTACGGAATTAATTCAGACCGTAAGGAATTAATTAAGTACGTAAGGAATTAATTAAGTTCGTAAGGAATTAATTAAGTCCGTAAAGAATTAATTCCGTCCGTAAGGAATTAATTCAGTCCGTAAGGAATTAATTCAGTCCGTAATGAATTAATTCGGTCCGTAAGGAATTAATTAAGTCCGTAAGGAATTAATTCAGTCCGTAAGGATTTAATTCAGTCCGTAAGGTATTAATTCAGTCCGTAAAGAATTAATTCAGTCCGTAAGGAATTAATTCAGTCCGTAAGGAATTAATTCAGTCCGTAAGGAATAACTTCAATACGTAAGGAAATAATTCAGTCCGTAATGGATTAATTAAGTGCGTAATGAATTAATTCAGTCCGGATGAAATTAATTAAGGAATTGAGGAATTAATTCAGTCAGTAAGGAATTAATTCAGTCCGTAAGGAATTAATTCAGTCCGTTAACAATTAATTAAGTCCGTAAGGAATTAATTCAGTCCATAAGGAATTCATTCAGTCTGTAAGGATTTAATTAAGTCTGTAATTAATTAATTCAGTCCGTAAGGAAGTAATTCAGTCCGTAAGGAATTAATAAAATCCGTACGGAATTAATTCAGACCGTAAGGAATTAATTAAGTACGTAAGGAATTAATTAAGTCCGTAAGGAATTAATTCTGTCCGTAAGGAATTAATTAATTCAGTCCGTAAGGAATAACTTCAGTACGTAAGGAAATAATTCAGTCCGTAATGGATTAATTAAGTCCGTAATGAATTAATTCAGTCCGTAAGGAATTAATAAAATCCGTACGGAATTAATTCAGTTCGTAAGGAATTAATTCAGTCCGTAAGGAATTAATTAAGTCCGTAAGGAATTAATTCAGTCCGTAAGGAATTAATTCAGTCCGTAAGGAATTAATTCAGTCCGTAAGGAATTAATTCAGTCAGTAAGGAATTAATTCAGTCCGTAAGGAGTTAATTCAGTCCGTAAGGAATTAATTCAGTCCGTAAGGAATAAGTTCAGTACGTAAGGAATTAATTCAGTCTGTAATCGATTAATTAAGTCCGTAATGAATTAATTCAGTCCGTATGAAATTAATTCAGTCAGTAAGGAATTAATTAAGGAATTAATTCAGTCCGTAAGGAATAAGTTCAGTACGTAAGGAATTAATTCAGTCTGTAATCGATTAATTAAGTCCGTAATGAATTAATTCAGTCCGTATGAAATTAATTCAGTCCGTAAGGAATTAATTAAGGAATTAATTCAGTCCGTAAGGAATTAATTCAGTCCGTAAGCAATAAGTTCAGTACGTAAGGAATTAATTCAGTCCGTAATCGATTAATTAAGTCCGTAATGAATTAATTCAGTCCGTATGAAACTAATTCAGTCCGTAAGGAATAACTTCAGTACGTAAAGAAATAATTCAGTCTAATTCATTACGGACTTAATTAATCGATTACGGACTGAATTAATTCCTTACGTACTGAACTTATTCCTTACGGACTGAATTAATTCCTTACGGACTGAATTAATTCCTTACGGACTGAATTAATACCTTACGGACTGAATTAAATCCTTACGGACTGAATTAATTCCTTACGGACTGAATTAATCCATTACGGACTGAATTATTTCCTTACGTACTGAAGTTATTCCTTACGGACTGAATTAATTCATTACGGACTTAATTAAATCCTTACAGACTAAATTAATTCCTAATGGACTTAATTAATTCCGTAAGGAATGAATTAATTAATTACGGACTGAAATAATTCCTTACGGACTGAATTAATTCCATACGGACTGAATTAATTCCTTACGGACTTAATTAATTCCTTACGGACTTAATTAATTCCTTACGGACTGAATTAATTCCTTAATTAATTCCTTACGGACTGAGTTAATTTCATACGGACTGAATTAATTCATTACGGACTTAATTAATCGATTACGGACTGAATTAATTCCTTACGTACTGAACTTATTCCTTACGGACTTAATTATATCCTTACGGACTGAATTAATTCCTTACGGACTGAATTAATTCCTTACGGACTGAATTAATACCTTACGGACTGAATTACATCCTCACGGACAGAATTAATTCCTTACGGACTGAATTAATTCCTTACGGACTGAATTAGTTCCTTACGGACTGAATTAAATCCTTACGGACTGAATTAATTCCTTACGGACTGAATTAATTCCTTACGGACTGAATTAATTCCATACGGACTGAATTAATTCATTACGGACTGAATTAAATCCTTACAGACTGAATTAATTCCATATGGACTTAATTAATTCCGTAAGGAATGAATTAATTAATTACGGACTGAATTAATTCCTTACGGACTGAATTAATTCCTTAATTAATTCCTTACGGACTGAGTTAATTTCATACGGACTGAATTAATTCATTACGGACTTAATTAATCGATTACGGACTGAATTAATTCCTTACGTACTGAATTAATTCCTTACGGACTGAATTAATTTCATACGGACTGAATTAATTCATTACGGACTTAATTAATCGATTACGGACAGAATTAATTCCTTACGTACTGAACTTATTCCTTACGGACTGAATTAATTCCTTACGGACTGAATTAATTCTTTACGGACTGAATTAATACCTTACGGACTGAATTAAATCCTTACGGACTGAATTAATTCCTTACGGACTGAATTAATTCCTTAAGGACTGAATCAATTCCTTACGGACTGAATTATTTCCTTACGTATTGAAGTTATTCCTTACGTACTGAAGTTATTCCTTACGGACTGAATTAATTCATTACGGACTTAATTAAATCCTTACAGACTAAATTAATTCCTTATGGACTTAATTGATTCCGTAAGGAATGAATTAATTAATTACGGACTGAATTAATTCCTTACGGACTGAATTAATTTCATACGGACTGAATTAATTCATTACGGACTTAATTAATCGATTACGGACAGAATTAATTCCTTACGTACTGAACTTATTCCTTACGGACTGAATTAATTCCTTACGGACTGAATTAATTCTTTACGGACTGAATTAATACCTTACGGACTGAATTAAATCCTTACGGACTGAATTAATTCCTTACGGACTGAATTAATTCCTTACGGACTGAATCAATTCCTTACGGACTGAATTATTTCCTTACGTATTGAAGTTATTCCTTACGTACTGAAGTTATTCCTTACGGACTGAATTAATTCATTACGGACTTAATTAAATCCTTACAGACTAAATTAATTCCTTATGGACTTAATTGATTCCGTAAGGAATGAATTAATTAATTACGGACTGAAATAATTCCTTACGGACTGAATTAATTCCTTACGGACTTAATTAATTCCTTACGGACTTAATTAATTCCTTACGGACTGAATTAATTCCTTACGGACTGAATTAGTTCTTTACGGACTGAATTAATTATTTAAGATTGATTGAATTCCTTTCTCACTGAATAATTCCTTACGGACTGAATGAATTACTTACGGACTGAATGAATTCCTTACGGATTGAATTAATTCCATACGGACTGAATTAATTCCTTACTGACTGAATTAATTCCTTACGGACTGAATTAATTCTTTACGGGCTGAATTAATTCCTTACTGACTTAATTAATTCCTTACGGACTGAATTAATTCCTTACGGACTCAATTAATTCCTTACGGACTGAATTAAATCCTTACGGACTGAAATGATTCCTTACGGACTGAATTAATACCTTACGGACTGAATTAAATCCTTACGGACTGAAATAATTCCTTACGGACTGAATTAATTCCTGACGGACTGAATTAATTCCTTACTGACTGAATTAATTCCTTACGGACTGAATTAATTCCTTACGGACTGAATTAATTCCTTACGGACTTAATTAATTCCTTACGGACTGAATTAATTCATTACGGACTTAATTAAATCCTTACAGACTGAATTAATTCCTTATGGACTTATTTAATTCCGTAAGGAATGAATTAATTAATTACGGACTGAAATAATTCCTTACGGACTGAATTAATTCCTTTCGGACTGAATTAATTCCTTACGGACTGAATTAATTTCATACGGACTGAATTAATTCATTACGGACTTAATTAATCGATTACGGACTGAATTAATTCCTTACGTACTGAACTTATTCCTTACGGACTGAATTAATTCCTTACGGACTGAATTAATTTCATACGGACTGAATTAATTCATTACGGACTTAATTAATCGATTACGGACTGAATTAATTCCTTACGTACTGAACTTATTCCTTACGGACTGAATTAATTCCTTATGGACTGAATTAATTCCTTACGGACTGAATTAATACCTTACGGACTGAATTAAATCCTTACGGACTGAATTAATTCCTTACGGACTGAATTAATTCCTTACGTACTGAATTAATAAATTACGGACTGAATTATTTCCTTACGGACTGAATTAATTCCTTACGTACTGAATTAATAAATTACGGACTGAATTATTTCCTTACGTACTGAAGTTATTCCTTACGTACTGAAGTTATTCCTTACGGACTGAATTAATTCATTACGGACTTAATTAAATCCTTACAGACTAAATTAATTCCTTATGGACTTAATTAATTCCGTAAGGAATGAATTAATTAATTACGGACTGAAATAATTCCTTACGGACTGAATTAATTCCTTACGGACTTAATTAATTCCTTACGGACTGAATTAATTCCTTACGGACTGAATTAGTTCCTTACGGACTGAATTAATTCTTTAAGATTGATTGAATTCCTTTCTCACTGAATAATTCCTTACGGACTGAATGAATTCCTTACGGACTGAATGAATTCCTTACGGACTGAATTAATTTCATACGGACTGAATTAATTCCTTACTGACTGAATTAATTTCTTACGGACTGAATTAATTCCTTACGGAGTGAATTAATTCCTTACGGACTGAATTAATACCTTACGGAATGAATTAAATCCTTACGGACTGAATTAATTCCTTACGGACTGAATTAATTCCTTACGGACTGAATTAATTCCTTACGGACTGAATTAATTCCTTACGGACTGAATTAATACCTTACGGACTGAATTACATCCTCACGGACAGAATTAATTCATTACGGACTGAATTAATTCATTACGGACTGAATTAATTCCTTACGTACTGAACTTATTCCTTACGGACTGAATTAATTCCTTACGGACTGAATTAATTCCTTACGGACTGAATTAATTCCTTACGGACTGAAATATTTCCTAACGGACTGAATTAATTCTTTAGGATTGATTGAATTCCTTTCTTACTGAATTAATTCCTTACGGACTGAAATAATTCCTTACGGAGTGAATTAATTCCTTACGGACTGAATTAATTCCTGACGGACTGAATTAATTCCTTACGGACTGAATTAATTCCGTACGGACTGAATTAATTCATTACGGAATGAATTAAATCCTTACGGACTGAATTAATTCCTTACGGACTGAATTAATTCCTTACGGACTGAATTACATCCTCACGGACAGAATTAATTCCTTACGGACTGAATTAATTCCTTACGGACTGAATTAATTCCTTGCGGACTGAATTAATTCCTTACGGACTGAATTAATACCTTACGGAATGAATTAAATCCTTACGGACTGAATTAATTCCTTACGGACTGAATTAATTCCTTACGGACTGAATTAATTCCTTACGGACTGAATGAATTCCTTACGGACTGAATGAATTCCTTACGGACTGAATTAATTTCATACGGACTGAATTAATTCATTACGGACTTAATTAATCCATTACGGACTGAATTAATTCATTACGGACTGAATTAATTCCTTACGTACTGAACTTATTCCTTACGGACTGAATTAATTCCTTACGGACTGAATTAATTCCTTACGGACTGAATTAATTCCTTACGGACTGAAATATTTCCTAACGGACTGAATTAATTCTTTAGGATTTATTGAATTCCTTTCTTACTGAGTTAATTCCTTACGGACTGTAATAATTCCTTACGGAGTGAATTAATTCCTTACGGACTGAATTAATTCCTGACGGACTGAATTAATTCCTTACGGACTGAATTAATTCCTTACGGACTGAATTAATTCATTACGGAATGAATTAAATCCTTACGGACTGAATTAATTCCTTACGGACTGAATTAATTCCTTACGGACTGAATTAATTCCTTACGGACTGAATTACATTGTCACGGACAGAATTAATTCCTTACGGACTGAATTAATTCCTTACGGACTGAATTAATTCCTTACGGACTGAATTAATTCCTTACGGACTGAATTAATTCCTTACGGACTGAATTAATACCTTACGGAATGAATTAAATCCTTACGGACTGAATTAATTCCTTACGGACTGAATTAATTCCTTACGGACTGAATTAATTCCTTACGGACTGAATTAATTCCTTACGGACTGAATTAATTCCTTACGGACTGAATTAATACCTTACGGACTGAATTACATCCTCACGGACAGAATTAATTCATTACGGACTTAATTAATCCATTACGGACTGAATTAATTCATTACGGACTGAATTAATTCCTTACGTACTGAACTTATTCCTTACGGACTGAATTAATTCCTTACGGACTGAATTAATTCCTTACGGACTGAATTAATTCCTTACGGACTGAAATATTTCCTAACGGACTGAATTAATTCTTTAGGATTGATTGAATTCCTTTCTTACTGAATTAATTCCTTACGGACTGAAATAATTCCTTACGGAGTGAATTAATTCCTTACGGACTGAATTAATTCCTGACGGACTGAATTAATTCCTTACGGACTGAATTAATTCCGTACGGACTGAATTAATTCATTACGGAATGAATTAAATCCTTACGGACTGAATTAATTCCTTACGGACTGAATTAATTCCTTACGGACTGAATTAATTCCTTACGGACTGAATTAAATCCTTACGGACTGAATTAATTCCTTACGTACTGAATTAATTCCTTACGGACTGAATTAATTCCTTACGGACTGAATTAATTCCTTACGGACTGAATGAATTCCTTACGGACTGAATTAATTTCATACGGACTGAATTAATTTCTTACGGACTGACTTAATTCCTTACGGACTGAATTAATTCCTTTCGGACTGAATTAATTCCTTACGGAATAAATTAGTACCTTACGGACTGAATTACATCCTCACGGACAGAATTAATTCCTTACGGACTGAATTAATTCCTTATGGACTTAATTAATTCCGTAAGGAATGAATTAATTAATTACGGATTGAATTAATTCCTTACGGACTGAATTAATTCCTTAATTAATTCCTTACGGACTGAGTTAATTTCATACGGACTGAATTAATTCATTACGGACTTAATTAATCGATTACGGACTGAATTAATTCCTTACGTACTGAACTTATTCCTTACGGACTGAATTATATCCTTACGGACTGAATTAATTCCTTACGGACTGAATTAATTCCTTACGGACTGAATTAATACCTTACGGACGGAATTAAATCCTTACGGACTGAATTAAATCCTTACGGACTGAATTAATTCCTTACGGACTGAATTAATTCCTTACTGACTGAATTAATTCCTTACGGACTTAATTAAATCCTTACAGACTGAATTAATTCCTTATGGACTTATTTAATTCCGTAAGGAATGAATTAATTAATTACGGACTGAAATAATTCCTTACGGACTGAATTAATTCCTTACGGACTGAATTAATTCCTTACGGAATGAATTAATTTCATACGGACTGAATTATTTCATTACGGACTTAATTAATCGATTACGGACTGAATTAATTCCTTACGTACTGAACTTATTCCTTACGGACTGAATTAATTCCTTACGGACTGAATTAATTCCTTACGGACTGAATTAATGCCTTACGGACTGAATTAAATCCTTACGGACTGAATTAATTCCTTACGTACTGAATTAATTAATTACGGACTGAATTATTTCCTTACGTACTGAAGTTATTCCTAACGGACTGAATTAATTCCTTACGGACTGAATTAATTCCTTACGGACTGAATTAATTCCTTACGGACTGAATTAATTCCTTACGGACTGAATTAAATCCTTACGGACTGAATTAATTCATTACGGACTTAATTAAATCCTTACAGACTGAATTAATTCCTTATGGACTTAATTAATTCTGTAAGGAATGAATTAATTAATTACGGACTGAAATAATTCCTTACGGACTGAATTAATTCCTTACGGACAGAATTAATTCCTTAATTAATTCCTTACGGACTGAATTAATTCTTTACGGACTGAATTAATTCCTTACGGACTGAATTACATCCTCACGGACAGAATTAATTCCTTACGGACTGAATGAATTCCTTACGGACTGAATTAATTTCATACGGACTGAATTAATTCCTTACGGACTGAATTACATCCTCACGGACAGAATTAATTCCTTACGGACTGAATGAATTCCTTACGGACTGAATTAATTTCATACGGACTGAATTAATTTCTTACGGACTGAATTAATTCCTTACGGACTGAATTAATTCCTTACGGACTGAATTAATTCCTTACGGACTGAATTAATTCCTTACGGACTGAATTAATTCATTACGGACTTAATCAAATCCTTACAGACTGAATTAATTCCTTATGGACTTAACTAATTCCGTAAGGAATGAATTAATTCCTTATGGACTTAACTAATTCCGTAAGGAATGAATTAATTAATTACGGATTGAATTAATTCCTTACGGACTGAATTAGTTCCTTAATTAATTCCTTACGGACTGAGTTAATTTCATACGGACTGAATTAATTGATTACGGACTTAATTAATCGATTACGGACTGAATTAATTCCTTACGTACTGAACTTATTCCTTACGGACTGAATTATATCCTTACGGACTGAATTAATTCCTTACGGACTGAATTAATTCCTTACGGACTGAATTAATACCTTACGGACTGAATTAAATCCTTACAGACTGAATTAATTCCTTATGGACTTATTTAATTCCGTAAGGAATAAATTAATTAATTACGGACTGAAATAATTCCTTACGGACTGAATTAATTCCTTACGGACTGAATTAATTCCTTACGGACTGAATTAATTTCATACGGACTGAATTAATTCATTACGGACTTAATTAATCGATTACGGACTGAATTAATTCCTTACGTACTGAACTTATTCCTTACGGACTGAATTAATTCCTTACGGACTGAATTAATTCCTTACGGACTGAATTAATGCCTTACGGACTGAATTAAATCCTTACGGACTGAATTAATTCCTTACGTACTGAATTAATTAATTACGGACTGAATTATTTCCTTACGTACTGAAGTTATTCCTAACGGACTGAATTAATTCATTACGGACTGAATTAATTCCTTACGGACTGAATTAATTCCTTACGGACTGAATTAAATCCTTACGGACTGAATTAATTCATTACGGACTTAATTAAATCCTTACAGACTGAATTAATTCCTTATGGACTTAATTAATTCCGTAAGGAATGAATTAATTAATTACGGACTGAAATAATTCCTTACGGACTGAATTAATTCCTTACGGACAGAACTAATTCCATAATTAATTCCTTACGGACTGAATTAATTCCTTACGGACTGAATTAATTCCTTACGGACTGAATTACATCCTCACGGACAGAATTAATTCCTTACGGACTGAATGAATTCCTTACGGACTGAATTAATTTCATACGGACTGAATTAATTTCTTACGGACTGAATTAATTCCTTACGGACTGAATTAATTCCTTACGGACTGAATTAATTCCTTACGGAATAAATTAGTACCTTACATACTGAATTACATCCTCACGGACAGAATTAATTCCTTACGGACTGAATTAATTCCTTACGGACTGAATTAATTCCTTACGGACTGAATTAATTCCTTACGGACTGAATTAATACCTTACGGAATGAATTAAATCCTTACGGACTGAATTAATTCCTTACGGACTGAATTAATTCCTTACGGACTGAATTAATTCCTTACGGACTGAATTAATTCCTTACGGACTGAATGAATTCCTTACGGACTGAATTAATTTCATACGGACTGAATTAATTCATTACGGACTTAGTTAATTCCTTACGGACTGAATTAATTCCTTACGGACTGAATTAATTCCTTACGGACTGAATTAATTCATTACGGACTGAATTAATTCATTACGGACTTAATCAAATCCTTACAGACTGAATTAATTCCTTATGGACTTAACTAATTCCGTAAGGAATGAATTAATTCCTTATGGACTTAACTAATTACGTAAGGAATGAATTAATTAATTACGGATTGAATTAATTCCTTACGGACTGAATTAATTCCTTAATTAATTTATTACGGACTGAGTTAATTTCATACGGACTGAATTAATTCATTACGGACTTAATTAATCGATTACGGACTGAATTAATTCCTTACGTACTGAACTTATTCCTTACGGACTGAATTATATCCTTACGGACTGAATTAATTCCTTACGGACTGAATTAATTCCTTACGGACTGAATTAATACCTTACGGACTGAATTAAATCCTTACGGACTGAATTAAATCCTTACGGACTGAATTAATTCCTTACGGACTGAATTAATTCCTTACTGACTGAATTAATTCCTTACGGACTTAATTAAATCCTTACAGACTGAATTAATTCCTTATGGACTTATTTAATTCCGTAAGGAATAAATTAATTAATTACGGACTGAAATAATTCCTTACGGACTGAATTAATTCCTTACGGACTGAATTAATTCCTTACGGACTGAATTAATTTCATACGGACTGAATTAATTCATTACGGACTTAATTAATCGATTACGGACTGAATTAATTCCTTACGGACTGAATTAATTGATTACGGACTTAATCAAATCCTTACAGACTGAATTAATTCCTTATGGACTTAACTAATTCCGTAAGGAATGAATTAATTCCTTATGGACTTAACTAATTCCGTAAGGAATGAATTAATTAATTACGGATTGAATTAATTCCTTATGGACTTAACTAATTCCGTAAGGAATGAATTAATTCCTTATGGACTTAACTAATTCCGTAAGGAATGAATTAATTAATTACGGATTGAATTAATTCCTTACGGACTGAATTAATTCCTTAATTAATTCCTTACGGACTGAGTTAATTTCATACGGACTGAATTAATTCATTACGGACTTAATTAATCGATTACGGACTGAATTAATTCCTTACGTACTGAACTTATTCCTTACGGACTGAATTATATCCTTACGGACTGAATTAATTCCTTACGGACTGAATTAATTCCTTACGGACTGAATTAATTCCTTACTGACTGAATTAATTCCTTACGGACTTAATTAAATCCTTACAGACTGAATTAATTCCTTATGGACTTATTTAATTCCGTAAGGAATAAATTAATTAATAACGGACTGAAATAATTCCTTACGGACTGAATTAATTCCTTACGGACTGAATTAATTCCTTACGGACTGAATTAATTTCATAC
Organism: Lepidurus packardi; assembly: GCA_023053545.1. NCBI lineage: Eukaryota > Metazoa > Arthropoda > Branchiopoda > Notostraca > Triopsidae > Lepidurus > Lepidurus packardi. The sequence goes on from JAKZAN010000046.1 coordinate 82,468, forward strand.
GGACTGAATTAATTCATTACGGACTTAATTAATCGATTACGGACTGAATTAATTCCTTACGTACTGAACTTATTCCTTACGGACTGAATTAATTCCTTACGGACTGAATTAATTCCTTACGGACTGAATTAATGCCTTACGGACTGAATTAAATCCTTACGGACTGAATTAATTCCTTACGTACTGAATTAATTAATTACGGACTGAATTATTTCCTTACGTACTGAAGTTATTCCTAACGGACTGAATTAATTCATTACGGACTGAATTAATTCCTTACGGACTGAATTAATTCCTTACGGACTGAATTAAATCCTTACGGACTGAATTAATTCATTACGGACTTAATTAAATCCTTACAGACTGAATTAATTCCTTATGGACTTAATTAATTCCGTAAGGAATGAATTAATTAATTACGGACTGAAATAATTCCTTACGGACTGAATTAATTCCTTACGGACAGAATTAATTCCTTAATTAATTCCTTACGGACTGAATTAATTCCTTTATGGACTGAATTAATTCCTTACGGACTGAATTACATCCTCACGGACAGAATTAATTCCTTACGGACTGAATGAATTCCTTACGGACTGAATTAATTTCATACGGACTGAATTAATTTCTTACGGACTGAATTAATTCCTTACGGACTGAATTAATTTCTTACGGACTGAATTAATTCCTTACGGACTGAATTAATTCCTTACGGACTGAATTAATTCCTTACGGAATAAATTAGTACCTTACGGACTGAATTACATCCTCACGGACAGAATTAATTCCTTACGGACTGAATTAATTCCTTACGGACTGAATTAATTCCTTACGGACTGAATTAATTCCTTACGGACTGAATTAATACCTTACGGAATGAATTAAATCCTTACGGACTGAATTAATTCCTTACGGACTGAATTAATTCCCTACGGACTGAATTAATTCCTTACGGAATAAATTAGTACCTTACGGACTGAATTACATCCTCACGGACAGAATTAATTCCTTACGGACTGAATTAATTCCTTACGGACTGAATTAATTCCTTACGGACTGAATTAATTCCTTACGGACTGAATTAATACCTTACGGAATGAATTAAATCCTTACGGACTGAATTAATTCCTTACGGACTGAATTAATTCCTTACGGACTGAATTAATTCCTTACGGACTGAATTAATTCCTTACGGACTGAATGAATTCCTTACGGACTGAATTAATTTCATACGGACTGAATTTATTCATTACGGACTTAATTAATTCCTTACGGACTGAATTAATTCCTTACGGACTGAATTAATTCCTTACGGACTGAATTAATTCATTACGGACTTAATCAAATCCTTACAGACTGAATTAATTCCTTATGGACTTAACTAATTCCGTAAGGAATGAATTAATTCCTTATGGACTTAACTAATTCCGTAAGGAATGAATTTTTTTTTTTTTTTTTTTTTTTTTTTAATTTAAAGCCGGCGTAGGCTTGAAAGCCTGTTGCCAAACTATGTATTTGTCGTATCCTTGCAAGATATTATACTATAAAAACAGATACTAATAACAGGGAAGGAATGAATTAATTAATTACGGATTGAATTAATTCCTTACGGACTGAATTAATTCCTTAATTAATTCCTTACGGACTGAGTTAATTTCATACGGACTGAATTAATTCATTACGGACTTAATTAATCGATTACGGACTGAATTAATTCCTTACGTACTGAACTTATTCCTTACGGACTGAATTATATCTTTACGGACTGAATTAATTCCTTACGGACTGAATTAATTCCTTACGGACTGAATTAATACCTTACGGACTGAATTAAATCCTTACGGACTGAATTAAATCCTTACGGACTGAATTAATTCCTTACGGACTGAATTAATTCCTTACTGACTGAATTAATTCCTTACGGACTTAATTAAATCCTTACAGACTGAATTAATTCCTTATGGACTTATTTAATTCCGTAAGGAATAAATTAATTAATTACGGACTGAAATAATTCCTTACGGACTGAATTAATTCCTTACGGACTGAATTAATTCCTTACGGACTGAATTAATTTCATACGGACTGAATTAATTTCTTACGGACTGAATTAATTCCTTACGGACTGAATTAATTCCTTACGGACTGAATTAATTCCTTACGGAATAAATTAGTACCTTACGGACTGAATTACATCCTCACGGACAGAATTAATTCCTTACGGACTGAATTAATTCCTTACGGACTGAATTAATTCCTTACGGACTGAATTAATTCCTTACGGACTGAATTAATTCCTTACGGACTGAATTAATTCCTTACGGACTGAATTAATACCTTACGGAATGAATTAAATCCTTACGGACTGAATTAATTCCTTACGGACTGAATTAATTCCTTACGGACTGAATGAATTCCTTACGGACTGAATGAATTCCTTACGGACTGAATGAATTCCTTACGGACTGAATTAATTTCATACGGACTGAACTAATTCATTACGGACTTAATTAATTCCTTACGGACTGAATTAATTCCTTACGGACTGAATTAATTCCTTACGGACTGAATTAATTCCTTACGGACTTAATCAAATCCTTACAGACTGAATTAATTCCTTATGGACTTAACTAATTCCGTAAGGAATGAATTAATTCCTTATGGACTTAACTAATTCCGTAAGGAATGAATTAATTAATTACGGATTGAATTAATTCCTTACGGACTGAATTAATTCCTTAATTAATTCCTTACGGAATGAGTTAATTTCATACGGACTGAATTTATTCATTACGGACTTAATTAATCGATTACGGACTGAATTAATTCCTTACGTACTGAACTTATTCCTTACGGACTGAATTATATCCTTACGGACTGAATTAATTCCTTACGGACTGAATTAATTCCTTACGGACTGAATTAATACCTTACGGACTGAATTAAATCCTTACGGACTGAATTAAATCCTTACGGACTGAATTAATTCCTTACGGACTGAATTAATTCCTTACTGACTGAATTAATTCCTTACGGACTTAATTAAATCCTTACAGACTGAATTAATTCCTTATGGACTTATTTAATTCCGTAAGGAATAAATTAATTAATTACGGACTGAAATAATTCCTTACGGACTGAATTAATTCCTTACGGACTGAATTAATTCCTTACGGACTGAATTAATTTCATACGGACTGAATTAATTCATTACGGACTTAATTAATCGATTACGGACTGAATTAATTCCTTACGTACTGAACTTATTCCTTACGGACTGAATTAATTCCTTACGGACTGAACTAATTCCTTACGGACTGAATTAATACCTTACGGACTGAATTAAATCCTTACGGACTGAATTAATTCCTTACGTACTGAATTAATCCATTACGGACTGAATTATTCCCTTACGTACTGAAGTTATTCCTTACGGACTGAATTAATTCATTACGGACTTAATTAAATCCTTACAGACTAAATTAATTCCTTATGGACTTAATTAATTCCGTAAGGAATGAATTAATTAATAACGGACTGAAATAATTCCTTACGGACTGAATTAATTCCTTACGAACTGAATTAATTCCTTACGGACTGAATTAGTTCCTTACGGACTGAATTAATTCCTTACGGACTGAATTAATTCCTTACGGACTGAAATATTTCCTAACGGACTGAATTAATTCTTTAGGATTGATTGAATTCCTTTCTTACTGGATTAATTCCTTACGGACTGAATTAATTCCTTACGGACTGAATTAATTCCTTACGGACTGAAATATTTCCTAACGGACTGAATTAATTCCTTACGGACTGAATTAATTCCTTACGGACTGAAATATTTCCTAACGGACTGAATTAATTCTTTAGGATTGATTGAATTCCTTTCTTCCTGAATTAATTCCCTACGGACTGAAATAATTCCTTACGGACTTACTTAATCGATTACTAACTGAATTAATTCCTTACGTACTGAACTTATTCCTTACGGACTGAATTAATTCCTCACGGACAGAATTAATTCCTTACGGACTGAATGAATTCCTTACGGACTGAATTAATTTCATACGGACTGAATTAATTTCTTACGGACTGAATTAATTCCTTACGGACTGAATTAATTCCTTACGGACTGAATTAATTCCTTACGGAATAAATTAGTACCTTACGGACTGAATTACATCCTCACGGACAGAATTAATTCCTTATGGACTGAATTAATTCCTTACGGACTGAATTAATTCCTTACGGACTGAATTAATTCCTTACGGACTGAATTAATACCTTACGGAATGAATTAAATCCTTACGGACTGAATTAATTCCTTACGGACTGAATTAATTCCTTACGGACTGAATTAATTCCTTACGGACTGAATGAATTCCTTACGGACTGAATGAATTCCTTACGGACTGAATTAATTTCATACGGACTGAACTAATTCATTACGGACTTAATTAATTCCTTACGGACTGAATTAATTCCTTACGGACTGAATTAATTCCTTACGGACTGAATTAATTCCTTACGGACTTAATCAAATCCTTACAGACTGAATTAATTCCTTATGGACTTAACTAATTCCGTAAGGAATGAATTAATTCCTTATGGACTTAACTAATTCCGTAAGGAATGAATTAATTAATTACGGATTGAATTAATTCCTTACGGACTGAATTAATTCCTTAATTAATTCCTTACGGAATGAGTTAATTTCATACGGACTGAATTTATTCATTACGGACTTAATTAATCGATTACGGACTGAATTAATTCCTTACGTACTGAACTTATTCCTTACGGACTGAATTATATCCTTACGGACTGAATTAATTCCTTACGGACTGAATTAATTCCTTACGGACTGAATTAATACCTTACGGACTGAATTAAATCCTTACGGACTGAATTAAATCCTTACGGACTGAATTAATTCCTTACGGACTGAATTAATTCCTTACTGACTGAATTAATTCCTTACGGACTTAATTAAATCCTTACAGACTGAATTAATTCCTTATGGACTTATTTAATTCCGTAAGGAATAAATTAATTAATTACGGACTGAAATAATTCCTTACGGACTGAATTAATTCCTTACGGACTGAATTAATTCCTTACGGACTGAATTAATTTCATACGGACTGAATTAATTCATTACGGACTTAATTAATCGATTACGGACTGAATTAATTCCTTACGTACTGAACTTATTCCTTACGGACTGAATTAATTCCTTACGGACTGAATTAATTCCTTACGGACTGAATTAATACCTTACGGACTGAATTAAATCCTTACGGACTGAATTAATTCCTTACGTACTGAATTAATCCATTACGGACTGAATTATTCCCTTACGTACTGAAGTTATTCCTTACGGACTGAATTAATTCATTACGGACTTAATTAAATCCTTACAGACTAAATTAATTCCTTATGGACTTAATTAATTCCGTAAGGAATGAATTAATTAATAACGGACTGAAATAATTCCTTACGGACTGAATTAATTCCTTACGAACTGAATTAATTCCTTACGGACTGAATTAGTTCCTTACGGACTGAATTAATTCCTTACGGACTGAATTAATTCCTTACGGACTGAAATATTTCCTAACGGACTGAATTAATTCTTTAGGATTGATTGAATTCCTTTCTTACTGGATTAATTCCTTACGGACTGAATTAATTCCTTACGGACTGAATTAATTCCTTACGGACTGAAATATTTCCTAACGGACTGAATTAATTCCTTACGGACTGAATTAATTCCTTACGGACTGAAATATTTCCTAACGGACTGAATTAATTCTTTAGGATTGATTGAATTCCTTTCTTCCTGAATTAATTCCCTACGGACTGAAATAATTCCTTACGGACTGAATTAATTCCTTACGGACTGAATTAATTCCTTACGGACTGAATTAATTCCTTACGGACTGAATTAATTCCTTACGGACTGAATTAAATCCTTACGGACTGAATTAATTCATTACGGACTTAATTAATTCCGTAAGGAATGAATTAATTAATTACGGACTGAAATAATTCCTTACGGACTGAATTAATTCCTTACGGAGAGAATTAATTCCTTAATTAATTCCTTACGGACTGAATTAATTTCATACGGACTGAATTAATTCATTACGGACTTAATTAATCGATTACTAACTGAATTAATTCCTTACGTACTGAATTAATTCCTTACGGACTGAATTAATTCCTTACGGACTGAATTAATTCCTTACGGACTGAATTAATACCTTACGGACCGAATTAAATCCTTTCGGACTGAATTAATTCCTTACGGACTGAATTAATTCCTTACGGACTGAATCAATTCCTTAATTAATTCCTTACGGACTGAATTAATTTCATACGGGCTGAATTAATTCATTACGGACTTAATTAATCGATTACGGACTGAATTAATTCCTTACGTACTGAACTTATTCCTTACGGACTGAATTAATTCCTTACGGACTGAATTAATTCCTTGCGGACTGAATTAATTCCTTACGGACTGAATTAATACCTTACGGACTGAATTAATACCTTACGGACTGAATTAATTCCTTACTGACTGAATTAATTCCTTACGGACTGAATTAATTCCTTACGGACTGAATTAATTCCTTACGGTCTGAATTAATTCCGTACGGATTTTACTAATTCCTTACGGACTGAATTAATTCATTACGGAACTAATTAATCCATTACGGACTGAATTATTTCCTTACGTACTGAAGTTATTCCTTACGGACTGAATTAATTCATTACGGACTTAATTAAATCCTTACAGACTAAATTAATTCCTTATGGACTTAATTAATTCCGTAAGGAATGAATGAATTAATTACGGACTGAAATAATTCCTTACGGACTGAATTAATTCCTTACGGACTGAATTAATTCCTTACGGACTGAACTTATTCATTACGGACTGAATTAATTCCTTACGGACTGAATTAATTCCTTACGGACTGAATTAATTCCTTACGGACTGAATTAATACCTTACGGACTGAATTAAATCCTTACGGACTGAATTAATTCCTTACGGACTGAATTAATTCCTTAGGGACTGAATTAATTCCTTACTGACTGAATTAATTCCTTACGGACTGAATTAATTCCTTACGGACTTAATTAATTCCTTACGGACTGAATTAATTCATTACGGACTTAATTAAATCCTTACAGACTGAATTAATTCCTTATGGACTTAATTAATTCCGTAAGGAATGAATTAATTAATTACGGACTGAAATAATTCCTTACGGACTGAATTAATTCCTTACGGAGAGAATTAATTCCTTAATTAATTCCTTAAGGACTGAATTAATTTCATACGGACTGAATTAATTCATTACGGACTAAATTAATCGATTACTAACTGAATTAATTCCTTACGTACTGAACTTATTCCTTACGGACTGAATTAATTCCTTACGGACTGAATTAATTCCTTACGGACTGAATTAATTCCTTACGGACTGAATTAATTCCTTACGGACTGAATTAATACCTTACGGACCGAATTAAATACTTTCGGACTGAATTAATTCCTTACGGACTGAATTAATTCCTTACGGACTGAATCAATTCCTTAATTAATTCCTTACGGACTGAATTAATTTCATACGGGCTGAATTAATTCATTACGGACTTAATTAATCGATTACGGACTGAATTTATTCCTTACGTACTGAACTTATTCCTTACGGACTGAATTAATTCCTTACGGACTGAATTAATTCCTTGCGGACTGAATTAATTCCTTACGGACTGAATTAATACCTTACGGACTGAATTAATACCTTACGGACTGAATTAATTCCTTACGGACTGAATTAATTCCTTACGGACTGAATTAATTCCTTACGGACTAAATTAATTCTTTACTGACTGAATTAATTCCTTACGGACTGAATTAATTCCTTACGGACTGAATTAATTCCTTACGGTCTGAATTAATTCCGTACGGATTTTACTAATTCCTTACGGACTGAATTAATTCATTACGGACCTAATTAATCCATTACGGACTGAATTATTTCCTTACGTACTGAAGTTATTCCTTACGGACTGAATTAATTCATTACGGACTTAATTAAATCCTTACAGACTAAATTAAATCCTTACAGACTAAATTAATTCCTTATGGACTTAATTAATTCCGTAAGGAATGAATTAATTAATAATGGACTGAAATAATTCCTTACGGACTGAATTAATTCCTTACGAACTGAATTAATTCCTTACGGACTGAATTAGTTCCTTACGGACTGAATTAATTCCTTACGGACTGAATTAATTCCTTACGGACTGAAATATTTCCTAACGGACTGAATTAATTCTTTAGGATTGATTGAATTCCTTTCTTACTGGATTAATTCCTTACGGACTGAATTAATTCCTTACGGACTGAAATATTTCCTAACGGACTGAATTAATTCTTTAGGATTGATTGAATTCCTTTCTTCCTGAATTAATTCCCTACGGACTGAAATAATTCCTTACGGACTGAATTAATTCCTTACGGACTGAATTAATTCCTTACGGACTGAATTAATTCCTTACGGACTGAATTAATTCCTTACGGACTGAATTAAATCCTTACGGACTGAATTAATTCATTACGGACTTAATTAAATCCTTACAGACTGAATTAATTCCTTATGGACTTAATTAATTCCGTAAGGAATGAATTAATTAATTACGGACTGAAATAATTCCTTACGGACTGAATTAATTCCTTACGGAGAGAATTAATTCCTTAATTAATTCCTTACGGACTGAATTAATTTCATACGGACTGAATTAATTCATTACGGACTTAATTAATCGATTACTAACTGAATTAATTCCTTACGTACTAAACTTATTCCTTACGGACTGAATTAATTCCTTACGGACTGAATTAATTCCTTACGGACTGAATTAATTCCTTACGGACTGAATTAATTCCTTACGGACTGAATTAATACCTTACGGACCGAATTAAATCCTTTCGGACTGAATTAATTCCTTACGGACTGAATTAATTCCTTACGGACTGAATCAATTCCTTAATTAATTCCTTACGGACTGAATTAATTTCATACGGGCTGAATTAATTCATTACGGACTTAATTAATCGATTACGGACTGAATTAATTCCTTACGTACTGAACTTATTCCTTACGGACTGAATTAATTCCTTACGGACTGAATTAATTCCTTGCGGACTGAATTAATTCCTTACGGACTGAATTAATACCTTACGGACTGAATTAATACCTTACGGACTGAATTAATTCCTTACTGACTGAATTAATTCCTTACGGACTGAATTAATTCCTTACGGACTGAATTAATTCCTTACGGTCTGAATTAATTCCGTACGGATTTTACTAATTCCTTACGGACTGAATTAATTCATTACGGACCTAATTAATCCATTACGGACTGAATTATTTCCTTACGTACTGAAGTTATTCCTTACGGACTGAATTAATTCATTACGGACTTAATTAAATCCTTACAGACTAAATTAATTCCTTATGGACTTAATTAATTCCGTAAGGAATGAATGAATTAATTACGGACTGAAATAATTCCTTACGGACTGAATTAATTCCTTACGGACTGAATTAATTCCTTACGGACTGAACTTATTCATTACGGACTGAATTAATTCCTTACGGACTGAATTAATTCCTTACGGACTGAATTAATTCCTTACGGACTGAATTAATACCTTACGGACTGAATTAAATCCTTACGGACTAAATTAATTCCTTACGGACTGAATTAATTCATTACGGACTTAATTAAATCCTTACAGACTGAATTAATTCCTTATGGACTTAATTAATTCCGTAAGGAATGAATTAATTAATTACGGACTGAAATAATTCCTTACGGACTGAATTAATTCCTTACGGAGAGAATTAATTCCTTAATTAATTCCTTACGGACTGAATTAATTTCATACGGACTGAATTAATTCATTACGGACTTAATTAATCGATTACTAACTGAATTAATTCCTTACGTACTGAACTTATTCCTTACGGACTGAATTAATTCCTTACGGACTGAATTAATTCCTTACGGACTGAATTAATTCCTTACGGACTGAATTAATTCCTTACGGACTGAATTAATACCTTACGGACCGAATTAAATACTTTCGGACTGAATTAATTCCTTACGGACTGAATTAATTCCTTACGGACTGAATCAATTCCTTAATTAATTCCTTACGGACTGAATTAATTTCATACGGGCTGAATTAATTCATTACGGACTTAATTAATCGATTACGGAATGAATTAATTCCTTACGTACTGAACTTATTCCTTACGGACTGAATTAATTCCTTACGGACTGAATTAATTCCTTGCGGACTGAATTAATTCCTTACGGACTGAATTAATACCTTACGGACTGAATTAATACCTTACGGACTGAATTAATTCCTTACGGACTGAATTAATTCCTTACGGACTGAATTAATTCCTTACGGACTGAATTAATTCTTTACTGACTGAATTAATTCCTTACGGACTGAATTAATTCCTTACGGACTGAATTAATTCCTTACGGTCTGAATTAATTCCGTACGGATTTTACTAATTCCTTACGGACTGAATTAATTCATTACGGACCTAATTAATCCATTACGGACTGAATTATTTCCTTACGTACTGAAGTTATTCCTTACGGACTGAATTAATTCATTACGGACTTAATTAAATCCTTACAGACTAAATTAATTCCTTATGGACTTAATTAATTCCGTAAGGAATGAATGAATTAATTACGGACTGAATTAATTCCTTACGGACTGAATTAATTCCTTACGGACTGAACTTATTCATTACGGACTGAATTAATTCCTTACGGACTGAATTAATTCCTTACGGACTGAATTAATTCCTTACGGACTGAATTAATACCTTACGGACTGAATTAAATCCTTACGGACTGAATTAATTCCTTACGGACTGAATTAATTCCTTACGGACTGAATTAATTCCTTACGGACTGAATTAATTCCTTACGGACTTAATTAAGTCCTTACGGACTGAATTAATTCATTACGGACTTAATTAAATCCTTACAGACTAAATTAATTCCTTATGGACTTAATTAATTCCGTAAGGAATGAATTAATTAATTACGGACTGAAATAATTCCTTACGGACTGAATTAATTCCTTACGGACTGAATTAATTCCATACGGACTGAATTAATTCCTTACGGACTGAATTAATTCCTTACGATCTTAATTAATTCCTTACGGACTTCATTAATTCCTTACACACTGAATTAATTCCTTACGGACAGAATTAATTCCTTACGGACTGAAATAGTTCCTTACGGACTGAATTAATTCTTTAGGATTGATTGAATTCCTTTCTTACTGAATTAATTCCTTAAGGACTGAATTAATTCCTTACGGACTGAATTAATTCCTTACGGACTGAATTAATTCTTTACTGACTGAATTAATTCCTTACGGACTGAATTAATTCCTTACGGACTGAATTAATTCCTTACGGTCTGAATTAATTCCGTACGGATTTTACTAATTCCTTACGGACTGAATTAATTCATTACGGACCTAATTAATCCATTACGGACTGAAGTTATTCCTTACGGACTGAATTAATTCATTACGGACTTAATTAAATCCTTACAGACTAAATTAATTCCTTATGGACTTAATTAATTCCGTAAGGAATGAATGAATTAATTACGGACTGAATTAATTCCTTACGGACTGAATTAATTCCTTACGGACTGAATTAATTCCTTACGGACTGAACTTATTCATTACGGACTGAATTAATTCCTTACGGACTGAATTAATTCCTTACGGACTGAATTAATTCCTTACGGACTGAATTAATTCCTTACGGACTGAATTAATTCCTTACGATCTTAATTAATTCCTTACGGACTTCATTAATTCCTTACACACTGAATTAATTCCTTACGGACAGAATTAATTCCTTACGGACTGAATTAGTTCCTTACGGACTGAATTAATTCTTTAGGATTGATTGAATTCCTTTCTTACTGAATTAATTCCTTAAGGACTGAATGAATTCCTTACGGACTGAATTAATTTCATACGGACTGAATTAATTCATTACGGACTTAATTAATCGATTACTAACTGAATTAATTCCTTACGTACTGAACTTATTCCTTACGGACTGAATTAATTCCTTACGGACTGAATTAATTCCTTACGGACTGAATTAATTCCTTACGGACTGAATTAATTCCTTACGGACTGAATTAATACCTTACGGACCGAATTAAATCCTTTCGGACTGAATTAATTCCTTACGGACTGAATTAATTCCTTACGGACTGAATCAATTCCTTAATTAATTCCTTACGGACTGAATTAATTTCATACGGGCTGAATTAATTCATTACGGACTTAATTAATCGATTACGGAATGAATTAATTCCTTACGTACTGAACTTATTCCTTACGGACTGAATTAATTCCTTACGGACTGAATTAATTCCTTACGGACTGAATTAATTCCTTACGGACTGAATTAATTCCTTACGGACTTAATTAATTCCTTACGGACTGAATTAATTCATTACTTACTTAATTAAATCCTTACAGACTAAATTAATTCCTTATGGACTTAATTAATTCCGTAAGGAATGAATTAATTAATTACGGACTGAAATAATTCCTTACGGACTGAATTAATTCCTTACGGACTGAATTAATTCCATACGGACTGAATTAATTCCTTACGGACTGAATTAATTCCTTACGATCTTAATTAATTCCTTACGGACTTCATTAATTCCTTACACACTGAATTAATTCCTTACGGACAGAATTAATTCCTTACGGACTGAAATAGTTCCTTACGGACTGAATTAATTCTTTAGGATTGATTGAATTCCTTTCTTACTGAATTAATTCCTTAAGGACTGAATTAATTCCTTACGGACTGAATTAATTCCTTACGGACTGAATTAATTCTTTACTGACTGAATTAATTCCTTACGGACTGAATTAATTCCTTACGGACTGAATTAATTCCTTACGGTCTGAATTAATTCCGTACGGATTTTACTAATTCCTTACGGACTGAATTAATTCATTACGGACCTAATTAATCCATTACGGACTGAAGTTATTCCTTACGGACTGAATTAATTCATTACGGACTTAATTAAATCCTTACAGACTAAATTAATTCCTTATGGACTTAATTAATTCCGTAAGGAATGAATGAATTAATTACGGACTGAATTAATTCCTTACGGACTGAATTAATTCCTTACGGACTGAACTTATTCATTACGGACTGAATTAATTCCTTACGGACTGAATTAATTCCTTACGGACTGAATTAATTCCTTACGGACTGAATTAATTCCTTACGGACTGAATTAATTCCTTACGATCTTAATTAATTCCTTACGGACTTCATTAATTCCTTACACACTGAATTAATTCCTTACGGACAGAATTAATTCCTTACGGACTGAATTAGTTCCTTACGGACTGAATTAATTCTTTAGGATTGATTGAATTCCTTTCTTACTGAATTAATTCCTTAAGGACTGAATGAATTCCTTACGGACTGAATTAATTTCATACGGACTGAATTAATTCATTACGGACTTAATTAATCGATTACTAACTGAATTAATTCCTTACGTACTGAACTTATTCCTTACGGACTGAATTAATTCCTTACGGACTGAATTAATTCCTTACGGACTGAATTAATTCCTTACGGACTGAATTAATTCCTTACGGACTGAATTAATACCTTACGGACCGAATTAAATCCTTTCGGACTGAATTAATTCCTTACGGACTGAATTAATTCCTTACGGACTGAATCAATTCCTTAATTAATTCCTTACGGACTGAATCAATTCCTTAATTAATTCCTTACGGACTGAATTAATTCCTTGCGGACTGAATTAATTCCTTACGGACTGAATTAATACCTTACGGACTGAATTAATACCTTACGGACTGAATTAATTCCTTACGGACTGAATTAATTCCTTACGGACTGAATTAATTCCTTACGGACTGAATTAATTCCTTACTGACTGAATTAATTCCTTACGGACTGAATTAATTCCTTACGGACTGAATTAATTCCTTACGGTCTGAATTAATTCCGTACGGATTTTACTAATTCCTTACGGACTGAATTAATTCATTACGGACCTAATTAATCCATTACGGACTGAATTATTTCCTTACGTACTGAAGTTATTCCTTACGGACTGAATTAATTCATTACGGACTTAATTAAATCCTTACAGACTAAATTAATTCCTTATGGACTTAATTAATTCCGTAAGGAATGAATGAATTAATTACGGACTGAAATAATTCCTTACGGACTGAATTAATTCCTTACGGACTGAATTAATTCCTTACGGACTGAACTTATTCATTACGGACTGAATTAATTCCTTACGGACTGAATTAATTCCTTACGGACTGAATTAATTCCTTACGGACTGAATTAATACCTTACGGACTGAATTAAATCCTTACGGACTGAATTAATTCATTACGGACTGAATTAATTCCTTACGGACTGAATTAATTCCTTACTGACTGAATTAATTCCTTACGGACTTAATTAATTCCTTACGGACTGAATTAATTCATTACGGACTTAATTAAATCCTTACAGACTGAATTAATTCCTTATGGACTTAATTAATTCCTTACGGACTGAATTAATTAATTACGGACTGAATTAATTCCTTACGGACTGAATTAATTCCTTACGGACTGAATTAATTCCTTACGGACTGAATTAATTCCTTACGATCTTAATTAATTCCTTACGGACTTCATTAATTCCTTACACACTGAATTAATTCCTTACGGACAGAATTAATTCCTTACGGACTGAATTAGTTCCTTACGGACTGAATTAATTCTTTAGGATTGATTGAATTCCTTTCTTACTGAATTAATTCCTTAAGGACTGAATGAATTCCTTACGGACTGAATTAATTTCATACGGACTGAATTAATTCATTACGGACTTAATTAATCGATTACTAACTGAATTAATTCCTTACGTACTGAACTTATTCCTTACGGACTGAATTAATTCCTTACGGACTGAATTAATTCCTTACGGACTGAATTAATTCCTTACGGACTGAATTAATTCCTTACGGACTGAATTAATTCCTTACGGACTGAATTAATACCTTACGGACCGAATTAAATCCTTTCGGACTGAATTAATTCCTTACGGACTGAATCAATTCCTTAATTAATTCCTTACGGACTGAATTAATTTCATACGGGCTGAATTAATTCATTACGGACTTAATTAATCGATTACGGACTGAATTAATTCCTTACGTACTGAACTTATTCCTTACGGACTGAATTAATTCCTTACGGACTGAATTAATTCCTTGCGGACTGAATTAATTCCTTACGGACTGAATTAATACCTTACGGACTGAATTAATACCTTACGGACTGAATTAATTCCTTACGGACTGAATTAATTCCTTACGGACTGAATTAATTCCTTACGGACTGAATTAATTCCTTACTGACTGAATTAATTCCTTACGGACTGAATTAATTCCTTACGGACTGAATTAATTCCTTACGGTCTGAATTAATTCCGTACGGATTTTACTAATTCCTTACGGACTGAATTAATTCATTACGGACCTAATTAATCCATTACGGACTGAATTATTTCCTTACGTACTGAAGTTATTCCTTACGGACTGAATTAATTCATTACGGACTTAATTAAATCCTTACAGACTAAATTAATTCCTTATGGACTTAATTAATTCCGTAAGGAATGAATGAATTAATTACGGACTGAAATAATTCCTTACGGACTGAATTAATTCCTTACGGACTGAATTAATTCCTTACGGACTGAACTTATTCATTACGGACTGAATTAATTCCTTACGGACTGAATTAATTCCTTACGGACTGAATTAATTCCTTACGGACTGAATTAATACCTTACGGACTGAATTAAATCCTTACGGACTGAATTAATTCATTACGGACTGAATTAATTCCTTACGGACTGAATTAATTCCTTACTGACTGAATTAATTCCTTACGGACTTAATTAATTCCTTACGGACTGAATTAATTCATTACGGACTTAATTAAATCCTTACAGACTGAATTAATTCCTTATGGACTTAATTAATTCCGTAAGGAATGAATTAATTAATTACGGACTGAAATAATTCCTTACGGGCTGAATTAATTCCTTACGGACTGAATTAATTCCTTACGGACTGAATTAATTTCATACGGACTGAATTAATTCATTACGGACTGAATTAATTCATTACGGACTTAATTAATCGATTACGGACTGAATTAATTCCTTACGTACTGAACTTATTCCTTACGGACTGAATTAATTCCTCACGGACTTAATTAAATCCTTACAGACTAAAATAATTCCTTATGGACTTAATTAATTCCGTAAGGAATGAATTAATTAACTACGGACTGAAATAATTCCTTACGGACTGAATTAATTCCTTACGTACTTAATTAATTCCTTACGGACTTAATTAATTCCTTACGGACTTAATTAATTCCTTACGGACTTAATTAATTCCTTACGGACTGAATTAGTTCCTTACGGACTGAATTAATTCTTTAGGATTGATTGAATTCCTTTCTTACTGAATTAATTCCTTACGGACTGAAATAATTCCTTACGGACTGAATTAATTCCTTACGGACTGAATTAATTTCTTACGGACTGAATTAATTCCTTACGGACTGAATTAATTCCTTACGGACTGAATTAATTCATTACGGACTTAATTAAATCCTTACAGACTGAATTAATTCCTTACGGACTGAATTAATACCTTACTGACTGAATTAATACCTTTTGGACTGAATTAATTCCTTACGGACTGACTTAATTCCTTACGGACTGAATTAATTCCTTACGGACTGAATTAATTCCTTACGGTCTGAATTAATTCCGTACAGATTTTATTAATTCTTTACGGACTGAATTAATTCATTACGGAATTAATTAATCCATTACGGACTGAATTATTTCCATACGTACAGAAGTTATTCCTTAAGGACTGAATTAATTCATTACGGACTTAATTAAATCCTTACAGACTAAATTAATTCCTTATGGACTTAATTAATTCCGTAAGGAATGAATTAATTAATTACGGACTGAAATAATTCCTTACGGACTGAATTAATTCCGTACGATCTTAATTAATTCCTTACGGACTTCATTAATTCCTTACACACTGAATTAATTCCTTACGGACAGAATTAATTCCTTACGGACTGAATTAGTTCCTTACGGACTGAATTAATTCTTTAGGATTGATTGAATTCCTTTCTTACTGAATTAATTACTTAAGGACTGAATGAATTCCTTACGGACTGAATTAATTTCATACGGACTGAATTAATTCATTACGGACTTAATTAATCCATTACGGACTGAATTAATTCCTTACGGACTGAATTAATTCATTACGGACTTAATTAAATCCTTACAGACTGAATTAATTCCTTATGGACTTAATTAATTCCGTAAGGAATGAATGAATTAATTACGGACTGAAATAATTCCTTACGCACTTAATTAATTCCTTACGGACTTAATTAATTCCTTACGGACTTAATTAATTCCTTACGAACTGAATTAATTCCTTACGGACTGAATTAGTTCCTTACGGACTGAATTAATTCTTTAAGATTGATTGAATTCCTTTCTCACTGAATTAATTCCTTACGGACTGAATGAATTCCTTACGGACTGAATGAATTCCTTACGGACTGAATGAATTCCTTACGGACTGAATTAATTCCTTACGGACTGAATTTATTTCATACGGACTGAATTAATTCATTACGGACTTAATTAATCGATTACGGACTGAATTAATTCCTTACGGACTGAATTAATTATTTACGGACTGAATTAATTCCTTACGGACTGAATTAATACCTGACGGACTGAACTAAATCCTTACGGACTGAATTAATTCCTTACGGACTGAATTAATTCCTTACAAACTGAATTAATTCCTTACGGTCAGAATTAATTCCTTACGGACTGAATTAGTTCCTTACGGACTGAATTAATTCTTTAGTATTGATTGAATTCCTTTCTTACTGAATTAATTCCTTAAGGACTGAATGAATTCCTTACGGACTGAATTAATTTCATACGGACTGAATTAATTCATTACGGACTTAATTAATCCATTACGGACTGAATTAATTCCTTACGGACTGAATTAATTCATTACGGACTTAATTAAATCCTTACAGACTGAATTAATTCCTTATGGACTTAATTAATTCCGTAAGGAATGAATTAATTAATTACGGACTGAAATAATTCCTTACGCACTTAATTAATTCCTTACGGACTTAATTAATTCCTTACGAACTGAATTAATTCCTTACGGACTGAATTAGTTCCTTACGGACTGAATTAATTCTTTAAGATTGATTGAATTCCTTTCTCACTGAATTAATTCCTTACGGACTGAATGAATTCCTTAAGGACTGAATGAATTCCTTACGGACTGAATGAATTCCTTACGGACTGAATTAATTCCTTACGGACTGAATTTATTTCATACGGACTGAATTAATTCATTACGGACTTAATTAATCGATTACGGACTGAATTAATTCCTTACGGACTGAATTAATTATTTACGGACTGAATTAATTCCTTACGGACTGAATTAATACCTGACGGACTGAATTAAATCCTTACGGACTGAATTAATTCCTTACGGACTGAATTAATTCCTTACGGACTGAATTAATACCTTACGGACTAAATTAAATCCTTACGGACTGAATTAATTCCTGACGGACTGAATTAATTCCTTACGGACTGAATTATTTCCTTACTGACTGAATTAATTCCTTACGGACTGAATTAATTCCTTACGGACTGAATTAATTCCTTACGGACTGAATTAATTCCTTACGGCCTGAATTAATTCCGTACGGATTTTATTAATTCCTTACGGACTGAATTAATTCATTACGGACTTAATTAATCCATTACGGACTGAATTATTTCCTTACGTACTGAAGTTATTCCTTACGGACTGAATTAATTCATTACGGACTTAATTAAATCCTTACAGACTAAATTAATTCCTTATGGACTTAATTAATTCCGTAAGGAATGAATGAATTAATTACGGACTGAAATAATTCCTTACGGACTGAATTAATTCCTTACGGACTGAATTAATTCCTTACGGACTGAACTTATTCATTACGGACTGAAGTAATTCCTTACGGACTGAATTAATTCCTTACGGACTGAATTAATTCCTTACGGACTGAATTAATACCTTACGGACTGAATTAAATCCTTACGGACTGAATTAATTCCTTACGGACTGAATTAATTCCTTACGGACTGAATTAATTCCTTACTGACTGAATTAATTCCTTACGGACTGAATTAATTCCTTACGGACTGAATTAATTCCTTACGGACTGAATTAATTTCATACGGACTGAATTAATTCATTACGGACTGAATTAATTCATTACGGACTTAATTAATCGATTACGGACTGAATTAATTCCTTACGTACTGAACTTATTCCTTACGGACTGAATTAATTCCTCACGGACTTAATTAAATCCTTACAGACTAAAATAATTCCTTATGGACTTAATTAATTCCGTAAGGAATGAATTAATTAACTACGGACTGAATTAATTCCTTACGGACTGAATTTATTTCATACGGACTGAATTAATTCATTACGGACTTAATTAATCGATTACGGACTGAATTAATTCCTTACGGACTGAATTAATTATTTACGGACTGAATTAATTCCTTACGGACTGAATTAATACCTGACGGACTGAATTAAATCCTTACGGACTGAATTAATTCCTTACGGACTGAATTAATTCCTTACGGACTGAATTAATACCTTACGGACTAAATTAAATCCTTACGGACTGAATTAATTCCTGACGGACTGAATTAATTCCTTACGGACTGAATTATTTCCTTACTGACTGAATTAATTCCTTACGGACTGAATTAATTCCTTACGGACTGAATTAATTCCTTACGGACTGAATTAATTCCTTACGGCCTGAATTAATTCCGTACGGATTTTATTAATTCCTTACGGACTGAATTAATTCATTACGGACTTAATTAATCCATTACGGACTGAATTATTTCCTTACGTACTGAAGTTATTCCTTACGGACTGAATTAATTCATTACGGACTTAATTAAATCCTTACAGACTAAATTAATTCCTTATGGACTTAATTAATTCCGTAAGGAATGAATGAATTAATTACGGACTGAAATAATTCCTTACGGACTGAATTAATTCCTTACGGACTGAATTAATTCCTTACGGACTGAACTTATTCATTACGGACTGAAGTAATTCCTTACGGACTGAATTAATTCCTTACGGACTGAATTAATTCCTTACGGACTGAATTAATACCTTACGGACTGAATTAAATCCTTACGGACTGAATTAATTCCTTACGGACTGAATTAATTCCTTACGGACTGAATTAATTCCTTACTGACTGAATTAATTCCTTACGGACTGAATTAATTCCTTACGGACTGAATTAATTCCTTACGGACTTAATTAATTCCTTACGGACTGAATTAATTCATTACGGACTTAATTAAATCCTTACAGACTGAATTAATTCCTTATGGACTTAATTATTTCCGTAAGGAATGAATTAATTAATTACGGACTGAAATAATTCCTTACGGGCTGAATTAATTCCTTACGGACTGAATTAATTCCTTACGGACTGAATTAATTTCATACGGACTGAATTAATTCATTACGGACTGAATTAATTCATTACGGACTTAATTAATCGATTACGGACTGAATTAATTCCTTACGTACTGAACTTATTCCTTACGGACTGAATTAATTCCTCACGGACTTAATTAAATCCTTACAGACTAAAATAATTCCTTATGGACTTAATTAATTCCGTAAGGAATGAATTAATTAACTACGGACTGAAATAATTCCTTACGGACTGAATTAATTCCTTACGTACTTAATTAATTCCTTACGGACTTAATTAATTCCTTACGGACTTAATTAATTCCTTACGGACTTAATTAATTCCTTACGGACTGAATTAATTCCTTACGGACTGAATTAGTTCCTTACGGACTGAATTAATTCTTTAAGATTGATTGAATTCCTTACGGAGTGAATGAATTCCTTACGGACTGAAATATTTCCTTACGGACTGAATTAATTCTTTAGGATTGATTGAATTCCTTTCTTACTGAATTAATTCCTTACGGACTGAATTAATTTCATACGGACTGAATTAATTCATTACGGACTTAATTAATCCATTACGGACTGAATTAATTCCTTACGGACTGAATTAATTCATTACGGACTTAATTAAATCCTTACAGACTGAATTAATTCCTTATGGACTTAATTAATTCCGTAAGGAATGAATTAATTAATTACGGACTGAAATAATTCCTTACGCACTTAATTAATTCCTTACGGACTTAATTAATTCCTTACGGACTTAATTAATTCCTTACGAACTGAATTAATTCCTTACGGACTGAATTAGTTCCTTACGGACTGAATTAATTCTTTAAGATTGATTGAATTCCTTTCTCACTGAATTAATTCCTTACGGACTGAATGAATTCCTTACGGACTGAATGAATTCCTTACGGACTGAATGAATTCCTTACGGACTGAATTAATTCCTTACGTACTGAATTTATTTCATACGGACTGAATTAATTCATTACGGACTTAATTAAATCCTTACAGACTGAATTAATTCCTTATGGACTTAATTAATTCCGTAAGGAATTAATTAATTAATTAGGGACTGAAATAATTCCTTACGGACTGAATTAATTCCTTACGGACTGAATTAATTCCTTACGGACTGAATTAATTTCATACGTACTGAATTAATCCATTACGGACTGAATTATTTCCTTACGTACTGAAGTTATTCCTTACGGACTGAATTAATTCATTACGGACTGAATTAAATCCTTACAGACTAAATTAATTCCTTATGGACTTAATTAATTCCGTAAGGAATGAATTAATTAATTACGGACTGAAATAATTCCTTACGGACTTAATTAATTCCTTACGGACTTAATTAATTCCTTACGGACTGAATTAATTCCTTACGGACTGAATTAGTTCCTTACGGACTGAATTAATTCTTTAAGATTGATTGAATTCCTTTCTCACTGAATGAATTCCTTACGGACTGAATGAATTCCTTACGGACTGAATTAATTCCTTACGGACTGAATTAATTCCTTACGTACTGAATTAATCCATTACGGACTGAATTATTTCCTTACGTACTGAAGTTTTTCCTTACGGACTGAATTAATTCATTACGGACTTAATTAAATCCTTACAGACTGAATTAATTCCTTATGGACTTAATTAAAATAATTCCTTACGGACTGAATTAATTCCTTACGGACTGAATTAATTACTTACGTACTGAATTAATTCCTTACGGACGGAATTAATTCCTTACGGACTGAATTAATACCTTACGGACTGAATTACATCCTCACGGACAGAATTAATTCCTTACGGACTGAATTAACTCCTTACGGACTGAATTAATTCCTTACGGACTGAATTAATTCCTTACGGACTGAATTAATACCTTACGGACTGAATTAAATCCTTACGGACTGAATTAATTCCTTACGGACTGAATTAATTCCTTACGGACTGAATTAATTCCTTACGGACTGAATTAATTCCTTACGGACTGAATTAATTCCTTACGGACTGAATTAATTCCTTACGGACTGAATTAATACCTTACGGACTGAATTAAATCCTTACGGACTGAATTAATTCCTTACGGACTGAATTAATTCCTTACGGACTGAATTAAATCCTTACGGGCTTAATTAATTCCTTACGGACTTAACTAATTCCTTACGGACTGAATTAATTCCTTACGGACTGAATTAGTTCCTTACGGACTGAATTAATTCTTTAAGATTGATTGAATTCCTTACGGAGTGAATGAATTCCTTACGGACTGAAATATTTCCTTACGGACTGAATTAATTCTTTAGGATTGATTGAATTCCTTTCTTACTGAATTAATTCCTTACGGACTGAAATAATTCCTTACGGACTGAATTAATTCCTTACGGACTGAATTAATTTCTTACGGACTGAATTAATTCCTTACGGACTGAATTAATTCCTTACGGACTGAATTAATTCATTACGGACTTAATTAAATCCTTACAGACTAAATTATTTCTTTATGGACTTAATTAATTCCGTAAGGAATGAATTAATTAATTACGGACTGAAATAATTCCTTACGGACTGAATTAATTCCTTACGGACTGAATTAATTCCTTACGGACTGAATTAATTCCTTACGGACTGAATTAGTTCCTTACGGACTGAATTAATTCTTTAAGATTGATTGAATTCCTTTCTCACTGAATGAATTCCTTACGGACTGAATGAATTCCTTACGGACTGAATTAATTCCTTACGGACTGAATTAATTCCTTACGTACTGAATTAATCCATTACGGACTGAATTATTTCCTTACGTACTGAAGTTTTTCCTTACGGACTGAATTAATTCATTACGGACTTAATTAAATCCTTACAGACTGAATTAATTCCTTATGGACTTAATTAAAATAATTCCTTACGGACTGAATTAATTCCTTACGGACTGAATTAATTACTTACGTACTGAATTAATTCCTTACGGACGGAATTAATTCCTTACGGACTGAATTAATACCTTACGGACTGAATTACATCCTCACGGACAGAATTAATTCCTTACGGACTGAATTAACTCCTTACGGACTGAATTAATTCCTTACGGACTGAATTAATTCCTTACGGACTGAATTAATACCTTACGGACTGAATTAAATCCTTACGGACTGAATTAATTCCTTACGGACTGAATTAATTCCTTACGGACTGAATTAATTCCTTACGGACTGAATTAATTCCTTACGGACTGAATTAATTCCTTACGGACTGAATTAATACCTTACGGACTGAATTAAATCCTTACGGACTGAATTAATTCCTTACGGACTGAATTAATTCCTTACGGACTGAATTAAATCCTTACGGACTGAATTAATTCATTACGGACTTAATTAAATCCTTACAGACTGAATTAATTCCTTATGGACTTAATTAAAATAATTCCTTACGGACTGAATTAATTCCTTACGGACTGAATTAATTCCTTACGGACTGAATTAATTTCATACGGACTGAATTAATTCATTACGGACTTAATTAATTCCTTACGGACTTAATTAATTCCTTACGGACTGAATTAATTCCTTACGGACTGAATTAGTTCCTTACGGACTGAATTAATTCTTTAAGATTGATTGAATTCTTTTCACACTGAATGAATTCCTTACGGACTGAATGAATTCCTTACGGACTGAATTAATTTCATACGGACTGAATTAATTCCTTACGGACTGAATGAATTCCTTACGGACTGAATGAATTAATTACGGACTGAATTAATTTCATACGGACTGAATTAATTCATTACGGACTTAATTAATCCATTACGGACTGAATTAATTCCTTACGTACTGAACTTATTCCTTACGGACTGAATGAATTCCTTACGGACTGAATGAATTCCTTACGGACTGAACTAATTTCATACGGACTGAATTAATTCATTACGGACTTAATTAATTCCTTACGGACTGAATTAATTCTATACGGACTGAATTAATACCTTACGGACTGAATTAAACCCTTACGGACTTAATTAATTCCTTACGGACTGAATTAATTCCTTACGGACTGAATTAATCCCTTACGGATTGAATTAAATCCTTACGGACTGAATTAATTCCTTACGGACTGAATTAATTCCTTACGGACTGAATTAATTCCTTACGGACTGAATTAATTCATTACGGACTTAATTAAATCCTTACAGACTGAATTAATTCCTTATTCACTTAATTAATTCCGTAAGGAATGAATTAATTAATTACGGACTGAATTAATTCCTTACGGACTGAGTTAATTTCATACGGACTGAATTAATTCATTACGGACTTAATTAATCGATTACGGACTGAATTAATTCATTACGGACTTAATTAATCGATTACGGACTGAATTAATTCCTTACGTACTGAACTTATTGATTACGGACTGAATTAATTCCTTACGGACTGAATTAATTCCTTACGTACTGAATTAATCCATTACGGACTGAATTATTTCCTTACGTACTGAAGTTATTCCTTACGGACTGAATTAATTCATTACGGACTTAATTAAATCCTTACGGACTAAATTAATTCCTTATGGACTTAATTAATTCCGTAAGGAATGAATTAATTAATTACGGACTGAAATAATTCCTTACGGACTGAATTAATTCCTTACGGACTTAATTAATTCCTTACGGACTTAATTAATTCCTTACGGACTGAATTAATTCCTTACGGACTGAATTAGTTCCTTACGGACTGAATTAATTCTTTAAGATTGATTGAATTCTTTTCTCACTGAATGAATTAATTACGGACTGAATGAATTCCTTACGGACTGAATGAATTACTTACGGACTGAATGAATTCCTTACGGATTGAATTAATTTCATACGGACTGAATTAATTCATTACGGACTTAATTAATCCATTACGGACTGAATTAATTCCTTACGTACTGAACTTATTCCTTACGGACTGAATTAATTCCTTACGGACTGAATGAATTCCTTACGGACTGAATTAATTTCATACGGACTGAATTAATTCATTACGGACTTAATTAATTCCTTACGGACTGAATTAATTCCTTACGGACTGAATTAATACCTTACGGACTGAATTAAACCCTTACGGACTTAATTAATTCCTTACGGACTGAATTAATTCCTTACGGACTGAATTAATCCCTTACGGATTGAATTAAATCCTTACGGACTGAATTAATTCCTTACGGACTGAATTAATTCCTTACGGACTGAATTAATTCCTTACGGACTGAATTAATTCATTACGGACTTAATTAAATCCTTACAGACTGAATTAATTCCTTATTCACTTAATTTATTCCGTAAGGAATGAATTAATTAATTACGGACTGAATTAATTCCTTACGGACTGAATTAATTCCTTAATTAATTCCTTACGGACTGAGTTAATTTCATACGGACTGAATTAATTCATTACGGACTTGATTAATCGGTTACGGACTGAATTAATTCCTTACGTACTGAACTTATTGATTACGGACTGAATTAATTCCTTACGTACTGAATTAATCCATTACGGACTGAATTATTTCCTTACGTACTGAAGTTATTCCTTACGGACTGAATTAATTCATTACGGACTTAATTAAATCCTTACGGACTAAATTAATTCCTTATGGACTTAATTAATTCCGTAAGGAATGAATTAATTAATTACGCACTGAATTAATTCCTTACGGACTTAATTAATTCCTTACGGACTTAATTAATTCCTTACGGACTTAATTAATTCCTTACGGACTGAATTAATTCCTTACGGACTGAATTAGTTCCTTACGGACTGAATTAATTCTTTAAGATTGATTGAATTCTTTTCTCACTGAATGAATTAATTACGGACTGAATGAATTCCTTACGGACTGAATTAATTTCATACGGACTGAATTAATTCCTTGCGGACTGAATGAATTATTTACGGACTGAATGAATTCCTTACGGACTGAATTAATTTCATACGGACTGAATTAATTCATTACGGACTTAATTAATCCATTACGGACTGAATTAATTCCTTACGTACTGAACTTATTCCTTACGGACTGAATTAATTCCTTACGGACTGAATGAATTCCTTACGGACTGAATTAATTTCATACGGATTGAATTAATTCATTACGGACTTAATTAATCCATTACGGACTGAATTAATTCCTTACGTACTGAACTTATTCCTTACGGAGTGAATTAATTCCTTACGGACTGAATTAATTCATTACGGACTTAATTAAATCCTTACAGACTGAATTAATTCCTTATGGACTTAATTAATTCCGTAAGGAATGAATTAATTAATTACGGAGTGAAATAATTCCTTACGGACTGAATTAATTCCTTACGGACTGAATTAATTCTTTACGGACTGAATTAATTCCTTACGGACTTAATTAATTCCTTACGGACTTAATTAATTCCTTACGGACTTAATTAATTCCTTACGGACTTAATTAATTCCTTACGGACTTAATTAATTCCTTACGGACTGAATTAATTCCTTACGGACTGAATTAGTTCCTTACGGACTGAATTAATTCTTTAAGATTGATTGAATTCCTTACGGACTGAATGAATTCCTTACGGACTGAAATATTTCCTTACGGACTGAATTAATTCTTTAGGATTGATTGAATTCCTTTCTTACTGAATTAATTCCTTACGGACTGAAATAATTCCTTACGGACTGAATTAATTCCTTACGGACTGAATTAATTTCTTACGGACTGAAGTAATTCCTTACGGACTGAATTAATTCCTTACGGACTGAATTAATTCATTACGGACTTAATTAATTCCTTACGGTCTGAATTAATTCCGTACGGATTTTATTAATTCTTTACGGACTGAATTAATTCATTACGGAATTAATTAATCCATTACGGACTGAATTATTTCCATACGTACAGAAGTTATTCCTTAAGGACTGAATTAATTCATTACGGACTTAATTAAATCCTTACAGACTAAATTAATTCCTTATGGACTTAATTAATTCCGTAAGGAATGAATTAATTAATTACGGACTGAAATAATTCCTTACGGACTGAATTAATTCCTTACGGACTGAATTAATTCCTTACGGACTGAATTAATTCCTTACGGACTGAATTAATTCCTTACGATCTTAATTAATTCCTTACGGACTTCATTAATTCATTACACACTGAATTAATTCCTTACTGACAGAATTAATTCCTTACGGACTGAATTAGTTCCTTACGGACTGAATTAATTCTTTAGGATTGATTGAATTCCTTTCTTACTGAATTAATTCCTTAAGGACTGAATGAATTCCTTACGGACTGAATTAATTTCATACGGACTGAATTAATTCATTACGGACTTAATTAATCCATTACGGACTGAATTAATTCCTTACGGTCTGAATTAATTCATTACGGACTTAATTAAATCCTTACAGACTGAATTAATTCCTTATGGACTTAATTAATTCCGTAAGGAATGAATTAATTAATTACGGACTGAAATAATTCCTTACGCACTTAATTAATTCCTTACGGACTGAATTAATTCATTACGGACTTAATTAAATCCTTACAGACTGAATTAATTCCTTATGGATTGATTGAATTCCTTTCTTACTGAATTAATTCCTTACGGACTCAAATAATTCCTTACGGACTGAATTAATTCCTTACGGACTGAATTAATTCCTTACGGACTGAATTAATTGCTTACGGTCTAAATTAATTATGTACGGATTTTAATAATTCTTTACGGACTGAATTAATTCATTACGGAATTAATTAATCCATTACGGACTGAATTATTTCCTTACGTACAGAAGTTATTCCTTAAGGACTGAATTAATTCATTACGGACTTAATTAAATCCTTACAGACTAAATTATATCCTTATGGACTTAATTAATTCCGTAAGGAATTAATTAATTAATTACGGACTGAAATAATTCCTTACGGACTGAATTAATTCCTTACGGACTGAATTAATTCCTTACACACTGAATTAATTCCTTACGGACGGAATTAATTCCTTACGGACTGAATTAGTTCCTTACGGACTGAATTAATTCTTTAGGATTGATTGAATTCTTTTCTTACTGAATTAATTCCTTAAGGACTGAATGAATTCCTTACGGACTGAATTAATTTCATACGGACTGAATTAATTCATTACGGACTTAATTAATCCATTACGATCTTAATAAATTCCTTACGGACTTCATTAATTCCTTACACACTGAATTAATTCCTTACGGACAGAATTAATTCCTTACGGACTGAATTAGTTCCTTACGGACTGAATTAATTCTTTAGGATTGATTGAATTCCTTTCTTACTGAATTAATTCCTTAAGGACTGAATGAATTCCTTACGGACTGAATTAATTTCATACGGACTGAATTAATTCATTACGGACTTAATTAATCCATTACGGACTGAATTAATTCCTTACGGACTGAATTAATTCATTACGGACTTAATTAAATCCTTACAGACTGAATTAATTCCTTATGGACTTAATTAATTCCGTAAGGAATGAATTAATTAATTACGGACTGAAATAATTCCTTACGCACTTAATTAATTCCTTACGGACTGAATTAATTCATTACGGACTTAATTAATCCATTACGGACTGAATTAATTCCTTACGGTCTGAATTAATTCATTACGGACTTAATTAAATCCTTACAGACTGAATTAATTCCTTATGGACTTAATTAATTCCGTAAGGAATGAATTAATTAATTACGGACTGAAATAATTCCTTACGCACTTAATTAATTCCTTACGGACTGAATTAATTCATTACGGACTTAATTAAATCCTTACAGACTGAATTAATTCCTTATGGATTGATTGAATTCCTTTCTTACTGAATTAATTCCTTACGGACTCAAATAATTCCTTACGGACTGAATTAATTCCTTACGGACTGAATTAATTCCTTACGGACTGAATTAATTGCTTACGGTCTAAATTAATTATGTACGGATTTTAATAATTCTTTACGGACTGAATTAATTCATTACGGAATTAATTAATCCATTACGGACTGAATTATTTCCTTACGTACAGAAGTTATTCCTTAAGGACTGAATTAATTCATTACGGACTTAATTAAATCCTTACAGACTAAATTATATCCTTATGGACTTAATTAATTCCGTAAGGAATTAATTAATTAATTACGGACTGAAATAATTCCTTACGGACTGAATTAATTCCTTACGGACTGAATTAATTCCTTACACACTGAATTAATTCCTTACGGACGGAATTAATTCCTTACGGACTGAATTAGTTCCTTACGGACTGAATTAATTCTTTAGGATTGATTGAATTCTTTTCTTACTGAATTAATTCCTTAAGGACTGAATGAATTCCTTACGGACTGAATTAATTTCATACGGACTGAATTAATTCATTACGGACTTAATTAATCCATTACGATCTTAATAAATTCCTTACGGACTTCATTAATTCCTTACACACTGAATTAATTCCTTACGGACAGAATTAATTCCTTACGGACTGAATTAGTTCCTTACGGACTGAATTAATTCTTTAGGATTGATTGAATTCCTTTCTTACTGAATTAATTCCTTAAGGACTGAATGAATTCCTTACGGACTGAATTAATTTCATACGGACTGAATTAATTCATTACGGACTTAATTAATCCATTACGGACTGAATTAATTCCTTACGGACTGAATTAATTCATTACGGACTTAATTAAATCCTTACAGACTGAATTAATTCCTTATGGACTTAATTAATTCCGTAAGGAATGAATTAATTAATTACGGACTGAAATAATTCCTTACGCACTTAATTAATTCCTTACGGACTGAATTAATTCATTACGGACTTAATTAAATCCTTACAGACTGAATTAATTCCTTATGGATTGATTGAATTCCTTTCTTACTGAATTAATTCCTTACGGACTCAAATAATTCCTTACGGACTGAATTAATTCCTTACGGACTGAATTAATTCCTTACGGACTGAATTAATTGCTTACGGTCTAAATTAATTATGTACGGATTTTAATAATTCTTTACGGACTGAATTAATTCATTACGGAATTAATTAATCCATTACGGACTGAATTATTTCCTTACGTACAGAAGTTATTCCTTAAGGACTGAATTAATTCATTACGGACTTAATTAAATCCTTACAGACTAAATTATATCCTTATGAACTTAATTAATTCCGTAAGGAATTAATTAATTAATTACGGACTGAAATAATTCCTTACGGACTGAATTAATTCCTTACGGACTGAATTAATTCCTTACACACTGAATTAATTCCTTACGGACGGAATTAATTCCTTACGGACTGAATTAGTTCCTTACGGACTGAATTAATTCTTTAGGATTGATTGAATTCCTTTCTTACTGAATTAATTCCTTAAGGACTGAATGAATTCCTTACGGACTGAATTAATTTCATACGGACTGAATTAATTCATTACGGACTTAATTAATCCATTACGATCTTAATTAATTCCTTACGGACTTCATTAATTCCTTACACACTGAATTAATTCCTTACGGACAGAATTAATTCCTTACGGACTGAATTAGTTCCTTACGGACTGAATTAATTCTTTAGGATTGATTGAATTCCTTTCTTACTGAATTAATTCCTTAAGGACTGAATGAATTCCTTACGGACTGAATTA
This sequence comes from Lepidurus packardi, assembly GCA_023053545.1. Taxonomy (NCBI): domain Eukaryota; kingdom Metazoa; phylum Arthropoda; class Branchiopoda; order Notostraca; family Triopsidae; genus Lepidurus; species Lepidurus packardi. The sequence continues at coordinate 114,061 of JAKZAN010000046.1, forward strand.
ATTTCATACGGACTGAATTAATTCATTACGGACTTAATTAATCCATTACGGACTGAATTAATTCCTTACGGACTGAATTAATTCATTACGGACTTAATTAAATCCTTACAGACTGAATTAATTCCTTATGGACTTAATTAATTCCGTAAGGAATGAATTAATTAATTACGGACTGAAATAATTCCTTACGCACTTAATTAATTCCTTACGGACTGAATTAATTCATTACGGACTTAATTAAATCCTTACAGACTGAATTAATTCCTTATGGATTGATTGAATTCCTTTCTTACTGAATTAATTCCTTACGGACTCAAATAATTCCTTACGGACTGAATTAATTCCTTACGGACTGAATTAATTCCTTACGGACTGAATTAATTGCTTACGGTCTAAATTAATTATGTACGGATTTTAATAATTCTTTACGGACTGAATTAATTCATTACGGAATTAATTAATCCATTACGGACTGAATTATTTCCTTACGTACAGAAGTTATTCCTTAAGGACTGAATTAATTCATTACGGACTTAATTAATTCCTTACACACTGAATTAATTCCTTACGGACAGAATTAATTCCTTACGGACTGAATTAGTTCCTTACGGACTGAATTAATTCTTTAGGATTGATTGAATTAATTTCTTACTGAATGAATTCCTTAAGGACTGAATGAATTCCTTACGGACTGAATTAATTTCATACGGACTGAATTAATTCATTACGGACTTAATTAATCCATTACGGACTGAATTAATTCCTTACGGACTGAATTAATTCATTACGGACTTAATTAAATCCTTACAGACTGAATTAATTCCTTATGGACTTAATTAATTCCGTAAGGAATGAATTAATTAATTACGGACTGAAATAATTCCTTACGCACTTAATTAATTCCTTACGGACTGAATTAATTCATTACGGACTTAATTAAATCCTTACAGACTGAATTAATTCCTTATGGATTGATTGAATTCCTTTCTTACTGAATTAATTCCTTACGGACTCAAATAATTCCTTACGGACTGAATTAATTCCTTACGGACTGAATTAATTCCTTACGGACTGAATTAATTGCTTACGGTCTCAATTAATTATGTACCGATTTTAATAATTCTTTACGGACTGAATTAATTCATTACGGAATTAATTAATCCATTACGGACTGAATTATTTCCTTACGTACAGAAGTTATTCCTTAAGGACTGAATTAATTCATTACGGACTTAATTAAATCCTTACAGACTAAATTATATCCTTATGGACTTAATTAATTCCGTAAGGAATTAATTAATTAATTACGGACTGAAATAATTCCTTACGGACTGAATTAATTCCTTACACACTGAATTAATTCCTTACACACTGAATTAATTCCTTACGGACGGAATTAATTCCTTACGGACTGAATTAGTTCCTTACGGACTGAATTAATTCTTTAGGATTGATTGAATTCCTTTCTTACTGAATTAATTCCTTTCTTACTGAATTAATTCCTTAAGGACTGAATGAATTCCTTACGGACTGAATTAATTTCATACGGACTGAATTAATTCATTACGGACTTAATTAATCCATTACGGACTGAATTAATTCCTTACGGACTCTATTAATTCCTTACACACTGAATTAATTCCTTACGGACGGAATTAATTCCTTACGGACTGAATTAGTTCCTTACGGACTGAATTAATTCTTTAGGATTGATTGAATTCCTTTCTCACTGAATTAATTCCTTACGGACTGAATGAATTCCTTACGGACTGAATGAATTCCTTACGGACTGAATGAATTCCTTACGGACTGAATTTATTTCATACGGACTGAATTAATTCATTACGGACTTAATTAAATCCTTACAGACTGAATTAATTCCTTATGGACTTAATTAATTCCGTAAGGAATTAATTAATTAATTACGGACTGAAATAATTCCTTACGGACTGAATTAATTCCTTACGGACTGAATTAATTCCTTACGGACTGAATTAATTTCATACGGACTGAATTAATTCATTACGGACTTAATTAATCGATTACGGACTGAATTAATTCCTTACGTACTGAACTTATTCCTTACGGACTGAATTAATTCCTTACTGACTGAATTAATTCCTTACGTACTGAATTAATCCATTACGGACTGAATTATTTCCTTACGTACTGAAGTTATTCCTTACGGACTGAATTAATTCATTACGGACTGAATTAAATCCTTACAGACTGAATTAATTCCTTATGGACTTAAATAAAATAATTCCTTACGGACTGAATTAATTCCTTACGGACTGAATTAATTCCTTACGTACTGAATTAATTCCTTACGGACGGAATTGATTCCTTACGGACTGAATTAATACCTTACGGACTGAATTACATCCTCACGGACAGAATTAATTCCTTACGGACTGAATTAACTCCTTACGGACTGAATTAATTCCTTACGGACTGAATTAATTCCTTACGGACTGAATTAATACCTTACGGACTGAATTAAATCCTTACGGACTGAATTAATTCCTTACGGACTGAATTAATTCCTTACGGACTGAATTAATACCTTACGGACTGAATTACATCCTCACGGACAGAATTAATTCCTTACGGACTGAATTAACTCCTTACGGACTGAATTAATTCCTTACGGACTGAATTAATTCCTTACGGACTGAATTAATACCTTACGGATTGAATTAAATCCTTACGGACTGAATTAATTCCTTACGGACTGAATTAATTCCTTACGGACTGAATTAATTCCTTACGGACTGAATTAATTCATTACGGACTTAATTAAATCCTTACAGACTGAATTAATTCCTTATGGACTTAATAAATTCCGTAAGGAATGAATTAATTAATTACGGACTGAAATAATTCCTTACGGACTGAATTAATTCCTTACGGACTGAATTAATTCCTTAATTAATTCCTTACGGACTGAGTTAATTTCATACGGACCGAATTAATTCATTACGGACTTAATTAATCGATTACGGACTGAATTAATTCCTTACGTACTGAACTTATTCCTTACGGACTGAATTAATTCCTTACGGACTGAATTAATTCCTTACGGACTGAATTAATTCCTTACGGACTGAATTAATTCCTTACGGACTGAATTAATTCCTTACGGACTGAATTAATTCCTTACGGACTGAATTAATACCTTACGGACTGAATTAAATCCTTACGGACTGAATTAATTCCTTACGGACTGAATTAATTCCTTACGGACTGAATTAAATCCTTACGGACTGAATTAATTCATTACGGACTTAATTAAATCCTTACAGACTGAATTAATTCCTTATGGACTTAATTAAAATAATTCCTTACGGACTGAATTAATTCCTTACGGACTGAATTAATTCCTTACGGACTGAATTAATTTCATACGGACTGAATTAATTCATTACGGACTGAATTATTCGATTACGGACTGAATTAATTCCTTACGTACTGAACTTATTCCTTACGGACTGAATTAATTCCTTACGGACTGAATTAATTCCTTACAGACTGAATTAATAACTTCCGGACTGAATTAAATCCTTACGGACTGAATTAATTCCTTACGGACTGAATTAAATCCTTACAGACTAAATTAATTCCTTATGGACTTAATTAATTCCGTAAGGAATGAATTAATTAATTACGGACTGAAATAATTCCTTACGGACTGAATTAATTCCTTACGGACTTAATTAATTCCTTACGGAATTAATTAATTCCTTACGGACTGAATTAATTCCTTACGGACTGAATTAGTTCCTTACGGACTGAATTAATTCGTTAAGATTGATTGAATTCTTTTCTCACTGAATGAATTCCTTACGGACTGAATTAATTCCTTACGGACTGAATTAATACCTTACGGACTGAATTACATCCTCACGGACAGAATTAATTCCTTACGGACTGAATTAACTCCTTACGGACTGAATTAATTCCTTACGGACTGAATTAATTCCTTACGGACTGAATTAATACCTTACGGATTGAATTAAATCCTTACGGACTGAATTAATTCCTTACGGACTGAATTAATTCCTTACGGACTGAATTAATTCCTTACGGACTGAATTAATTCATTACGGACTTAATTAAATCCTTACAGACTGAATTAATTCCTTATGGACTTAGTAAATTCCGTAAGGAATGAATTAATTAATTACGGACTGAAATAATTCCTTACGGACTGAATTAATTCCTTACGGACTGAATTAATTCCTTAATTAATTCCTTACGGACTGAGTTAATTTCATACGGACCGAATTAATTCATTACGGACTTAATTAATCGATTACGGACTGAATTAATTCCTTACGTACTGAACTTATTCCTTACGGACTGAATTAATTCCTTACGGACTGAATTAATTCCTTACGGACTGAATTAATTCCTTACGGACTGAATTAATTCCTTACGGACTGAATTAATTCCTTACGGACTGAATTAATTCCTTACGGACTGAATTAATTCCTTACGGACTGAATTAATGCCTTACTGACTGAATTAATTCATTACGGACTTAATTAAATCCTTACAGACTAAATTAATTCCTTATGGACTTAATTAATTCCGTAAGGAATGAATTAATTAATTACGGACTGAAATAATTCCTTACGGACTGAATTAATTCCTTACGGACTTAATTAATTCCTTACGGACTTAATTAATTCCTTACGGACTGAATTAATTCCTTACGGACTGAATTAGTTCCTTACGGACTGAATTAATTCGTTAAGATTGATTGAATTCTTTTCTCACTGAATGAATTCCTTACGGACTGAATTAATTCCTTACGGACTGAATTAATACCTTACGGACTGAATTACATCCTCACGGACAGAATTAATTCCTTACGGACTGAATTAACTCCTTACGGACTGAATTAATTCCTTACGGACTGAATTAATTCCTTACGGACTGAATTAATACCTTACGGATTGAATTAAATCCTTACGGACTGAATTAATTCCTTACGGACTGAATTAATTCCTTACGGACTGAATTAATTCCTTACGGACTGAATTAATTCATTACGGACTTAATTAAATCCTTACAGACTGAATTAATTCCTTATGGACTTAATAAATTCCGTAAGGAATGAATTAATTAATTACGGACTGAAATAATTCCTTACGGACTGAATTAATTCCTTACGGACTGAATTAATTCCTTAATTAATTCCTTACGGACTGAGTTAATTTCATACGGACCGAATTAATTCATTACGGACTTAATTAATCGATTACGGACTGAATTAATTCCTTACGTACTGAACTTATTCCTTACGGACTGAATTAATTCCTTACGGACTGAATTAATTCCTTACGGACTGAATTAATTCCTTACGGACTGAATTAATTCCTTACGGACTGAATTAATTCCTTACGGACTGAATTAATTCCTTACGGACTGAATTAATTCCTTACGGACTGAATTAATACCTTACGGACTGAATTAAATCCTTACGGACTGAATTAATTCCTTACGGACTGAATTAATTCCTTACGGACTGAATTAAATCCTTACGGACTGAATTAATTCATTACGGACTTAATTAAATCCTTACAGACTGAATTAATTCCTTATGGACTTAATTAAAATAATTCCTTACGGACTGAATTAATTCCTTACGGACTGAATTAATTCCTTACGGACTGAATTAAATCCTTACGGACTGAATTAATTCATTACGGACTTAATTAAATCCTTACAGACTAAATTAATTCCTTATGGACTTAATTAATTCCGTAAGGAATGAATTAATTAATTACGGACTGAAATAATTCCTTACGGACTGAATTAATTCCTTACGGACTTAATTAATTCCTTACGGACTTAATTAATTCCTTACGGACTGAATTAATTCCTTACGGACTGAATTAGTTCCTTACGGACTGAATTAATTCGTTAAGATTGATTGAATTCTTTTCTCACTGAATGAATTCCTTACGGACTGAATGAATTCCTTACGGACTGAATTAATTTCATACGGACTGAATTAATTCCTTACGGACTGAATGAATTCCTTACGGACTGAATGAATTCCTTACGGACTGAATTAATTTCATACGGACTGAATTAATTCATTACGGACTTAATTAATCCATTACGGACTGAATTAATTCCTTACGTACTGAACTTATTCCTTACGGACTGAACGAATTCCTTACGGACTGAATGAATTCCTTACGGACTGAATTAATTTCATACGGACTGAATTAATTCATTACGGACTTAATTAATTCCTTACGGACTGAATTAATTCCTTACGGACTGAATTAATACCTTACGGACTGAATTAAACCCTTACGGACTGAATTAATTCCTTACGGACTGAATTAATTCCTTACGGACTGAATTAATTCCTTACTGACTGAATTAATTCCTTACGTACTGAATTAATCCATTACGGACTGAATTATTTCCTTACGTACTGAAGTTTTTCCTTACGGACTGAATTAATTCCTTACGGACTGAATTAAATCCTTACAGACTAAATTAATTCCTTATGGACTTAATTAATTCCGTAAGGAATGAATTAATTAATTACGGACTGAAATATTTCCTTACGTACTGAATTAATTCCTTACGGACTTAATTAATTCCTTACGGACTTAATTAATTCCTTACGGACTGAATTAATTCCTTACGGACTGAATTAGTTCCTTACGGACTGAATTAATTCTTTAAGATTGATTGAATTCTTTTCACACTGAATGAATTCCTTACGGACTGAATGAATTCCTTACGGACTGAATTAATTTCATACGGACTGAATTAATTCCTTACGGACTGAATGAATTCCTTACGGACTGAATTAATTTCATACGGACTGAATTAATTTCATACGGACTGAATTAATTCCTTACGGACTGAATGAATTCCTTACGGACTGAATGAATTCCTTACGGACTGAATTAATTTCATACGGACTGAATTAATTCATTACGGACTTAATTAATCCATTACGGACTGAATTAATTCCTTACGTACTGAACTTATTCCTTACGGACTGAATGAATTCCTTACGGACTGAATGAATTCCTTACGGACTGAATTAATTTCATACGGACTGAATTAATTCATTACGGACTTAATTAATTCCTTACGGACTAAATTAATTCCTTACGGACTGAATTAATACCTTACGGACTGAATTAAACCCTTACGGACTTAATTAATTCCTTACGGACTGAATTAATTTCTTACGGACTGCATTAATCCCTTACGGATTGAATTAAATCCTTACGGACTGAATTAATTCCTTACGGACTGAATTAATTCCTTACGGACTGAATTAATTCCTTACGGACTGAATTAATTCATTACGGACTTAATTAAATCCTTACAGACTGAATTAATTCCTTATTCACTTAATTAATTCCGTAAGGAATGAATTAATTAATTACGGACTGAATTAATTCCTTACGGACTGAATAAATTCCTTAATTAATTCCTTACGGACTGAGTTAATTTCATACGGACTGAATTAATTCATTACGGACTGAATTAATTCCTTACGTACTGAACTTATTGATTACGGACTGAATTAATTCCTTACGGACTGAATTAATTCCTTACGTACTGAATTAATCCATTACGGACTGAATTATTTCCTTACGTACTGAAGTTATTCCTTACGGACTGAATTAATTCATTACGGACTTAATTAAATCCTTACAGACTAAATTAATTCCTTATGGACTTAATTAATTCCGTAAGGAATGAATTAATTAATTACGGACTGAAATAATTCCTTACGGACTGAATTAATTCCTTACGGACTTAATTAATTCCTTACGGACTTAATTAATTCCTTACGGACTGAATTAATTCCTTACGGACTGAATTAGTTCCTTACGGACTGAATTAATTCTTTAAGATTGATTGAATTCTTTTCTCACTGAATGAATTCCTTACGGACTGAATGAATTCCTTACGGACTGAATTAATTTCATACGGACTGAATTAATTCCTTACGGACTGAATGAATTCCTTACGGACTGAATGAATTAGTTACGGACTGAATTAATTTCATACGGACTGAATTAATTCATTACGGACTTAATTAATCCATTACGGACTGAATTAATTCCTTACGTACTGAACTTATTCCTTACGGACTGAATGAATTCCTTACGGACTGAATGAATTCCTTACGGACTGAATTAATTTCATACGGACTGAATTAATTCATTACGGACTTAATTAATTCCTTACGGACTGAATTAATTCCTTACGGACTGAATTAATACCTTACGGACTGAATTAAACCCTTACGGACTTAATTAATTCCTTACGGACTGAATTAATTCCTTACGGACTGCATTAATCCCTTACGGATTGAATTAAATCCTTACGGACTGAATTAATTCCTTACGGACTGAATTAATTCCTTACGGACTGAATTAATTCCTTACGGACTGAATTAATTCATTACGGACTTAATTAAATCCTTACAGACTGAATTAATTCCTTATTCACTTAATTAATTCCGTAAGGAATGAATTAATTAATTACGGACTGAATTAATTCCTTACGGACTGAATAAATTCCTTAATTAATTCCTTACGGACTGAGTTAATTTCATACGGACTGAGTTAATTTCATACGGACTGAATTAATTCATTACGGACTGAATTAATTCCTTACGTACTGAACTTATTGATTACGGACTGAATTAATTCCTTACGGACTGAATTAATTCCTTACGTACTGAATTAATCCATTACGGACTGAATTATTTCCTTACGTACTGAAGTTATTCCTTACGGACTGAATTAATTCATTACGGACTTAATTAAATCCTTACAGACTAAATTAATTCCTTATGGACTTAATTAATTCCGTAAGGAATGAATTAATTAATTACGGACTGAAATAATTCCTTACGGACTGAATTAGTTCCTTACGGACTGAATTAATTCTTTAAGATTGATTGAATTCTTTTCTCACTGAATGAATTAATTACGGACTGAATGAATTCCTTACGGACTGAATTAATTTCATACGGACTGAATTAATTCATTACGTACTGAATTAATCCATTACGGACTGAATTATTTCCTTACGTACTGAAGTTATTCCTTACGGACTGAATTAATTCATTACGGACTTAATTAAATCCTTACAGACTAAATTAATTCCTTATGGACTTAATTAATTCCGTAAGGAATGAATTAATTAATTACGGACTGAAATAATTCCTTACGGACTGAATTAATTCCTTACGGACTTAATTAATTCCTTACGGACTTAATTAATTCCTTACGGACTGAATTAATTCCTTACGGACTGAATTAGTTCCTTACGGACTGAATTAATTCTTTAAGATTGATTGAATTCTTTTCTCACTGAATGAATTCCTTACGGACTGAATGAATTCCTTACGGACTGAATTAATTTCATACGGACTGAATTAATTCCTTACGGACTGAATGAATTCCTTACGGACTGAATGAATTCCTTACGGACTGAATTAATTTCATACGGACTGAATTAATTCATTACGGACTTAATTAATCCATTACGGACTGAATTAATTCCTTACGTACTGAACTTATTCCTTACGGACTGAATGAATTCCTTACGGACTGAATGAATTCCTTACGGACTGAATTAATTTCATACGGACTGAATTAATTCATTACGGACTTAATTAATTCCTTACGGACTGAATTAATTCCTTACGTACTGAATTAATCCATTACGGACTGAATTATTTCCTTACGTACTGAAGTTATTCCTTACGGACTGAATTAATTCATTACGGACTTAATTAAATCCTTACAGACTAAATTAATTCCTTATGGACTTAATTAATTCCGTAAGGAATGAATTAATTAATTACGGACTGAAATAATTCCTCACGGACTGAATTAGTTCCTTACGGACTGAATTAATTCTTTAAGATTGATTGAATTCTTTTCACACTGAATGAATTCCTTACGGACTGAATGAATTCCTTACGGACTGAATTAATTTCATACGGACTGAATTAATTCCTTACGGACTGAATGAATTCCTTACGGACTGAATGAATTCCTTACGGACTGAATTAATTTCATACGGACTGAATTAATTCATTACGGACTTAATTAATCCATTACGGACTGAATTAATTCCTTACAGACTGAACTTATTCCTTACGGACTGAATGAATTCCTTACGGACTGAATGAATTCCTTACGGACTGAATTAATTTCATACGGACTGAATTAATTCATTACGTACTGAATTAATCCATTACGGACTGAATTATTTCCTTACGTACTGAAGTTATTCCTTACGGACTGAATTAATTCATTACGGACTTAATTAAATCCTTACAGACTAAATTAATTCCTTATGGACTTAATTAATTCCGTAAGGAATGAATTAATTAATTACGGACTGAAATAATTCCTTACGGACTGAATTAATTCCTTACGGACTTAATTAATTCCTTACGGACTTAATTAATTCCTTACGGACTGAATTAATTCCTTACGGACTGAATTAGTTCCTTACGGACTGAATTAATTCTTTAAGATTGATTGAATTCTTTTCTCACTGAATGAATTCCTTACGGACTGAATGAATTCCTTACGGACTGAATTAATTTCATACGGACTGAATTAATTCCTTACGGACTGAATGAATTCCTTACGGACTGAATGAATTCCTTACGGACTGAATTAATTTCATACGGACTGAATTAATTCATTACGGACTTAATTAATTCCTTACGGACTGAATTAATTCCTTACGGACTGAATTAATACCTTACGGACTGAATTAAACCCTTACGGACTTAATTAATTCCTTACGGACTGAATTAATTCCTTACGGACTGAATTAATCCCTTACGGATTGAATTAAATCCTTACGGACTGAATTAATTCCTTACGGACTGAATTAATTCCTTACGGACTGAATTAATTCCTTACGGACTGAATTAATTCATTACGGACTTAATTAAATCCTTACAGACTGAATTAATTCCTTATTCACTTAATTAATTCCGTAAGGAATGAATTAATTAATTACGGACTGAATTAATTCCTTACGGACTGAATAAATTCCTTAATTAATTCCTTACGGACTGAGTTAATTTCATACGGACTGAATTAATTCATTACGGACTTAAATAATCGATTACGGACTGAATTAATTCCTTACGGACTGAATTAATTCCTTACGTACTGAATTAATCCATTACGGACTGAATTATTTCCTTACGTACTGAAGTTATTCCTTACGGACTGAATTAATTCATTACGGACTTAATTAAATCCTTACAGACTAAATTAATTCCTTATGGACTTAATTAATTCCGTAAGGAATGAATTAATTAATTACGGACTGAAATAATTCCTTACGGACTGAATTAGTTCCTTACGGACTGAATTAATTCTTTAAGATTGATTGAATTCTTTTCTCACTGAATGAATTAATTACGGACTGAATGAATTCCTTACGGACTGAATTAATTTCATACGGACTGATTGAATTCCTTACGGACTGAATTAATTCCTTACGGACTGAATTAATTTCATACGGATTGAATTAATTCATTACGGACTTAATTAATCCATTACGGACTGAATTAATTCCTTACGTACTGAACTTATTCCTTACGGACTGAATTAATTCCTTACGGACTGAATTAATTCCTTAAGGACTGAATTAATTCCTTACGAACTGAATTAATTCATTACGGACTTAATTAAATCCTTACAGACTGAATTAATTCCTTATGGACTTAATTAATTCCGTAAGGAATGAATTAATTAATTACGGACTGAAATAATTCCTTACGGACTGAATTAATTCCTTACGGACTGAATTAATTCCTTACGGACTGAATTAATTCCTTACGGACTGAATTAATTCCTTACGGACTTAATTAATTCCTTACGGACTTAATTAATTCCTTACGGACTTAATTAATTCCTTACGGACTGAATTAATTCCTTACGGACTGAATTAATTCCTTACGGACTGAATTAGTTCCTTACGGACTGAATTAATTCTTTAAGATTGATTGAATTCCTTACCGACTGAATGAATTCCTTACGGACTGAAATATTTCCTTACGGACTAAATTAATTCTTTAGGATTGATTGAATTCCTTTCTTACTGAATTAATTCCTTACGGACTGAAATAATTCCTTACGGACTGAATTAATTCCTTACGGACTGAATTAATTTCTTACGGACTGAATTAATTCCTTACGGACTGAATTAATTCCTTACGGACTGAATTAATTCCTTACGGACTGAATTAATTCATTACGTACTTAATTAAATCCTTACAGACTGAATTAATTCCTTATGGATTGATTGAATTCCTTTCTTACTGAATTAATTCCTTACGGACTGAAATAATTCCTTACGGACTGAATTAATTCCTTACGGACTGAATTAATTCCTTACTGACTGAATTAATTCCTTACGGTCTGAATTAATTCCGTACGGATTTTATTAATTCTTTACGGACTGAATTAATTCTTTACGGAATTAATTAATCCATTACGGACTGAATTATTTCCATTACGGACTGAATTAATTCCTTATGGACTTAATTAATTCCGTAAGGAATTAATTAATTAATTACGGACTGAAATAATTCCTTACGGACTGAATTAATTCCTTACGGACTGAATTAATTCCTTACGGACTGAATTAATTCCTTACGGACTGAATTAATTCCTTACGGACTGAATTAATACCTTACGGATTGAATTAAATCCTTACGGACTGAATTAATTCCTTACGGACTGAATTAATTCCTTACGGACTGAATTAATTCCTTACGGACTGAATTAATTCATTACGGACTTAATTAAATCCTTACAGACTGAATTAATTCCTTATGGACTTAATTAATTCCGTAAGGAATGAATTAATTAATTACGGACTGAAATAATTCCTTACGGACTGAATTAATTCCTTACGGACTGAATTAATTCCTTAATTAATTCCTTACGGACTGAGTTAATTTCATACGGACTGAATTAATTCATTACGGACTTAATTAATCGATTACGGACTGAATTAATTCCTTACGTACTGAACTTATTCCTTACGGACTGAATTAATTCCTTACGGACTGAATTAATTCCTTACGGACTGAATTAATTCCTTACGGACTGAATTAATTCCTTACGGACTGAATTAATTCCTTACGGACTGAATTAATACCTTACGGACTGAATTAAATACTTACGGACTGAATTTATTCCTTACGGACTGAATTAATTCCTTACGGACTGAATTAAATCCTTACGGACTGAATTAATTCCTTACGGACTGAATTAATTTCATACGGACTGAATTAATTCATTACGGACTTAATTAATCCATTACGGACTGAATTAATTCCTTACGTACTGAACTTATTCCTTACGGACTGAACGAATTCCTTACGGACTGAATGAATTCCTTACGGACTGAATTAATTTCATACGGACTGAATTAATTCATTACGGACTTAATTAATTCCTTACGGACTGAATTAATTCCTTACGGACTGAATTAATACCTTACGGACTGAATTAAACCCTTACGGACTGAATTAATTCCTTACGGACTGAATTAATTCCTTACGGACTGAATTAATTCCTTACTGACTGAATTAATTCCTTACGTACTGAATTAATCCATTACGGACTGAATTATTTCCTTACGTACTGAAGTTTTTCCTTACGGACTGAATTAATTCCTTACGGACTGAATTAAATCCTTACAGACTAAATTAATTCCTTATGGACTTAATTAATTCCGTAAGGAATGAATTAATTAATTACGGACTGAAATATTTCCTTACGTACTGAATTAATTCCTTACGGACTTAATTAATTCCTTACGGACTTAATTAATTCCTTACGGACTGAATTAATTCCTTACGGACTGAATTAGTTCCTTACGGACTGAATTAATTCTTTAAGATTGATTGAATTCTTTTCACACTGAATGAATTCCTTACGGACTGAATGAATTCCTTACGGACTGAATTAATTTCATACGGACTGAATTAATTCCTTACGGACTGAATGAATTCCTTACGGACTGAATTAATTTCATACGGACTGAATTAATTCCTTACGGACTGAATGAATTCCTTACGGACTGAATGAATTCCTTACGGACTGAATTAATTTCATACGGACTGAATTAATTCATTACGGACTTAATTAATCCATTACGGACTGAATTAATTCCTTACAGACTGAACTTATTCCTTACGGACTGAATGAATTCCTTACGGACTGAATGAATTCCTTACGGACTGAATGAATTCCTTACGGACTGAATTAATTTCATACGGACTGAATTAATTCATTACGTACTGAATTAATCCATTACGGACTGAATTATTTCCTTACGTACTGAAGTTATTCCTTACGGACTGAATTAATTCATTACGGACTTAATTAAATCCTTACAGACTTAATTAAATCCTTACAGACTAAATTAATTCCTTATGGACTTAATTAATTCCGTAAGGAATGAATTAATTAATTACGGACTGAAATAATTCCTTACGGACTGAATTAATTCCTTACGGACTTAATTAATTCCTTACGGACTTAATTAATTCCTTACGGACTGAATTAATTCCTTACGGACTGAATTAGTTCCTTACGGACTGAATTAATTCTTTAAGATTGATTGAATTCTTTTCTCACTGAATGAATTCCTTACGGACTGAATGAATTCCTTACGGACTGAATTAATTTCATACGGACTGAATTAATTCCTTACGGACTGAATGAATTCCTTACGGATTGAATGAATTCCTTACGGACTGAATTAATTTCATACGGACTGAATTAATTCATTACGGACTTAATTAATCCATTACGGACTGAATTAATTCCTTACGTACTGAACTTATTCCTTACGGACTGAATGAATTCCTTACGGACTGAATGAATTCCTTACGGACTGAATTAATTCCTTACGGACTGAATTAATTCCTTACGGACTGAATTAATACCTTACGGACTGAATTAAACCCTTACGGACTTAATTAATTCCTTACGGACTGAATTAATTCCTTACGGACTGCATTAATCCCTTACGGATTGAATTAAATCCTTACGGACTGAATTAATTCCTTACGGACTGAATTAATTCCTTACGGACTGAATTAATTCCTTACGGACTGAATTAATTCATTACGGACTTAATTAAATCCTTACAGACTGAATTAATTCCTTATTCACTTAATTAATTCCGTAAGGAATGAATTAATTAATTACGGACTGAATTAATTCCTTACGGACTGAATAAATTCCTTAATTAATTCCTTACGGACTGAGTTAATTTCATACGGACTGAATTAATTCATTACGGACTGAATTAATTCCTTACGTACTGAACTTATTGATTACGGACTGAATTAATTCCTTACGGACTGAATTAATTCCTTACGGACTGAATTAATTTCATACGGACTGAATTAATTCATTACGGACTTAATTAATTCCTTACGGACTGAATTAAGTCCTTACGGACTGAATTAATACCTTACGGACTGAATTAAACCCTTACGGACTTAATTAATTCCTTACGGACTGAATTAATTCCTTACGGACTGCATGAATCCCTTACGGATTGAATTAAATCCTTACGGACTGAATTAATTCCTTACGGACTGAATTAATTCCTTACGGACTGAATTAATTCCTTACGGACTTAATTAATTCATTACGGACTTAATTAAATCCTTACAGACTGAATTAATTCCTTATTCACTTAATTAATTCCGTAAGGAATGAATTAATTAATTACGGACTGAATTAATTCCTTACGGACTGAATAAATTCCTTAATTAATTCCTTACGGACTGAGTTAATTTCATACGGACTGAATTAATTCATTACGGACTTAATTAATCGATTACGGACTGAATTAATTCCTTACGTACTGAACTTATTGATTACGGACTGAATTAATTCCTTACGGACTGAATTAATTCCTTACGTACTGAATTAATCCATTACGGACTGAATTATTTCCTTACGTACTGAAGTTATTCCTTACGGACTGAATTAATTCATTACGGACTTAATTAAATCCTTACAGACTAAATTAATTCCTTGTGGACTTAATTAATTCCGTAAGGAATGAATTAATTAATTACGGACTGAAATAATTCCTCACGGACTGAATTAGTTCCTTACGGACTGAATTAATTCTTTAAGATTGATTGAATTCTTTTCACACTGAATGAAATCCTTAAGGACTGAATGAATTCCTTACGGACTGAATTAATTTCATACGGACTGAATTAATTCCTTACGGACTGAATGAATTCCTTACGGACTGAATGAATTCCTTACGGACTGAATTAATTTCATACGGACTGAATTAATTCATTACGGACTTAATTAATCCATTACGGACTGAATTAATTCCTTACAGACTGAACTTATTCCTTACGGACTGAATGAATTCCTTACGGACTGAATGAATTCCTTACGGACTGAATTAATTTCATACGGACTGAATTAATTCATTACGGACTTAATTAATTCCTTACGGACTGAATTAATTCCTTACGGACTGAATTAATACCTTACGGACTGAATTAAACCCTTACGGACTTAATTAATTCCTTACGGACTGAATTAATTCCTTACGGACTGAATTAATCCCTTACGGATTGAATTAAATCCTTACGGACTGAATTAATTCCTTACGGACTGAATTAATTCCTTACGGACTGAATTAATTCCTTACGGACTGAATTAATTCATTACGGACTTAATTAAATCCTTACAGACTGAATTAATTCCTTATTCAGTTAATTAATTCCGTAAGGAATGAATTAATTAATTACGGACTGAATTAATTCCTTACGGACTGAATAAATTCCTTAATTAATTCCTTACGGACTGAGTTAATTTCATACGGACTGAATTAATTCATTACGGACTTAAATAATCGATTACGGACTGAATTAATTCCTTACGGACTGAATTAATTCCTTACGTACTGAATTAATCCATTACGGACTGAATTATTTCCTTACGTACTGAAGTTATTCCTTACGGACTGAATTAATTCATTACGGACTTAATTAAATCCTTACAGACTAAATTAATTCCTTATGGACTTAATTAATTCCGTAAGGAATGAATTAATTAATTACGGACTGAAATAATTCCTTACGGACTGAATTAGTTCCTTACGGACTGAATTAATTCTTTAAGATTGATTGAATTCTTTTCTCACTGAATGAATTAATTACGGACTGAATGAATTCCTTACGGACTGAATTAATTTCATACGGACTGATTGAATTCCTTACGGACTGAATTAATTCCTTACGGACTGAATTAATTTCATACGGATTGAATTAATTCATTACGGACTTAATTAATCCATTACGGACTGAATTAATTCCTTACGTACTGAACTTATTCCTTACGGACTGAATTAATTCCTTACGGACTGAATTAATTCCTTAAGGACTGAATTAATTCCTTACGGACTGAATTAATTCATTACGGACTTAATTAAATCCTTACAGACTGAATTAATTCCTTATGGACTTAATTAATTCCGTAAGGAATGAATTAATTAATTACGGACTGAAATAATTCCTTACGGACTGAATTAATTCCTTACGGACTGAATTAATTCCTTACGGACTGAATTAATTCCTTACGGACTGAATTAATTCCTTACGGACTTAATTAATTCCTTACGGACTTAATTAATTCCTTACGGACTGAATTAATTCCTTACGGACTGAATTAATTCCTTACGGACTGAATTAGTTCCTTACGGACTGAATTAATTCTTTAAGATTGATTGAATTCCTTACCGACTGAATGAATTCCTTACGGACTGAAATATTTCCTTACGGACTAAATTAATTCTTTAGGATTGATTGAATTCCTTTCTTACTGAATTAATTCCTTACGGACTGAAATAATTCCTTACGGACTGAATTAATTCCTTACGGACTGAATTAATTTCTTACGGACTGAATTAATTCCTTACGGACTGAATTAATTCCTTACGGACTGAATTAATTCCTTACGGACTGAATTAATTCATTACGTACTTAATTAAATCCTTACAGACTGAATTAATTCCTTATGGATTGATTGAATTCCTTTCTTACTGAATTAATTCCTTACGGACTGAAATAATTCCTTACGGACTGAATTAATTCCTTACGGACTGAATTAATTCCTTACTGACTGAATTAATTCCTTACGGTCTGAATTAATTCCGTACGGATTTTATTAATTCTTTACGGACTGAATTAATTCATTACGGAATTAATTAATCCATTACGGACTGAATTATTTCCATTACGGACTGAATTAATTCCTTATGGACTTAATTAATTCCGTAAGGAATGAATTAATTAATTACGGACTGAAATAATTCCTTACGGACTGAATTAATTCCTTACGGACTGAATTAATTCCTTACGGACTGAATTAATTCCTTACGGACTGAATTAATTCCTTACGGACTGAATTAATACCTTACGGATTGAATTAAATCCTTACGGACTGAATTAATTCCTTACGGACTGAATTAATTCCTTACGGACTGAATTAATTCCTTACGGACTGAATTAATTCATTACGGACTTAATTAATTCCTTAATTAATTCCTTACGGACTGAGTTAATTTCATACGGACTGAATTAATTCATTACGGACTTAATTAATCGATTACGGACTGAATTAATTCCTTACGTACTGAACTTATTCCTTACGGACTGAATTAATTCCTTACGGACTGAATTAATTCCTTACGGACTGAATTAATTCCTTACGGACTGAATTAATTCCTTACGGACTGAATTAATTCCTTACGGACTGAATTAATACCTTACGGACTGAATTAAATACTTACGGACTGAATTTATTCCTTACGGACTGAATTAATTCCTTACGGACTGAATTAAATCCTTACGGACTGAATTAATTCCTTACGGACTGAATTAATTCCTTACGGACTGAATTAATTTCATACGGACTGAATTAATTCATTACGGACTGAATTAATCGATTACGGACTGAATTAATTCCTTACGTACTGAACTTATTCCTTACGGACTGAATTAATTCCTTACGGACTGAATTAATTCCTTACGGACTGAATTAATACCTTCCGGACTGAATTAAATCCTTACGGACTGAATTAATTCCTTACGGACTGAATTAATTCCTTACGGACTGAATTAATTCCTTACTGACTGAATTAATTCATTACGGACTTAATTAAATCCTTACAGACTAAATTAATTCCTTATGGACTAAATTAATTCCGTAAGGAATGAATTAATTAATTACGGACTGAAATAATTCCTTACGGACTGAATTAATTCCTTACGGACTTAATTAATTCCTTACGGACTTAATTAATTCCTTACGGACTGAATTAATTCCTTACGGACTGAATTAGTTAGTTACGGACTGAATTAATTCTTTAAGATTGATTGAATTCTTTTCTCACTGAATGAATTCCTTACGGACTGAATGAATTCCTTACGGACTTAATTAATCCATTGCGGACTGAATTAATTCCTTACGGACTGAATGAATTCCTTACGGACTGAACGAATTCCTTACGGACTGAATGAATTCCTTACGGACTGAATTAATTTCATACGGACTGAATTAATTCATTACGGACTTAATTAATTCCTTACGGACTGAATTAATTCCTTACGGACTGAATTAATACCTTACGGACTGAATTAAACCCTTACGGACTGACTTAATTCCTTACGGACTGAATTAATTCCTTACGGACTGAATTAATTCCTTACTGACTGAATTAATTCCTTACGTACTGAATTAATCCATTACGGACTGAATTATTTCCTTACGTACTGAAGTTTTTCCTTACGGACTGAATTAATTCATTACGGACTTAATTAAATCCTTACAGACTAAATTAATTCCTTATGGACTTAATTAATTCCGTAAGGAATGAATTAATTAATTACGGACTGAAATAATTCCTTACGGACTGAATTAATTCCTTACGGACTGAATTAATTCCTTACGGACTGAATTAATTCCTTACGATCTTAATTAATTCCTTACGGACTTAATTAATTCCTTACACACTGAATTAATTCCTTACGGACAGAATTAATTCCTTACGGACTGAATTAGTTCCTTACGGACTGAATTAATTCTTTAGGATTGATTGAATTCCTTTCTTACTGAATTAATTCCTTACGGACTGAATTAATTTCATACGGACTGAATTAATTCATTACGGACTTAATTAATCCATTACGGACTGAATTAATTCCTTACGGACTGAATTAATTCATTACGGACTTAATTAAATCCTTACAGACTGAATTAATTCCTTATGGACTTAATTAATTCCTTACGGACTTAATTAATTCCTTACGAACTGAATTAATTCCTTACGGACTGAATTAGTTCCTTACGGACTGAATTAATTCCTTAAGATTGATTGAATTCCTTTCTCACTGAATTAATTCCTTACGGACTGAATGAATTCCTTTCTCACTGAATTAATTCCTTACGGACTGAATGAATTCCTTACGGACTGAATGAATTCCTTACGGACTGAATTTATTTCATACGGACTGAATTAATTCCTTACGGACTGAATTAATTCCTTACGGACTGAATTAATTCCTTACGGACTGAATTAATTCCTTACGGACTGAATTAATTCCTTACGGACTGAATTAATACCTTACGGACTGAATTAAATACTTACGGACTGAATTTATTCCTTACGGACTGAATTAATTCCTTACGGACTGAATTAAATCCTTACGGACTGAATTAATTCCTTACGGACTGAATTAATTCCTTACGGACTGAATTAATTTCATACGGACTGAATTAATTCATTACGGACTGAATTAATCGATTACGGACTGAATTAATTCCTTACGTACTGAACTTATTCCTTACGGACTGAATTAATTCCTTACGGACTGAATTAATTCCTTACGGACTGAATTAATACCTTCCGGACTGAATTAAATCCTTACGGACTGAATTAATTCCTTACGGACTGAATTAATTCCTTACGGACTGAATTAATTCCTTACTGACTGAATTAATTCATTACGGACTTAATTAAATCCTTACAGACTAAATTAATTCCTTATGGACTAAATTAATTCCGTAAGGAATGAATTAATTAATTACGGACTGAAATAATTCCTTACGGACTGAATTAATTCCTTACGGACTTAATTAATTCCTTACGGACTTAATTAATTCCTTACGGACTGAATTAATTCCTTACGGACTGAATTAGTTAGTTACGGACTGAATTAATTCTTTAAGATTGATTGAATTCTTTTCTCACTGAATGAATTCCTTACGGACTGAATGAATTCCTTACGGACTTAATTAATCCATTGCGGACTGAATTAATTCCTTACGGACTGAATGAATTCCTTACGGACTGAACGAATTCCTTACGGACTGAATGAATTCCTTACGGACTGAATTAATTTCATACGGACTGAATTAATTCATTACGGACTTAATTAATTCCTTACGGACTGAATTAATTCCTTACGGACTGAATTAATACCTTACGGACTGAATTAAACCCTTACGGACTGACTTAATTCCTTACGGACTGAATTAATTCCTTACGGACTGAATTAATTCCTTACTGACTGAATTAATTCCTTACGTACTGAATTAATCCATTACGGACTGAATTATTTCCTTACGTACTGAAGTTTTTCCTTACGGACTGAATTAATTCATTACGGACTTAATTAAATCCTTACAGACTAAATTAATTCCTTATGGACTTAATTAATTCCGTAAGGAATGAATTAATTAATTACGGACTGAAATAATTCCTTACGGACTGAATTAATTCCTTACGGACTGAATTAATTCCTTACGGACTGAATTAATTCCTTACGATCTTAATTAATTCCTTACGGACTTAATTAATTCCTTACACACTGAATTAATTCCTTACGGACAGAATTAATTCCTTACGGACTGAATTAGTTCCTTACGGACTGAATTAATTCTTTAGGATTGATTGAATTCCTTTCTTACTGAATTAATTCCTTACGGACTGAATTAATTTCATACGGACTGAATTAATTCATTACGGACTTAATTAATCCATTACGGACTGAATTAATTCCTTACGGACTGAATTAATTCATTACGGACTTAATTAAATCCTTACAGACTGAATTAATTCCTTATGGACTTAATTAATTCCTTACGGACTTAATTAATTCCTTACGAACTGAATTAATTCCTTACGGACTGAATTAGTTCCTTACGGACTGAATTAATTCCTTAAGATTGATTGAATTCCTTTCTCACTGAATTAATTCCTTACGGACTGAATGAATTCCTTTCTCACTGAATTAATTCCTTACGGACTGAATGAATTCCTTACGGACTGAATGAATTCCTTACGGACTGAATTTATTTCATACGGACTGAATTAATTCATTACGGACTGAATTAATCGATTACGGACTGAATTAATTCCTTACGTACTGAAATTATTCCTTACGGACTGAATTAATTCCTTACGGACTGAATTAATTCCTTACGGACTGAATTAATTTCATACGGACTGAATTAATTCATTACGGACTGAATTAACTCCTTACGGACTGAATTAATTCCTTACGGTCTGAATTAAATCCTTACGGACTGAATTAATTCCTTACGGACTGAATAAATTCCTTACGGACTGAATTAATTCCTTACGGACTGAATTAATACCTTACGGACTGAATTAAATCCTTACGGACTGAATTAATTCCTTACGGACTGAATTAATTCCTTACGGACTGAATTAAATCCTTACGGACTGAATTAATTCATTACGGACTTAATTAAATCCTTATAGACTGAATTAATTCCTTATGGACTTAATTAAAATAATTCCTTACGGACTGAATACATTCCTTACGGACTTAATTAATTCCTTACGGACTGAATTAATTTCTTACGGACTGAATTAATTCATTACGGACTGAATTAATCGATTACGGACTGAATTAATTCCTTACGTACTGAAATTATTCCTTACGGACTGAATTAATTCCTTACGGACTGAATTAATTCCTTACGGACTGAATTAATACCTTCCGGACTGAATTAAATCCTTACGGACTGAATTAATTCCTTACGGACTGAATTAATTCCTTACGGACTGAATTAATTCCTTACTGACTGAATTAATTCCTTACGTACTGAATTAATCCATTACGGACTGAATTATTTCCTTACGGACTGAATTAATACCTTACGGACTGAATTACATCCTCACGGACAGAATTAATTCCTTACAGACTGAATTAACTCTTTACGGACTGAATTAATTCCTTACGGACTGAATTAATTCCTTACGGACTGAATTAATTCCTTACGGACTGAATTAATTCCTTACGGACTGAATTAATTCCTTACGGACTGAATTAATACCTTACGGACTGAATTAAATCCTTACGGACTGAATTAATTCCTTACGGACTGAATTAATTCCTTACGGACTGAATTAAATCCTTACGGACTGAATTAATTCATTACGGACTTAATTAAATCCTTACAGACTGAATTAATTCCTTATGGACTTAATTAAAATAATTCCTTACGGACTGAATTAATTCCTTATGGACTTAATTAAAATAATTCCTTACGGACTGAATTAATTCCTTACGGACTGAATTAATTTCATACGGACTGAATTAATTCATTACGGACTGAATTAATCGATTACGGACTGAATTAATTCCTTACGTACTGAACTTATTTCTTACGGACTGAATTAATTCCTTACGGACTGAATTAATTCCTTACGGACTGAATTAATACCTTCCGGACTGAATTAAATCCTTACGGACTGAATTAATTCCTTACGGACTGAATTAATTCCTTACGGACTGAATTAATTCCTTACTGACTGAATTAATTCATTACGGACTTAATTAAATCCTTACAGACTAAATTAATTCCTTATGGACTAAATTAATTCCGTAAGGAATGAATTAATTAATTACGGACTGAAATAATTCCTTACGGACTGAATTAATTCCTTACGGACTTAATTAATTCCTTACGGACTTAATTAATTCCTTACGGACTGAATGAATTCCTTACGGACTTAATTAATCCATTGCGGACTAAATTAATTCCTTACGGACTGAATGAATTCCTTACGGACTGAACGAATTCCTTACGGACTGAATGAATTCCTTACGGACTGAATTAATTTCATACGGACTGAATTAATTCATTACGGACTGAATTAAACCCTTACGGACTGAATTAATTCCTTACGGACTGAATTAATTCCTTACGGACTGAATTAATTCCTTACTGACTGAATTAATTCCTTACGTACTGAATTAATCCATTACGGACTGAATTATTTCCTTACGGACTGAATTAATACCTTACGGACTGAATTACATCCTCACGGACAGAATTAATTCCTTACGGACTGAATTAACTCCTTACGGACTGAATTAATTCCTTACGGACTGAATTAATTCCTTACGGACTGAATTAATACCTTACGGACTGAATTAAATCCTTACGGACTGAATTAATTCCTTACGGACTGAATTAATTCCTTACGGACTGAATTAATACCTTACGGACTGAATTAATTCCTTACGGACTGAATTAATTCCTTACGGACTGAATTAATACCTTACGGACTGAATTACATCCTCACGGACAGAATTTATTCCTTACGGACTGAATTAACTCCTTACGGACTGAATTAATTCCTTACGGACTGAATTAATTCCTTACGGACTGAATTAATACCTTACGGATTGAATTAAATCCTTACGGACTGAATTAATTCCTTACGGACTGAATTAATTCCTTACGGACTGAATTAATTCCTTACGGACTGAATTAATTCATTACGGACTTAATTAAATCCTTACAGACTGAATTAATTCCTTATGGACTTAATTAATTCCGTAAGGAATGAATTAATTAATTACGGACTGAAATAATTCCTTACGGACTGAATTAATTCCTTACGGACTGAATTAATTCCTTAATTAATTCCTTACGGACTGAGTTAATTTCATACGGACTGAATTAATTCATTACGGACTTAATTAATCGATTACGGACTGAATTAATTCCTTACGTACTGAACTTATTCCTTACGGACTGAATTAATTCCTTACGGACTGAATTAATTCCTTACGGACTGAATTAATTCCTTACGGACTGAATTAATTCCTTACGGACTGAATTAATTCCTTACGGACTGAATTAATTCCTTACGGACTGAATTAATACCTTACGGACTGAATTAAATCCTTACGGACTGAATTAATTCCTTACGGACTGAATTAATTCCTTACGGACTGAATTAAATCCTTACGGACTGAATTAATTCATTACGGACTTAATTAAATCCTTACAGACTGGATTAATTCCTTATGGACTTAATTAAAATAATTCCTTACGGACTGAATTAATTCCTTACGGTCTGAATTAATTCCTTACGGACTGAATTAATTTCATACGGACTGAATTAATTCCTTACGGACTGAATTAATTCATTACGGACTTAATTAAATCCTTACAGACTGAATTAATTCCTAATGGATTGATTGAATTCCTTTCTTACTGAATTAATTCCTTACGGACTGAAATAATTCCTTACGGACTGAATTAATTCCTTACGGACTGAATTAATTCCTTACGGACTGAATTAATTTCATACGGACTGAATTAATTCATTACGGACTGAATTAATCGATTACGGACTGAATTAATTCCTTACGTACTGAAATTATTCCTTACGGACTGAATTAATTCCTTACGGACTGAATTAATTCCTTACGGACTGAATTAATACCTTCCGGACTGAATTAAATCCTTACGGACTGAATTAATTCCTTACGGACTGAATTAATTCCTTACGGACTGAATTAATTCCTTACTGACTGAATTAATTCCTTACGTACTGAATTAATCCATTACGGACTGAATTATTTCCTTACGGACTGAATTAATACCTTACGGACTGAATTACATCCTCACGGACAGAATTAATTCCTTACAGACTGAATTAACTCTTTACGGACTGAATTAATTCCTTACGGACTGAATTAATTCCTTACGGACTGAATTAATTCCTTACGGACTGAATTAATTCTTTACGGACTGAATTAATTCCTTACGGACTGAATTAATACCTTACGGACTGAATTAAATCCTTACGGACTGAATTAATTCCTTACGGACTGAATTAATTCCTTACGGACTGAATTAAATCCTTACGGACTGAATTAATTCATTACGGACTTAATTAAATCCTTACAGACTGAATTAATTCCTTATGGACTTAATTAAAATAATTCCTTACGGACTGAATTAATTCCTTACGGACTGAATTAATTTCATACGGACTGAATTAATTCATTACGGACTGAATTAATCGATTACGGACTGAATTAATTCCTTACGTACTGAACTTATTTCTTACGGACTGAATTAATTCCTTACGGACTGAATTAATTCCTTACGGACTGAATTAATACCTTCCGGACTGAATTAAATCCTTACGGACTGAATTAATTCCTTACGGACTGAATTAATTCCTTACGGACTGAATTAATTCCTTACTGACTGAATTAATTCATTACGGACTTAATTAAATCCTTACAGACTAAATTAATTCCTTATGGACTAAATTAATTCCGTAAGGAATGAATTAATTAATTACGGACTGAAATAATTCCTTACGGACTGAATTAATTCCTTACGGACTTAATTAATTCCTTACGGACTTAATTAATTCCTTACGGACTGAATGAATTCCTTACGGACTTAATTAATCCATTGCGGACTGAATTAATTCCTTACGGACTGAATGAATTCCTTACGGACTGAACGAATTCCTTACGGACTGAATGAATTCCTTACGGACTGAATTAATTTCATACGGACTGAATTAATTCATTACGGACTGAATTAAACCCTTACGGACTGAATTAATTCCTTACGGACTGAATTAATTCCTTACGGACTGAATTAATTCCTTACTGACTGAATTAATTCCTTACGTACTGAATTAATCCATTACGGACTGAATTATTTCCTTACGGACTGAATTAATACCTTACGGACTGAATTACATCCTCACGGACAGAATTAATTCCTTACGGACTGAATTAACTCCTTACGGACTGAATTAATTCCTTACGGACTGAATTAATTCCTTACGGACTGAATTAATACCTTACGGACTGAATTAAATCCTTACGGACTGAATTAATTCCTTACGGACTGAATTAATTCCTTACGGACTGAATTAATACCTTACGGACTGAATTAATTCCTTACGGACTGAATTAATTCCTTACGGACTGAATTAATACCTTACGGACTGAATTACATCCTCACGGACAGAATTTATTCCTTACGGACTGAATTAACTCCTTACGGACTGAATTAATTCCTTACGGACTGAATTAATTCCTTACGGACTGAATTAATACCTTACGGATTGAATTAAATCCTTACGGACTGAATTAATTCCTTACGGACTGAATTAATTCCTTACGGACTGAATTAATTCCTTACGGACTGAATTAATTCATTACGGACTTAATTAAATCCTTACAGACTGAATTAATTCCTTATGGACTTAATTAATTCCGTAAGGAATGAATTAATTAATTACGGACTGAAATAATTCCTTACGGACTGAATTAATTCCTTACGGACTGAATTAATTCCTTAATTAATTCCTTACGGACTGAGTTAATTTCATACGGACTGAATTAATTCATTACGGACTTAATTAATCGATTACGGACTGAATTAATTCCTTACGTACTGAACTTATTCCTTACGGACTGAATTAATTCCTTACGGACTGAATTAATTCCTTACGGACTGAATTAATTCCTTACGGACTGAATTAATTCCTTAGGGACTGAATTAATTCCTTACGGACTGAATTAATTCCTTACGGACTGAATTAATACCTTACGGACTGAATTAAATCCTTACGGACTGAATTAATTCCTTACGGACTGAATTAATTCCTTACGGACTGAATTAAATCCTTACGGACTGAATTAATTCATTACGGACTTAATTAAATCCTTACAGACTGGATTAATTCCTTATGGACTTAATTAAAATAATTCCTTACGGACTGAATTAATTCCTTACGGACTGAATTAATACCTTACGGACTGAATTAAATCCTTACGGACTGAATTAATTCCTTACGGACTGAATTAATTCCTTACGGACTGAATTAAATCCTTACGGACTGAATTATTTCATTACGGACTTAGTTAAATCCTTACAGACTGAATTAATTCCTTATGGACTTAATTAATTCCGTAAGGAATGAATTAATTAATTACGGACTGAAATAATTCCTTACGCACTTAATTAATTCCTTACGGACTTAATTAATTCCTTACGGACTGAATTAATTCCTTACGGACTGAATTAATTCCTTACGGACTGAATTAATTCCTTAGGGACTGAATTAATTCCTTACGGACTGAATTAATTCCTTACGGACTGAATTAATACCTTACGGACTGAATTAAATCCTTACGGACTGAATTAATTCCTTACGGACTGAATTAATTCCTTACGGACTGAATTAAATCCTTACGGACTGAATTAATTCATTACGGACTTAATTAAATCCTTACAGACTGGATTAATTCCTTATGGACTTAATTAAAATAATTCCTTACGGACTGAATTAATTCCTTACGGTCTGAATTAATTCCTTACGGACTGAATTAATTTCATACGGACTGAATTAATTCCTTACGGACTGAATTAATTCATTACGGACTTAATTAAATCCTTACAGACTGAATTAATTCCTAATGGATTGATTGAATTCCTTTCTTACTGAATTAATTCCTTACGGACTGAAATAATTCCTTTCGGACTGAATTAATTCCTTACGGACTGAATTAATTCCTTACGGACTGAATTAATTCCTTACGGTCTAAATTAATTCCGTACGGATTTTATTAATTCTTTACGGACTGAATTAATTCATTACGGACTTAATTAAATCCTTACAGACTAAATTAATTCCTTATGGACTTAATTAATTCCGTAAGGAATGAATTAATTAATTACGGACTGAAATAATTCCTTACGGACTGAATTAATTCCTTACGGACTGAATTAATTCCTTACGGACTGAATTAATTCCTTACGATCTTAATTAATTCCTTACGGACTTAATTAATTCCTTACACACTGAATTAATTCCTTACGGACAGAATTAATTCATTACGGACTGAATTAGTTCCTTACGGACTGAATTAATTCTTTAGGATTGATTGAATTCCTTTCTTACTGAATTAATTCCTTACGGACTGAATTAATTTCATACGGACTGAATTAATTCATTACGGACTTAATTAATCCATTACGGACTGAATTAATTCCTTACGGACTGAATTAATTCATTACGGACTTAATTAAATCCTTACAGACTGAATTAATTCCTTATGGACTTAATTAATTCCGTAAGGAATGAATTAATTAATCACGGACTGAAATAATTCCTTACGGACTGAATTAATTCCTTACGGACTGAATTAATTCCTTAATTAATTCCTTACGGACTGAGTTAATTTCATACGGACTGAATTAATTCATTACGGACTTAATTAATCGATTACGGACTGAATTAATTCCTTACGTACTGAACTTATTCCTTACGGACTGAATTAATTCCTTACGGACTGAATTAATTCCTTACGGACTGAATTAATTCCTTACGGACTGAATTAATTCCTTACGGACTGAATTAATTCCTTACGGACTGAATTAATTCCTTACGGACTGAATTAATACCTTACGGACTGAATTAAATCCTTACGGACTGAATTAATTCCTTACGGACTGAATTAATTCCTTACGGACTGAATTAAATCCTTACGGACTGAATTATTTCATTACGGACTTAGTTAAATCCTTACAGACTGAATTAATTCCTTATGGACTTAATTAATTCCGTAAGGAATGAATTAATTAATTACGGACTGAAATAATTCCTTACGCACTTAATTAATTCCTTACGGACTTAATTAATTCCTTACGGACTTAATTAATTCCTTACGAACTGAATTAATTCCTTACGGACTGAATTAGTTCCTTACGGACTGAATTAAATCCTTACGGACTGAATTAATTCATTACGGACTTAATTAAATCCTTACAGACTGAATTAATTCCTTATGGACTTAATTAAAATAATTCCTTACGGACTGAATTAATTCCTTACGGACTGAATTAATTCCTTACGGACTGAATTAATTTCATACGGACTGAATTAATTCCTTACGGACTGAATTAATTCATTACGGACTTAATTAAATCCTTACAGACTGAATTAATTCCTTATGGATTGATTGAATTCCTTTCTTACTGATTGAATTCCTTTCTTACTGAATTAATTCCTTACGGACTGAAATAATTCCTTACGGACTGAATTAATTCCTTACGGACTGAATTAATTCCTTACGGACTGAATTAATTCCTTACGGTCTAAATTAATTCCGTACGGATTTTATTAATTCTTTACGGACTGAATTAATTCATTACGGACTTAATTAAATCCTTACAGACTAAATTAATTCCTTATGGACTTAATTAATTCCGTAAGGAATGAATTAATTAATTACGGACTGAAATAATTCCTTACGGACTGAATTAATTCCTTACGGACTGAATTAATTCCTTACGGACTGAATTAATTCCTTACGATCTTAATTAATTCCTTACGGACTTAATTAATTCCTTACACACTGAATTAATTCCTTACGGACAGAATTAATTCCTTACGGACTGAATTAGTTCCTTACGGACTGAATTAATTCTTTAGGATTGATTGAATTCCTTTCTTACTGAATTAATTCCTTACGGACTGAATTAATTTCATACGGACTGAATTAATTCATTACGGACTTAATTAATCCATTACGGACTGAATTAATTCCTTACGGACTGAATTATTTCATTACGGACTTAGTTAAATCCTTACAGACTGAATTAATTCCTTATGGACTTAATTAATTCCGTAAGGAATGAATTAATTAATTACGGACTGAAATAATTCCTTACGCACTTAATTAATTCCTTACGGACTTAATTAATTCCTTACGGACTTAATTAATTCCTTACGAACTGAATTAATTCCTTACGGACTGAATTAGTTCCTTACGGACTGAATTAATTCTTTAAGATTGATTGAATTCCTTTCTCACTGAATTAATTCCTTACGGACTGAATGAATTCCTTACGGACTGAATGAATTCCTTACGGACTGAATGAATTCCTTACGGACTGAATGAATTCCTTACGGACTGAATTTATTTCATACGGACTGAATTAATTCATTACGGACTTAATTAAATCCTTACAGACTGAATTAATTCCTTATGGACTTAATTAATTCCGTAAGGAATTAATTAATTAATTACGGACTGAAATAATTCCTTACGGACTGAATTAATTCCTTACGGACTGAATTAATTCCTTACGGACTGAATTAATTCCTTACGGACTGAATTAATTCCTTACGGACTGAATTAATTCCTTACGGACTGAATTAATTCATTACGGACTTAATTAATCCATTACGGACTGAATTAATTCCTTACGTACTGAACTTATTCCTTACGGACTGAATGAATTCCTTACGGACTGAATGAATTCCTTACGGACTGAATTAATTTCATACGGACTGAATTAATTCATTACGGACTTAATTAATTCCTTACGGACTGAATTAATTCCTTACGGACTGAATCAATACCTTACGGACTGAATTAAACCCTTACGGACTGAATTAATTCCTTACAGACTGAATTAATTCCTTATGGACTTAATTAAAATAATTCCTTACGGACTGAATTAATTCCTTACGGACTGAATTAATTCCTTACGGACTGAATTAATTTCATACGGACTGAATTAATTCATTACGGACTGAATTAATCGATTACGGACTGAATTAATTCCTTACGTACTGAACTTATTCCTTACGGACTGAATTAATTCC
Source organism: Lepidurus packardi (assembly GCA_023053545.1). Classification (NCBI taxonomy): domain Eukaryota; kingdom Metazoa; phylum Arthropoda; class Branchiopoda; order Notostraca; family Triopsidae; genus Lepidurus; species Lepidurus packardi. The sequence continues at coordinate 146,146 of JAKZAN010000046.1, forward strand.
TTACGGACTGAATTAATTCCTTACGGACTGAATTAATTCCTTACGGACTGAATTAATTTCATACGGACTGAATTAATTCATTACGGACTTAATTAATTCCTTACGGACTGAATTAATTCCTTACGGACTGAATCAATACCTTACGGACTGAATTAAACCCTTACGGACTGAATTAATTCCTTACAGACTGAATTAATTCCTTATGGACTTAATTAAAATAATGCCTTACGGACTGAATTAATTCCTTACGGACTGAATTAATTCCTTACGGACTGAATTAATGTCATACGGACTGAATTAATTCATTACGGACTGAATTAATCGCTTACGGACTGAATTAATTCCTTACGTACTGAACTTATTCCTTACGGACTGAATTAATTCCTTACGGACTGAATTAATTCCTTACGGACTGAATTACATCCTCACGGACAGAATTAATTCCTTACGGACTGAATTAACTCCTTACGGACTGAATTAATTCCTTACGGACTGAATTAATTCCTTACGGACTGAATTAATTCCTTACGGACTGAATAAATTCCTTACGGACTGAATTAATTCCTTACGGACTGAATTAATACCTTACGGACTGAATTAAATCCTTACGGACTGAATTAATTCCTTACGGACTGAATTAATTCCTTACGGACTGAATTAAATCCTTACGGACTGAAATAATTCATTACGGACTTAATTAAATCCTTACAGACTGAATTAATTCCTTATGGACTTAATTAAAATAATTCCTTACGGATTGAACTAATTCCTTACGGACTGAATTAATTCCTTACGGACTGAATTAATTTCATACGGACTGAATTAATTCATTACGGACTGAATTAATCGATTACGGACTGAATTAATTCCTTACGTACTGAAATTATTCCTTACGGACTGAATTAATTCCTTACGGACTGAATTAATTCCTTACGGACTGAATTAATACCTTCCGGACTGAATTAAATCCCTACGGACTGAATTAATTCCTTACGGAATGAATTAATTCCTTACGGACTGAATTAATTCCTTACTGACTGAATTAATTCCTTACGTACTGAATTAATCCATTACGGACTGAATTATTTCCTTACGGACTGAATTAATACCTTACGGACTGAATTACATCCTCACGGACAGAATTAATTCCTTACGGACTGAATTAACTCCTTACGGACTGAATTAATTCCTTACGGACTGAATTAATTCCTTACGGACTGAATTAACTCCTTACGGACTGAATTAATTCCTTACGGACTGAATTAATTCCTTACGGACTGAATTAATACCTTACGGACTGAATTAAATCCTTACGGACTGAATTAATTCCTTACGGACTGAATTAATTCCTTACGGACTGAATTAAATCCTTACGGACTGAATTAATTCATTACGGACTTAATTAAATCCTTACAGACTGAATTAATTCCTTATGGACTTAATTAAAATAATTCCTTACGGACTGAATTAATTCCTTATGGACTGAATTAATTTCATACGGACTGAATTAATTCATTACGGACTGAATTAATCGATTACGGACTGAATTAATTCCTTACGTACTGAACTTATTCCTTACGGACTGAATTAATTCCTTACGGACTGAATTAATTCCTTACGGACTGAATTAATACCTTCCGGACTGAATTAAATCCTTACGGACTGAATTAATTCCTTACGGACTGAATTAATTCCTTACGGACTGAATTAATTCCTTACTGACTGAATTAATTCAATACGGACTTAATTAAATCCTTACAGACTATATTAATTCCTTATGGACGAAATTAATTCCGTAAGGAATGAATTAATTAATTACGGACTGAAATAATTCCTTACGGACTGAATTAATTCCTTACGGACTTAATTAATTCCTTACGGACTTAATTAATTCCTTACGGACTGAATGAATTCCTTACGGACTTAATTAATCCATTGCGGACTGAATTAATTCCTTACGGACTGAATGAATTCCTTACGGACTGAACGAATTCCTTACGGACTGAATGAATTCCTTACGGACTGAATTAATTTCATACGGACTGAATTAATTCATTACGGACTGAATTAAACCCTTACGGACTGAATTAATTCCTTACTGACTGAATTAATTCCTTACGTACTGAATTAATCCATTACGGACTGAATTATTTCCTTACGGACTGAATTAATACCTTACGGACTGAATTACATCCTCACGGACAGAATTAATTCCTTACGGACTGAATTAACTCCTTACGGACTGAATCAATTCCTTACGGACTGAATTAATTCCTTACGGACTGAATTAATACCTTACGGACTGAATTAAATCCTTACGGACTGAATTAATTCCTTACGGACTGAATTAATTCCTTACGGACTGAATTAATACCTTACGGACTGAATTACATCCTCACGGACAGAATTTATTCCTTACGGACTGAATTAACTCCTTACGGACTGAATTAATTCCTTACGGACTGAATTAATTCCTTACGGACTGAATTAATACCTTACGGATTGAATTAAATCCTTACGGACTGAATTAATTCCTTACGGACTGAATTAATTCCTTACGGACTTAATTAATTCCTTACGGACTGAATTAATTCATTACCGACTTAATTAAATCCTTACAGACTGAATTAATTCCTTATGGACTTAATTAATTCCGTAAGGAATGAATTAATTAATTACTGACTGAAATAATTCCTTACGGACTGAATTAATTCCTTACGGACTGAAAAAATTCCTTAATTAATTCCTTACGGACTGAGTTAATTTCATACGGACTGAATTAATTCATTACGGACTTAATTAATCGATTACGGACTGAATTAATTCCTTACGTACTGAACTTATTCCTTACGGACTGAATTAATTCCTTACGGACTGAATTAATTCCTTACGGACTGAATTAATTCCTTACGGACTGAATTAATTCCTTACGGACTGAATTAATTCCTTACGGACTGAATTAATTCCTTACGGACTGAATTAATACCTTACGGACTGAATTAAATCCTTACGGACTGAATTAATTCCTTACGGACTGAATTAATTCCTTACGGACTGAATTAAATCCTTACGGACTGAATTAATTCATTACGGACTGAATTAATTCCTTACAGACTGAATTAATTCCTTACTGACTGAATTAATTCCTTACGTACTGAATTAATCCATTACGGACTGAATTATTTCCTTACGGACTGAATTAATACCTTACGGACTGAATTACATCCTCACGGACAGAATTAATTCCTTACGGACTGAATTAACTCCTTACGGACTGAATTAATTCCTTACGGACTGAATTAATTCCTTACGGACTGAATTAATTCCTTACGGACTGAATTAATTCCTTACGGACTGAATTAATTCCTTACGGACTGAATTAATACCTTACGGACTGAATTAAATCCTTACGGACTGAATTAATTCCTTACGGACTGAATTAATTCCTTACGGACTGAATTAAATCCTTACGGACTGAATTAATTCATTACGGACTTAATTAAATCCTTACAGACTGAATTAATTCCTTATGGACTTAATTAAAATAATTCCTTACGGACTGAATTAATTTCATACGGACTGAATTAATTCATTACGGACTGAATTAATCGATTACGGACTGAATTAATTCCTTACGTACTGAACTTATTCCTTACGGACTGAATTAATTCCTTACGGACTGAATTAATTCCTTACGGACTGAATTAATACCTTCCGGACTGAATTAAATCCTTACGGACTGAATTAATTCCTTACGGACTGAATTAATTCCTTACGGACTGAATTAATTCCTTACTGACTGAATTAATTCAATACGGACTTAATTAAATCCTTACAGACTATATTAATTCCTTATGGACTAAATTAATTCCGTAAGGAATGAATTAATTAATTACGGACTGAAATAATTCCTTACGGACTGAATTAATTCCTTACGGACTTAATTAATTCCTTACGGACTTAATTAATTCCTTACGGACTGAATGAATTCCTTACGGACTTAATTAATCCATTGCGGACTGAATTAATTCCTTACGGACTGAATGAATTCCTTACGGACTGAACGAATTCCTTACGGACTGAATGAATTCCTTACGGACTGAATTAATTTCATACGGACTGAATTAATTCATTACGGACTGAATTAAACCCTTACGGACTGAATTAATTCCTTACTGACTGAATTAATTCCTTACGTACTGAATTAATCCATTACGGACTGAATTATTTCCTTACGGACTGAATTAATACCTTACGGACTGAATTACATCCTCACGGACAGAATTAATTCCTTACGGACTGAATTAACTCCTTACGGACTGAATTAATTCCTTACGGACTGAATTAATTCCTTACGGACTGAATTAATACCTTACGGACTGAATTAAATCCTTACGGACTGAATTAATTCCTTACGGACTGAATTAATTCCTTACGGACTGAATTAATACCTTACGGACTGAATTACATCCTCACGGACAGAATTTATTCCTTACGGACTGAATTAACTCCTTACGGACTGAATTAATTCCTTACGGACTGAATTAATTCCTTACGGACTGAATTAATACCTTACGGATTGAATTAAATCCTTACGGACTGAATTAATTCCTTACGGACTGAATTAATTCCTTACGGACTTAATTAATTCCTTACGGACTGAATTAATTCATTACCGACTTAATTAAATCCTTACAGACTGAATTAATTCCTTATGGACTTAATTAATTCCGTAAGGAATGAATTAATTAATTACTGACTGAAATAATTCCTTACGGACTGAATTAATTCCTTACGGACTGAAAAAATTCCTTAATTAATTCCTTACGGACTGAGTTAATTTCATACGGACTGAATTAATTCATTACGGACTTAATTAATCGATTACGGACTGAATTAATTCCTTACGTACTGAACTTATTCCTTACGGACTGAATTAATTCCTTACGGACTGAATTAATTCCTTACGGACTGAATTAATTCCTTACGGACTGAATTAATTCCTTACGGACTGAATTAATTCCTTACGGACTATATTAATTCCTTATGGACTAAATTAATTCCGTAAGGAATGAATTAATTAATTACGGACTGAATTAATTCCTTACGGACTGAATTAATACCTTCCGGACTGAATTAAATCCTTACGGACTGAATTAATTCCTTACGGACTGAATTAATTCCTTACGGACTGAATTAATTCCTTACTGACTGAATTAATTCAATACGGACTTAATTAAATCCTTACAGACTATATTAATTCCTTATGGACTAAATTAATTCCGTAAGGAATGAATTAATTAATTACGGACTGAAATAATTCCTTACGGACTGAATTAATTCCTTACGGACTTAATTAATTCCTTACGGACTTAATTAATTCCTTACGGACTGAATGAATTCCTTACGGACTTAATTAATCCATTGCGGACTGAATTAATTCCTTACGGACTGAATGAATTCCTTACGGACTGAACGAATTCCTTACGGACTGAATGAATTCCTTACGGACTGAATTAATTTCATACGGACTGAATTAATTCATTACGGACTGAATTAAACCCTTACGGACTGAATTAATTCCTTACTGACTGAATTAATTCCTTACGTACTGAATTAATCCATTACGGACTGAATTATTTCCTTACGGACTGAATTAATACCTTACGGACTGAATTACATCCTCACGGACAGAATTAATTCCTTACGGACTGAATTAACTCCTTACGGACTGAATTAATTCCTTACGGACTGAATTAATTCCTTACGGACTGAATTAATACCTTACGGACTGAATTAAATCCTTACGGACTGAATTAATTCCTTACGGACTGAATTAATTCCTTACGGACTGAATTAATACCTTACGGACTGAATTACATCCTCACGGACAGAATTTATTCCTTACGGACTGAATTAACTCCTTACGGACTGAATTAATTCCTTACGGACTGAATTAATTCCTTACGGACTGAATTAATACCTTACGGATTGAATTAAATCCTTACGGACTGAATTAATTCCTTACGGACTGAATTAATTCCTTACGGACTTAATTAATTCCTTACGGACTGAATTAATTCATTACCGACTTAATTAAATCCTTACAGACTGAATTAATTCCTTATGGACTTAATTAATTCCGTAAGGAATGAATTAATTAATTACTGACTGAAATAATTCCTTACGGACTGAATTAATTCCTTACGGACTGAAAAAATTCCTTAATTAATTCCTTACGGACTGAGTTAATTTCATACGGACTGAATTAATTCATTACGGACTTAATTAATCGATTACGGACTGAATTAATTCCTTACGTACTGAACTTATTCCTTACGGACTGAATTAATTCCTTACGGACTGAATTAATTCCTTACGGACTGAATTAATTCCTTACGGACTGAATTAATTCCTTACGGACTGAATTAATTCCTTACGGACTGAATTAATTCCTTACGGACTGAATTAATACCTTACGGACTGAATTAAATCCTTACGGACTGAATTAATTCCTTACGGACTGAATTAATTCCTTACGGACTGAATTAAATCCTTACGGACTGAATTAATTCATTACGGACTTAATTAAATCCTTACAGACTGAATTAATTCCTTATGGACTTAATTAAAATAATTCCTTACGGACTGAATTAATTCCTTACGGACTGAATTAATTCCTTACAGACTGAATTAATTCCTTACTGACTGAATTAATTCCTTACGTACTGAATTAATCCATTACGGACTGAATTATTTCCTTACGGACTGAATTAATACCTTACGGACTGAATTACATCCTCACGGACAGAATTAATTCCTTACGGACTGAATTAACTCCTTACGGACTGAATTAATTCCTTACGGACTGAATTAATTCCTTACGGACTGAATTAATTCCTTACGGACTGAATTAATTCCTTACGGACTGAATTAATTCCTTACGGACTGAATTAATACCTTACGGACTGAATTAAATCCTTACGGACTGAATTAATTCCTTACGGACTGAATTAATTCCTTACGGACTGAATTAAATCCTTACGGACTGAATTAATTCATTACGGACTTAATTAAATCCTTACAGACTGAATTAATTCCTTATGGACTTAATTAAAATAATTCCTTACGGACTGAATTAATTTCATACGGACTGAATTAATTCATTACGGACTGAATTAATCGATTACGGACTGAATTAATTCCTTACGTACTGAACTTATTCCTTACGGACTGAATTAATTCCTTACGGACTGAATTAATTCCTTACGGACTGAATTAATACCTTCCGGACTGAATTAAATCCTTACGGACTGAATTAATTCCTTACGGACTGAATTAATTCCTTACGGACTGAATTAATTCCTTACTGACTGAATTAATTCAATACGGACTTAATTAAATCCTTACAGACTATATTAATTCCTTATGGACTAAATTAATTCCGTAAGGAATGAATTAATTAATTACGGACTGAAATAATTCCTTACGGACTGAATTAATTCCTTACGGACTTAATTAATTCCTTACGGACTTAATTAATTCCTTACGGACTGAATGAATTCCTTACGGACTTAATTAATCCATTGCGGACTGAATTAATTCCTTACGGACTGAATGAATTCCTTACGGACTGAACGAATTCCTTACGGACTGAATGAATTCCTTACGGACTGAATTAATTTCATACGGACTGAATTAATTCATTACGGACTGAATTAAAACCTTACGGACTGAATTAATTCCTTTCGGACTGAATTAATTCCTTACGGACTGAATTAATTCCTTACTGACTGAATTAATTCCTTACGTACTGAATTAATCCATTACGGACTGAATTATTTCCTTACGGACTGAATTAATACCTTACGGACTGAATTACATCCTCACGGACAGAATTAATTCCTTACGGACTGAATTAACTCCTTACGGACTGAATTAATTCCTTACGGACTGAATTAATTCCTTACGGACTGAATTAATTCCTTACGGACTGAATTAATTCCTTACGGACTGAATTAATTCCTTACGGACTGAATTAATACCTTACGGACTGAATTAAATCCTTACGGACTGAATTAATTCCTTACGGACTGAATTAATTCCTTACGGACTGAATTAAATCCTTACGGACTGAATTAATTCATTACGGACTTAATTAAATCCTTACAGACTGAATTAATTCCTTATGGACTTAATTAAAATAATTCCTTACGGACTGAATTAATTTCATACGGACTGAATTAATTCATTACGGACTGAATTAATCGATTACGGACTGAATTAATTCCTTACGTACTGAACTTATTCCTTACGGACTGAATTAATTCCTTACGGACTGAATTAATTCCTTACGGACTGAATTAATACCTTCCGGACTGAATTAAATCCTTACGGACTGAATTAATTCCTTACGGACTGAATTAATTCCTTACGGACTGAATTAATTCCTTACTGACTGAATTAATTCAATACGGACTTAATTAAATCCTTACAGACTATATTAATTCCTTATGGACTAAATTAATTCCGTAAGGAATGAATTAATTAATTACGGACTGAAATAATTCCTTACGGACTGAATTAATTCCTTACGGACTTAATTAATTCCTTACGGACTTAATTAATTCCTTACGGACTGAATGAATTCCTTACGGACTTAATTAATCCATTGCGGACTGAATTAATTCCTTACGGACTGAATGAATTCCTTACGGACTGAACGAATTCCTTACGGACTGAATGAATTCCTTACGGACTGAATTAATTTCATACGGACTGAATTAATTCATTACGGACTGAATTAAAACCTTACGGACTGAATTAATTCCTTACGGACTGAATTAATTCCTTACGGACTGAATTAATTCCTTACTGACTGAATTAATTCCTTACGTACTGAATTAATCCATTACGGACTGAATTATTTCCTTACGGACTGAATTAATACCTTACGGACTGAATTACATCCTCACGGACAGAATTAATTCCTTACGGACTGAATTAACTCCTTACGGACTGAATTAATTCCTTACGGACTGAATTAATTCCTTACGGACTGAATTAATTCCTTACGGACTGAATTAATTCCTTACGGACTGAATTAATTCCTTACGGACTGAATTAATACCTTACGGACTGAATTAAATCCTTACGGACTGAATTAATTCCTTACGGACTGAATTAATTCCTTACGGACTGAATTAAATCCTTACGGACTGAATTAATTCATTACGGACTTAATTAAATCCTTACAGACTGAATTAATTCCTTATGGACTTAATTAAAATAATTCCTTACGGACTGAATTAATTTCATACGGACTGAATTAATTCATTACGGACTGAATTAATCGATTACGGACTGAATTAATTCCTTACGTACTGAACTTATTCCTTACGGACTGAATTAATTCCTTACGGACTGAATTAATTCCTTACGGACTGAATTAATACCTTCCGGACTGAATTAAATCCTTACGGACTGAATTAATTCCTTACGGACTGAATTAATTCCTTACGGACTGAATTAATTCCTTACTGACTGAATTAATTCAATACGGACTTAATTAAATCCTTACAGACTATATTAATTCCTTATGGACTAAATTAATTCCGTAAGGAATGAATTAATTAATTACGGACTGAAATAATTCCTTACGGACTGAATTAATTCCTTACGGACTTAATTAATTCCTTACGGACTTAATTAATTCCTTACGGACTGAATGAATTCCTTACGGACTTAATTAATCCATTGCGGACTGAATTAATTCCTTACGGACTGAATGAATTCCTTACGGACTGAACGAATTCCTTACGGACTGAATGAATTCCTTACGGACTGAATTAATTTCATACGGACTGAATTAATTCATTACGGACTGAATTAAAACCTTACGGACTGAATTAATTCCTTACGGACTGAATTAATTCCTTACGGACTGAATTAATTCCTTACTGACTGAATTAATTCCTTACGTACTGAATTAATCCATTACGGACTGAATTATTTCCTTACGGACTGAATTAATACCTTACGGACTGAATTACATCCTCACGGACAGAATTAATTCCTTACGGACTGAATTAACTCCTTACGGACTGAATTAATTCCTTACGGACTGAATTAATTCCTTACGGACTGAATTAATACCTTACGGACTGAATTAAATCCTTACGGACTGAATTAATTCCTTACGGACTGAATTAATTCCTTACGGACTGAATTAATACCTTACGGACTGAATTACATCCTCACGGACAGAATTTATTCCTTACGGACTGAATTAACTCCTTACGGACTGAATTAATTCCTTACGGACTGAATTAATTCCTTACGGACTGAATTAATACCTTACGGATTGAATTAAATCCTTACGGACTGAATTAATTCCTTACGGACTGAATTAATTCCTTACGGACTGAATTAATTCCTTACGGACTGAATTAATTCATTACCGACTTAATTAAATCCTTACAGACTGAATTAATTCCTTATGGACTTAATTAATTCCGTAAGGAATGAATTAATTAATTACTGACTGAAATAATTCCTTACGGACTGAATTAATTCCTTACGGACTGAATTAATTCCTTAATTAATTCCTTACGGACTGAGTTAATTTCATACGGACTGAATTATTTCATTACGGACTTAATTAATCGATTACGGACTGAATTAATTCCTTACGTACTGAACTTATTCCTTACGGACTGAATTAATTCCTTACGGACTGAATTAATTCCTTACGGACTGAATTAATTCCTTACGGACTGAATTAATTCCTTACGGACTGAATTAATTCCTTACGGACTGAATTAATTCCTTACGGACTGAATTAATACCTTACGGACTGAATTAAATCCTTACGGACTGAATTAATTCCTTACGGACTGAATTAATTCCTTACGGACTGAATTAAATCCTTACTGACTGAATTAATTCCTTACGTACTGAATTAATCCATTACGGACTGAATTATTTCCTTACGGACTGAATTAATACCTTACGGACTGAATTACATCCTCACGGACAGAATTAATTCCTTACGGACTGAATTAACTCCTTACGGACTGAATTAATTCCTTACGGACTGAATTAATTCCTTACGGACTGAATTAATTCCTTACGGACTGAATTAATTCCTTACGGACTGAATTAATTCCTTACGGACTGAATTAATACCTTACGGACTGAATTAAATCCTTACGGACTGAATTAATTCCTTACGGACTGAATTAATTCCTTACGGACTGAATTAAATCCTTACGGACTGAATTAATTCATTACGGACTTAATTAAATCCTTACAGACTGAATTAATTCCTTATGGACTTAATTAAAATAATTCCTTACGGACTGAATTAATTCCTTACGGACTGAATTAATTTCATACGGACTGAATTAATTCATTACGGACTGAATTAATCGATTACGGACTGAATTAATTCCTTACGTACTGAACTTATTCCTTACGGACTGAATTAATTCCTTACGGACTGAATTAATTCCTTACGGACTGAATTAATACCTTCCGGACTGAATTAAATCCTTATGGACTGAATTAATTCCTTACGGACTGAATTAATTCCTTACGGACTGAATTAATTCCTTACTGACTGAATTATTTCATTACGGACTTAATTAAATCCTTACGGACTGAATTAATTCCTTACGGACTAAATTAATTCCGTAAGGAATGAATTAATTCATTACGGACTTAATTAAATCCTTACAGACTAAATTAATTCCTTATGGACTAAATTAATTCCGTAAGGAATGAATTAATTAATTACGGACTGAAATAATTCCTTACGGACTGAATTAATTCCTTACGGACTGAATTAATACCTTCCGGACTGAATTAAATCCTTACGGACTGAATTAATTCCTTACGGACTGAATTAATTCCTTACGGACTGAATTAATTCCTTACTGACTGAATTAATTCAATACGGACTTAATTAAATCCTTACAGACTATATTAATTCCTTATGGACTAAATTAATTCCGTAAGGAATGAATTAATTAATTACGGACTGAAATAATTCCTTACGGACTGAATTAATTCCTTACGGACTTAATTAATTCCTTACGGACTTAATTAATTCCTTACGGACTGAATGAATTCCTTACGGACTTAATTAATCCATTGCGGACTGAATTAATTCCTTACGGACTGAATGAATTCCTTACGGACTGAACGAATTCCTTACGGACTGAATGAATTCCTTACGGACTGAATTAATTTCATACGGACTGAATTAATTCATTACGGACTGAATTAAACCCTTACGGACTGAATTAATTCCTTACGGACTGAATTAATTCCTTACGGACTGAATTAATTCCTTACTGACTGAATTAATTCCTTACGTACTGAATTAATCCATTACGGACTGAATTATTTCCTTACGGACTGAATTAATACCTTACGGACTGAATTACATCCTCACGGACAGAATTAATTCCTTACGGACTGAATTAACTCCTTACGGACTGAATTAATTCCTTACGGACTGAATTAATTCCTTACGGACTGAATTAATACCTTACGGACTGAATTAAATCCTTACGGACTGAATTAATTCCTTACGGACTGAATTAATTCCTTACGGACTGAATTAATACCTTACGGACTGAATTACATCCTCACGGACAGAATTTATTCCTTACGGACTGAATTAACTCCTTACGGACTGAATTAATTCCTTACGGACTGAATTAATTCCTTACGGACTGAATTAATACCTTACGGATTGAATTAAATCCTTACGGACTGAATTAATTCCTTACGGACTGAATTAATTCCTTACGGACTGAATTAATTCCTTACGGACTGAATTAATTCATTACGGACTTAATTAAATCCTTACAGACTGAATTAATTCCTTATGGACTTAATTAATTCCGTAAGGAATGAATTAATTAATTACTGACTGAAATAATTCCTTACGGACTGAATTAATTCCTTACGGACTGAATTAATTCCTTAATTAATTCCTTACGGACTGAGTTAATTTCATACGGACTGAATTAATTCATTACGGACTTAATTAATCGATTACGGACTGAATTAATTCCTTACGTACTGAACTTATTCCTTACGGACTGCATTAATTCCTTACGGACTGAATTAATTCCTTACGGACTGAATTAATTCCTTACGGACTGAATTAATTCCTTACGGACTGAATTAATTCCTTACGGACTGAATTAATTCCTTACGGACTGAATTAATACCTTACGGACTGAATTAAATCCTTACGGACTGAATTAATTCCTTACGGACTGAATTAATTCCTTACGGACTGAATTAAATCCTTACTGACTGAATTAATTCCTTACGTACTGAATTAATCCATTACGGACTGAATTATTTCCTTACGGACTGAATTAATACCTTACGGACTGAATTACATCCTCACGGACAGAATTAATTCCTTACGGACTGAATTAACTCCTTACGGACTGAATTAATTCCTTACGGACTGAATTAATTCCTTACGGACTGAATTAATTCCTTACGGACTGAATTAATTCCTTACGGACTGAATTAATTCCTTACGGACTGAATTAATACCTTACGGACTGAATTAAATCCTTACGGACTGAATTAATTCCTTACGGACTGAATTAATTCCTTACGGACTGAATTAAATCCTTACGGACTGAATTAATTCATTACGGACTTAATTAAATCCTTACAGACTGAATTAATTCCTTATGGACTTAATTAAAATAATTCCTTACGGACTGAATTAATTCCTTACGGACTGAATTAATTCATACGGACTGAATTAATTCATTACGGACTGAATTAATCGATTACGGACTGAATTAATTCCTTACGTACTGAACTTATTCCTTACGGACTGAATTAATTCCTTACGGACTGAATTAATTCCTTACGGACTGAATTAATACCTTCCGGACTGAATTAAATCCTTATGGACTGAATTAATTCCTTACGGACTGAATTAATTCCTTACGGACTGAATTAATTCCTTACTGACTGAATTAATTCATTACGGACTTAATTAAATCCTTACAGACTAAATTAATTCCTTATGGACTAAATTAATTCCGTAAGGAATGAATTAATTAATTACGGACTGAAATAATTCCTTACGGACTGAATTAATTCCTTACGGACTTAATTAATTCCTTACGGACTTAATTAATTCCTTACGGACTGAATGAATTCCTTACGGACTTAATTAATCCATTGCGGACTGAATGAATTCCTTACGGACTGAACGAATTCCTTACGGACTGAATGAATTCCTTACGGACTGAATTAATTTCATACGGACTGAATTAATTCATTACGGACTGAATTAAACCCTTACGGACTGAATTAATTCCTTACGGACTGAATTAATTCCTTACGGACTGAATTAATTCCTTACTGACTGAATTAATTCCTTACGTACTGAATTAATCCATTACGGACTGAATTATTTCCTTACGGACTGAATTAATACCTTACGGACTGAATTACATCCTCACGGACAGAATTAATTCCTTACGGACTGAATTAACTCCTTACGGACTGAATTAATTCCTTACGGACTGAATTAATTCCTTACGGACTGAATTAATACCTTACGGACTGAATTAAATCCTTACGGACTGAATTAATTCCTTACGGACTGAATTAATTCCTTACGGACTGAATTAATACCTTACGGACTGAATTACATCCTCACGGACAGAATTTATTCCTTACGGACTGAATTAACTCCTTACGGACTGAATTAATTCCTTACGGACTGAATTAATTCCTTACGGACTGAATTAATACCTTACGGATTGAATTAAATCCTTACGGACTGAATTAATTCCTTACGGACTGAATTCATTCCTTACGGACTGAATTAATTCCTTACGGACTGAATTAATTCATTACGGACTTAATTAAATCCTTACAGACTGAATTAATTCCTTATGGACTGAATTAATTCCTTACGGACTGAATTAATTCCTTACTGACTGAATTAATTCCTTACGTACTGAACTTATTCCTTACGGACTGAATTAATTCATTACGGACTCAATTAATTCCTTACGGACTGAATTAATTCCTTACGGACTGAATCAATACCTTACGGACTGAATTAATCCATTACGGACTGAATTAATTCCTTACGGACTGAAATAATTCCTTACGGACTGAATTAATTCATTACGGACTTAATTAAATCCTTACAGACTGAATTAATTCCTTATGGACTTAATTAAAATAATTCCTTACGGACTGAATTAATTCCTTACGGACTGAATTAATTCATTACGGACTTAATTAATTCCTTACGGACTGAATTAATTCCTTACGGACTGAATTAATTCCTTACGGACTGAATTAATTCCTTACGGACTGAATTAATACCTTACGGACTGAATTAAATCCTTACGGACTGAATTAATTCCTTACGGACTGAATTAATTCCTTACGGACTGAATTAATTCCTTACGGACTGAATTAATTCCTTACGGACTGAATTAATTCCTTACGGACTGAATTAATTCATTACGGACTTAATTAAATCCTTACAGACTGAATTAATTCCTTATGGACTTAATTAATTCCGTAAGGAATGAATTAATTAATTACTGACTGAAATAATTCCTTACGGACTGAATTAATTCCTTACGGACTGAATTAATACTTAATTAATTCCTTACGGACTGAGTTAATTTCATACGGACTGAATTAATTCATTACGGACTTAATTAATCGATTACGGACTGAATTAATTCCTTACGTACTGAACTTATTCCTTACGGACTGAATTAATTCCTTACGGACTGAATTAATTCCTTACGGACTGAATTAATTCCTTACGGACTGAATTAATTCCTTACGGACTGAATTAATTCCTTACGGACTGAATTAATTCCTTACGGACTGAATTAATACCTTACGGACTGAATTAAATCCTTACGGACTGAATTAATTCCTTACGGACTGAATTAATTCCTTACGGACTGAATTAAATCCTTACGGACTGAATTAATTCATTACGGACTTAATTAAATCCTTACAGACTGAATTAATTCCTTATGGACTTAATTAAAATAATTCCTTACGGACTGAATTAATTCCTTACGGACTGAACTAATTCCTTACGGACTGAATTAATTTCATACGGACTGAATTAATTCATTACGGACTGAATTAATCGATTACGGACTGAATTAATTCCTTACGTACTGAACTTATTCCTTACGGACTGAATTAATTCATTACGGACTTAATTAATTCCTTACGGACTGAATTAATTCCTTACGGAATGAATCAATACCTTACGGACTGAATTAATCCATTACGGACTGAATTAATTCCTTACGGACTGAAATAATTCCTTACGGACTGAATTAATTCATTACGGACTTAATTAAATCCTTACAGACTGAATTAATTCCTTATGGACTTAATTAAAATAATTCCTTACGGACTGAATTAATTCCTTACGGACTGAATTAATTCCTTACGTACTGAATTAATTCCTTACGGACGGAATTAATTCCTTACGGACTGAATTAATACCTTACAGACTGAATTACATCCTCACGGACAGAATTAATTCCTTACGGACTGAATTAACTCCTTACGGACTGAATTAATTCCTTACGGACTGAATTCATTCCTTACGGACTGAATTAATACCTTACGGACTGAATTAAATCTTTACGGACTGAATTAATTCCTTACGGACTGAATTAATTCCTTACGGACTGAATTAATACCTTACGGACTGAATTACATCCTCACGGACAGAATTAATTGATTACGGACTGAATTAACTCCTTACGGACTGAATTAATTCCTTACGGACTGAATTAATTCCTTACGGACTGAATTAAACCTTACGGATTGAATTAAATCCTTACGGACTGAATTAATCCCTTACGGACTGAATTAATTCCTTACGGACTGAATTAATTCCTTACGGACTGAATTAATTCCTTACGGACTGAATTAATTCCTTAATTAATTCCTTACGGACTGAGTTAATTTCATACGGACTGAATTAATTCATTACGGACTTAATTAATCGATTACGGACTGAATTAATTCCTTACGTACTGAACTTATTCCTTACGGACTGAATTAATTCCTTACGGATTGAATTAATTCCTTACGGACTGAATTAATTCCTTACGGACTGAATTAATTCCTTACGGACTGAATTAATTCCTTACGGACTGAATTAATTCCTTACGGACTGAATTAATACCTTACGGACTGAATTAAATCCTTACGGACTGAATTAATTCCTTACGGACTGAATTAATTCCTTACGGACTGAATTAAATCCTTACGGACTGAATTAATTCATTACGGACTTAATTAAATCCTTACAGACTGAATTAATTCCTTATGGACTTAATTAAAATAATTCCTTACGGACTGAATTAATTCCTTACGGACTGAATTAATTCCTTACGGACTGAATTAATTTCATACGGACTGAATTAATTCATTACGGACTGAATTAATCGATTACGGACTGAATTAATTCCTTACGTACTGAACTTATTCCTTACGGACTGAATTAATTCCTTACGGACTGAATTAATTCCTTACGGACTGAATTAATACCTTCCGGACTGAATTAAATCCTTACGGACTGAATTTATTCCTTACGGACTGAATTAATTCCTTATGGACTAAATTAATTCCGTAAGGAATGAATTAATTAATTACGGACTGAAATAATTCCTTACGGACTGAATTAATTCCTTACGGACTAAATTAATTCCTTACGGACTTAATTAATTCCTTACGGACTTAATTAATTCCTTACGGACTGAATTAATTCCTTACGGACTGAATTAGTTCCTTACGGACTTAATTAATCCATTGCGGACTGAATTAATTCCTTACGGACTGAATGAATTCCTTACGGACTGAACGAATTCCTTACGGACTGAATGAATTCCTTACGGACTGAATTAATTTCATACGGACTGAATTAATTCATTACGGACTTAATTAATTCCTTACGGACTGAATTAATTCCTTACGGACTGAATTAATACCTTACGGACTGAATTAAACCCTTACGGACTGAATTAATTCCTTACGGACTGAATTAATTCCTTACGGACTGAATTAATTCCTTACTGACTGAATTAATTCCTTTCGTACTGAATTAATCCATTACGGACTGAATTATTTCCTTACGGACTGAATTAATACCTTACGGACTGAATTACATCCTCACGGACAGAATTAATTCCTTACGGACTGAATTAACTCCTTACGGACTGAATTAATTCCTTACGGACTGAATTAATTCCTTACGGACTGAATTAATACCTTACGGACTGAATTAAATCCTTACGGACTGAATTAAATCCTTTCGGACTGAATTAATTCCTTACGGACTGAATTAATACCTTACGGACTGAATTACATCCTCACGGACAGAATTAATTCCTTACGGACTGAATTAACTCCTTACGGACTGAATTAATTCCTTACGGACTGAATTAATTCCTTACGGACTGAATTAATACCTTACGGATTGAATTAAATCCTTACGGACTGAATTAATTCCTTACGGACTGAATTAATTCCTTACGGACTGAATTAATTCCTTACGGACTGAATTAATTCATTACGGACTTAATTAAATCCTTACAGACTGAATTAATTCCTTATGGACTTAATTAATTCCGTAAGGAATGAATTAATTAATTACGGACTGAAATAATTCCTTACGGACTGAATTAATTCCTTAATTAATTCCTTACGGACTGAGTTAATTTCATACGGACTGAATTAATTCATTACGGACTTAATTAATCGATTACGGACTGAATTAATTCCTTACGTACTGAACTTATTCCTTACGGACTGAATTAATTCCTTACGGACTGAATTAATTCCTTACGGACTGAATTAATTCCTTACGGACTGAATTAATTCCTTACGGACTGAATTAATTCCTTACGGACTGAATTAATTCCTTACGGACTGAATTAATACCTTACGGACTGAATTAAATCCTTACGGACTGAATTAATTCCTTACGGACTGAATTAATTCCTTACGGACTGAATTAAATCCTTACGGACTGAATTAATTCATTACGGACTTAATTAAATCCTTACAGACTGAATTAATTCCTTATGGACTTAATTAAAATAATTCCTTACGGACTGAATTAATTCCTTACGGACTGAAATAATTCCTTACGGACTGAATTAATTTCATACGGACTGAATTAATTCATTACGGACTGAATTAATCGATTACGGACTGAATTAATTCCTTACGTACTGAACTTATTCCTTACGGACTGAATTAATTCCTTACGGACTGAATTAATTCCTTACGGACTGAATTAATACCTTCCGGACTGAATTAAATCCTTACGGACTGAATTAATTCCTTACGGACTGAATTAATTCCTTACGGACTGAATTAATTCCTTACTGACTGAATTAATTCATTACGGACTTAATTAAATCCTTACAGACTAAATTAATTCCTTATGGACTAAATTAATTCCGTAAGGAATGAATTAATTAATTACGGACTGAAATAATTCCTTACGGACTGAATTAATTTCATACGGACTGAATTAATTCATTACGGACTGAATTAATCGATTACGGACTGAATTAATTCCTTACGTACTGAACTTATTCCTTACGGACTGAATTAATTCCTTACGGACTGAATTAATACCTTACGGACTGAATTAAATCCTTACGGACTGAATTAATTCCTTACGGACTGAATTAATTCCTTACGGACTGAATTAAATCCTTACGGACTGAATTAATTCATTACGGACTTAAGTAAATCCTTACAGACTGAATTAATTCCTTATGGACTTAATTAAAATAATTCCTTACGGACTGAATTAATTCCTTACGGACTGAATTAATTCCTTACGGACTGAATTAATTTCATACGGACTGAATTAATTTATTACGGACTGAATTAATCGATTACGGACTGAATTAATTCCTTACGTACTGAACTTATTCCTTACGGACTGAATTAATTCCTTACGGACTGAATTAATTCCTTACGGACTGAATTAATACCTTCCGGACTGAATTAAATCCTTACGGACTGAATTAATTCCTTACGGACTGAATTAATTCCTTACGGTCTGAATTAATTCCTTACTGACTGAATTAATTCATTACGGACTTAATTAAATCCTTACAGACTAAATTAATTCCTTATGGACTAAATTAATTCCGTAAGGAATGAATTAATTAATTACGGACTGAAATAATTCCTTACGGACTGAATTAATTCCTTACGGACTTAATTAATTCCTTACGGACTTAATTAATTCCTTACGGACTGAATTAATTCCTTACGGACTGAATTAGTTCCTTACGGACTGAATTAATTCTTTAAGATTGATTGAATTCTTTTCTCACTGAATGAATTCCTTACGGACTGAATGAATTCCTTACGGACTTAATTAATCCATTACGGACTGAATTAATTCCTTACGGACTGAATGAATTCCTTACGGACTGAACGAATTCCTTACGGACTGAATGAATTCCTTACGGACTGAATTAATTTCATACGGACTGAATTAATTCATTACGGACTTAATTAATTCCTTACGGACTGAATTAATTCCTTACGGACTGAATTAATACCTTACGGACTGAATTAAACCCTTACGGACTGAATTAATTCCTTACGGACTGAATTAATTCCTTACGGACTGAATTAATTCCTTACGGACTGAATTAATACCTTACGGACTGAATTAAATCCTTACGGACTGAATTAATTCCTTACGGACTGAATTAATTCCTTACGGACTGAATTAAATCCTTACGGACTGAATTAATTCATTACGGACTTAATTAAATCCTTACAGACTGAATTAATTCCTTATGGACTTAATTAAAATAATTCCTTACGGACTGAATTAATTCCTTACGGACTGAATTAATTCCTTACGGACTGAATTAATTTCAAACGGACTGAATTAATTCATTACGGACTGAATTAATCGATTACGGACTGAATTAATTCCTTACGTACTGAACTTATTCCTTACGGACTGAATTAATTCCTTACGGACTGAATTAATTCCTTACGGACTGAATTAATACCTTCCGGACTGAATTAAATCCTTACGGACTGAATTAATTCCTTACGGACTAAATTAATTCCTTACGGACTGAATTAATTCCTTACTGACTGAATTAATTCATTACGGACTTAATTAAATCCTTACAGACTAAATTAATTCCTTATGGACTAAATTAATTCCGTAAGGAATGAATTAATTAATTACGGACTGAAATAATTCCTTACGGACTGAATTAATTCCTTACGGACTGAATTAATTCTTTAAGATTGATTGAATTCTTTTCTCACTGAATGAATTCCTTACGGACTGAATGAATTATTTACGGACTTAATTAATCCATTACGGACTGAATTAATTCCTTACGGACTGAATGAATTCCTTACGGACTGAACGAATTCCTTACGGACTGAATGAATTCCTTACGGACTGAATTAATTTCATACGGACTGAATTAATTCATTACGGACTTAATTAATTCCTTACGGACTGAATTAATTCCTTACGGACTGAATTAATACCTTACGGACTGAATTAAACCCTTACGGACTGAATTAATTCCTTACGGACTGAATTAATTCCTTACGGACTGAATTAATTCCTTACTGACTGAATTAATTCCTTACGGACTGAATTAATTCATTACGGACTTAATTAAATCCTTACAGACTGAATTAATTCCTTATGGACTTAATTAATTCCGTAAGGAATGAATTAATTAATTACGGACTGAAATAATTCCTTACGGACTGAATTAATTCCTTACGGACTGAATTAATTCCTTACGGACTGAATTAATTCCTTAATTAATTCCTTACGGACTGAATTAATTCCTTAATTAATTCCTTACGGACTGAGTTAATTTCATACGGACTGAATTAATTCATTACGGACTTAATTAATCGATTACGGACTGAATTAATTCCTTACGTACTGAACTTATTCCTTACGGACTGAATTAATTCCTTACGGACTGAATTAATTCCTTACGGACTGAATTAATTCCTTACGGACTGAATTAATTCCTTACGGACTGAATTAATTCCTTACGGACTGAATTAATACCTTACGGACTGAATTAAATCCTTACGGACTGAATTAATTCCTTACGGACTGAATTAATTCCTTACGGACTGAATTAAATCCTTACGGACTGAATTAATTCATTACGGACTTAATTAAATCCTTACAGACTGAATTAATTCCTTATGGACTTAATTAAAATATTTCCTTACGGACTGAATTAATTCCTTACGGACTGAATTAATTCCTTACGGACTGAATTAAACCCTTACGTACTGAATTAATTCCTTACGGACTGAATTAATTCATTACGGACTGAATTAATTCCTTACTGACTGAATTAATTCCTTACGTACTGAATTAATCCATTACGGACTGAATTATTTCCTTACGTACTGAAGTTTTTCCTTACGGACTGAATTAATTTATTACGGACTTAATTAAATCCTTACACACTAAATTAATTCCTTATGGACTTAATTAATTCCGTAAGGAATGAATTAATTAATTACGGACTGAAATATTTCCTTACGTACTGAATTAATTCCTTACGGACTTAATTAATTCCTTACGGACTTAATTAATTCCTTACGGACTGAATTAATTCCTTACGGATTGAATTAGTTCCTTACGGACTGAATTAATTCTTTAAGATTGATTGAATTCTTTTCACACTGAATGAATTCCTTACGGACTGAATGAATTCCTTACGGACTGAATTAATTTCATACGGACTGAATTAATTCCTTACGGACTGAATGAATTCCTTACGGACTGAATGAATTCCTTACGGACTGAATTAATTTCATACGGACTGAATTAATTCATTACGTACTGAATTAATCCATTACGGACTGAATTATTTCCTTACGTACTGAAGTTATTCCTTACGGACTGAATTAAATCCTTACGGACTGAATTAATTCATTACGGACTTAATTAAATCCTTACAGACTGAATTAATTCCTTATGGACTTAATTAAAATAATTCCTTACGGACTGAATTAATTCCTTACGGACTGAATTAATTCCTTACGGACTGAATTAATTCCTTACTGACTGAATTAATTCATTACGGACTTAATTAAATCCTTACAGACTAAATTAATTCCTTATGGACTAAATTAATTCCGTAAGGAATGAATTAATTAATTACGGACTGAAATAATTCCTTACGGACTGAATTAATTCCTTACGGACTGAATTAATTCTTTAAGATTGATTGAATTCTTTTCTCACTGAATGAATTCCTTACGGACTGAATGAATTATTTACGGACTTAATTAATCCATTACGGACTGAATTAATTCCTTACGGACTGAATTAATTCCTTACGGACTGAATTAATTCCTTACGGACTGAATTAATACCTTACGGACTGAATTAAATCCTTACGGACTGAATTAATTCCTTACGGACTGAATTAATTCCTTACGGACTGAATTAAATCCTTACGGACTGAATTAATTCATTACGGACTTAATTAAATCCTTACAGACTGAATTAATTCCTTATGGACTTAATTAAAATAATTCCTTACGGACTGAATTAATTCCTTACGGACTGAATTAATTCCTTACGGACTGAATTAATTTCATACGGACTGAATTAATTCATTACGGACTGAATTAATCGATTACGGACTGAATTAATTCCTTACGTACTGAACTTATTCCTTACGGACTGAATTAATTCCTTACGGACTGAATTAATTCCTTACGGACTGAATTAATACCTTCCGGACTGAATTAAATCCTTACGGACTGAATTAATTCCTTACGGACTAAATTAATTCCTTACGGACTGAATTAATTCCTTACTGACTGAATTAATTCATTACGGACTTAATTAAATCCTTACAGACTAAATTAATTCCTTATGGACTAAATTAATTCCGTAAGGAATGAATTAATTAATTACGGACTGAAATAATTCCTTACGGACTGAATTAATTCCTTACGGACTGAATTAATTCTTTAAGATTGATTGAATTCTTTTCTCACTGAATGAATTCCTTACGGACTGAATGAATTATTTACGGACTTAATTAATCCATTACGGACTGAATTAATTCCTTACGGACTGAATGAATTCCTTACGGACTGAACGAATTCCTTACGGACTGAATGAATTCCTTACGGACTGAATTAATTTCATACGGACTGAATTAATTCATTACGGACTTAATTAATTCCTTACGGACTGAATTAATTCCTTACGGACTGAATTAATACCTTACGGACTGAATTAAACCCTTACGGACTGAATTAATTCCTTACGGACTGAATTAATTCCTTACGGACTGAATTAATTCCTTACTGACTGAATTAATTCCTTACGGACTGAATTAATTCATTACGGACTTAATTAAATCCTTACAGACTGAATTAATTCCTTATGGACTTAATTAATTCCGTAAGGAATGAATTAATTAATTACGGACTGAAATAATTCCTTACGGACTGAATTAATTCCTTACGGACTGAATTAATTCCTTACGGACTGAATTAATTCCTTAATTAATTCCTTACGGACTGAATTAATTCCTTAATTAATTCCTTACGGACTGAGTTAATTTCATACGGACTGAATTAATTCATTACGGACTTAATTAATCGATTACGGACTGAATTAATTCCTTACGTACTGAACTTATTCCTTACGGACTGAATTAATTCCTTACGGACTGAATTAATTCCTTACGGACTGAATTAATTCCTTACGGACTGAATTAATTCCTTACGGACTGAATTAATTCCTTACGGACTGAATTAATACCTTACGGACTGAATTAAATCCTTACGGACTGAATTAATTCCTTACGGACTGAATTAATTCCTTACGGACTGAATTAAATCCTTACGGACTGAATTAATTCATTACGGACTTAATTAAATCCTTACAGACTGAATTAATTCCTTATGGACTTAATTAAAATAATTCCTTACGGACTGAATTAATTCCTTACGGACTGAATTAATTCCTTACGGACTGAATTAATTTCATACGGACTGAATTAATTCATTACGGACTGAATTAATCGATTACGGACTGAATTAATTCCTTACGTACTGAACTTATTCCTTACGGACTGAATT
This sequence comes from Lepidurus packardi, assembly GCA_023053545.1. Taxonomy (NCBI): domain Eukaryota; kingdom Metazoa; phylum Arthropoda; class Branchiopoda; order Notostraca; family Triopsidae; genus Lepidurus; species Lepidurus packardi. The sequence continues at coordinate 171,361 of JAKZAN010000046.1, forward strand.
AATTCCTTACGGACTGAATTAATTCCTTACGGACTGAATTAATACCTTCCGGACTGAATTAAATCCTTACGGACTGAATTAATTCCTTACGGACTAAATTAATTCCTTACGGACTGAATTAATTCCTTACTGACTGAATTAATTCATTACGGACTTAATTAAATCCTTACAGACTAAATTAATTCCTTATGGACTAAATTAATTCCGTAAGGAATGAATTAATTAATTACGGACTGAAATAATTCCTTACGGACTGAATTAATTCCTTACGGACTGAATTAATTCTTTAAGATTGATTGAATTCTTTTCTCACTGAATGAATTCCTTACGGACTGAATGAATTATTTACGGACTTAATTAATCCATTACGGACTGAATTAATTCCTTACGGACTGAATGAATTCCTTACGGACTGAACGAATTCCTTACGGACTGAATGAATTCCTTACGGACTGAATTAATTTCATACGGACTGAATTAATTCATTACGGACTTAATTAATCGATTACGGACTGAATTAATTCCTTACGTACTGAACTTATTCCTTACGGACTGAATTAATTCCTTACGGACTGAATTAATTCCTTACGGACTGAATTAATTCCTTACGGACTGAATTAATTCCTTACGGACTGAATTAATTCCTTACGGACTGAATTAATACCTTACGGACTGAATTAAATCCTTACGGACTGAATTAATTCCTTACGGACTGAATTAATTCCTTACGGACTGAATTAAATCCTTACGGACTGAATTAATTCATTACGGACTTAATTAAATCCTTACAGACTGAATTAATTCCTTATGGACTTAATTAAAATAATTCCTTACGGACTGAATTAATTCCTTACGGACTGAATTAATTCCTTACGGACTGAATTAATTTCATACGGACTGAATTAATTCATTACGGACTGAATTAATCGATTACGGACTGAATTAATTCCTTACGTACTGAACTTATTCCTTACGGACTGAATTAATTCCTTACGGACTGAATTAATTCCTTACGGACTGAATTAATACCTTCCGGACTGAATTAAATCCTTACGGACTGAATTAATTCCTTACGGACTAAATTAATTCCTTACGGACTGAATTAATTCCTTACTGACTGAATTAATTCATTACGGACTTAATTAAATCCTTACAGACTAAATTAATTCCTTATGGACTAAATTAATTCCGTAAGGAATGAATTAATTAATTACGGACTGAAATAATTCCTTACGGACTGAATTAATTCCTTACGGACTGAATTAATTCTTTAAGATTGATTGAATTCTTTTCTCACTGAATGAATTCCTTACGGACTGAATGAATTATTTACGGACTTAATTAATCCATTACGGACTGAATTAATTCCTTACGGACTGAATGAATTCCTTACGGACTGAACGAATTCCTTACGGACTGAATTAATTCCTTACGGACTGAATTAATTTCATACGGACTGAATTAATTCATTACGGACTTAATTAATTCCTTACGGACTGAATTAATTCCTTACGGACTGAATTAATACCTTACGGACTGAATTAAACCCTTACGGACTGAATTAATTCCTTACGGACTGAATTAATTCCTTACGGACTGAATTAATTCCTTACTGACTGAATTAATTCCTTACGGACTGAATTAATTCATTACGGACTTAATTAAATCCTTACAGACTGAATTAATTCCTTATGGACTTAATTAATTCCGTAAGGAATGAATTAATTAATTACGGACTGAAATAATTCCTTACGGACTGAATTAATTCCTTACGGACTGAATTAATTCCTTACGGACTGAATTAATTCCTTAATTAATTCCTTACGGACTGAATTAATTCCTTAATTAATTCCTTACGGACTGAGTTAATTTCATACGGACTGAATTAATTCATTACGGACTTAATTAATCGATTACGGACTGAATTAATTCCTTACGTACTGAACTTATTCCTTACGGACTGAATTAATTCCTTACGGACTGAATTAATTCCTTACGGACTGAATTAATTCCTTACGGACTGAATTAATTCCTTACGGACTGAATTAATTCCTTACGGACTGAATTAATACCTTACGGACTGAATTAAATCCTTACGGACTGAATTAATTCCTTACGGACTGAATTAATTCCTTACGGACTGAATTAAATCCTTACGGACTGAATTAATTCATTACGGACTTAATTAAATCCTTACAGACTGAATTAATTCCTTATGGACTTAATTAAAATAATTCCTTACGGACTGAATTAATTCCTTACGGACTGAATTAATTCCTTACGGACTGAATTAATTTCATACGGACTGAATTAATTCATTACGGACTGAATTAATCGATTACGGACTGAATTAATTCCTTACGTACTGAACTTATTCCTTACGGACTGAATTAATTCCTTACGGACTGAATTAATTCCTTACGGACTGAATTAATACCTTCCGGACTGAATTAAATCCTTACGGACTGAATTAATTCCTTACGGACTGAATTAATTCCTTACGGACTGAATTAATTCCTTACTGACTGAATTAATTCATTACGGACTTAATTAAATCCTTACAGACTAAATTAATTCCTTATGGACTAAATTAATTCCGTAAGGAATGAATTAATTAATTACGGACTGAAATAATTCCTTACGGACTGAATTAATTCCTTACGGACTTAATTAATTCCTTACGGACTTAATTAATTCCTTACGGACTGAATTAATTCCTTACGGACTGAATTAGTTCCTTACGGACTGAATTAATTCTTTAAGATCGATTGAATTCTTTTCTCACTGAATGAATTCCTTACGGACTGAATGAATTCCTTACGGACTTAATTAATCCATTACGGACTGAATTAATTCCTTACGGACTGAATTAAATCCTTACGGACTGAATTAATTCATTACGGACTTAATTAAATCCTTACAGACTGAATTAATTCCTTATGGACTTAATTAAAATAATTCCTTACGGACTGAATTAATTCCTTACGGACTGAATTAATTCCTTACGGACTGAATTAATTTCATACGGACTGAATTAATTCATTACGGACTGAATTAATCGATTACGGACTGAATTAATTCCTTACGTACTGAACTTATTCCTTACGGACTGAATTAATTCCTTACGGACTGAATTAATTCCTTACGGACTGAATTAATACCTTCCGGACTGAATTAAATCCTTACGGACTGAATTAATTCCTTACGGACTAAATTAATTCCTTACGGACTGAATTAATTCCTTACTGACTGAATTAATTCATTACGGACTTAATTAAATCCTTACAGACTAAATTAATTCCTTATGGACTAAATTAATTCCGTAAGGAATGAATTAATTAATTACGGACTGAAATAATTCCTTACGGACTGAATTAATTCCTTACGGACTGAATTAATTCTTTAAGATTGATTGAATTCTTTTCTCACTGAATGAATTCCTTACGGACTGAATGAATTATTTACGGACTTAATTAATCCATTACGGACTGAATTAATTCCTTACGGACTGAATGAATTCCTTACGGACTGAACGAATTCCTTACGGACTGAATTAATTCCTTACGGACTGAATTAATTTCATACGGACTGAATTAATTCATTACGGACTTAATTAATTCCTTACGGACTGAATTAATTCCTTACGGACTGAATTAATACCTTACGGACTGAATTAAACCCTTACGGACTGAATTAATTCCTTACGGACTGAATTAATTCCTTACGGACTGAATTAATTCCTTACTGACTGAATTAATTCCTTACGGACTGAATTAATTCATTACGGACTTAATTAAATCCTTACAGACTGAATTAATTCCTTATGGACTTAATTAATTCCGTAAGGAATGAATTAATTAATTACGGACTGAAATAATTCCTTACGGACTGAATTAATTCCTTACGGACTGAATTAATTCCTTACGGACTGAATTAATTCCTTAATTAATTCCTTACGGACTGAATTAATTCCTTAATTAATTCCTTACGGACTGAGTTAATTTCATACGGACTGAATTAATTCATTACGGACTTAATTAATCGATTACGGACTGAATTAATTCCTTACGTACTGAACTTATTCCTTACGGACTGAATTAATTCCTTACGGACTGAATTAATTCCTTACGGACTGAATTAATTCCTTACGGACTGAATTAATTCCTTACGGACTGAATTAATTCCTTACGGACTGAATTAATTCCTTACGGACTGAATTAATTCCTTACGGACTGAATTAATACCTTACGGACTGAATTAAATCCTTACGGACTGAATTAATTCCTTACGGACTGAATTAATTCCTTACGGACTGAATTAAATCCTTACGGACTGAATTAATTCATTACGGACTTAATTAAATCCTTACAGACTGAATTAATTCCTTATGGACTTAATTAAAATAATTCCTTACGGACTGAATTAATTCCTTACGGACTGAATTAATTCCTTACGGACTGAATTAATTTCATACGGACTGAATTAATTCATTACGGACTGAATTAATCGATTACGGACTGAATTAATTCCTTACGTACTGAACTTATTCCTTACGGACTGAATTAATTCCTTACGGACTGAATTAATTCCTTACGGACTGAATTAATACCTTCCGGACTGAATTAAATCCTTACGGACTGAATTAATTCCTTACGGACTGAATTAATTCCTTACGGACTGAATTAATTCCTTACTGACTGAATTAATTCATTACGGACTTAATTAAATCCTTACAGACTAAATTAATTCCTTATGGACTAAATTAATTCCGTAAGGAATGAATTAATTAATTACGGACTGAAATAATTCCTTACGGACTGAATTAATTCCTTACGGACTTAATTAATTCCTTACGGACTTAATTAATTCCTTACGGACTGAATTAATTCCTTACGGACTGAATTAGTTCCTTACGGACTGAATTAATTCTTTAAGATCGATTGAATTCTTTTCTCACTGAATGAATTCCTTACGGACTGAATGAATTCCTTACGGACTTAATTAATCCATTACGGACTGAATTAATTCCTTACGGACTGAATTAAATCCTTACGGACTGAATTAATTCATTACGGACTTAATTAAATCCTTACAGACTGAATTAATTCCTTATGGACTTAATTAAAATAATTCCTTACGGACTGAATTAATTCCTTACGGACTGAATTAATTCCTTACGGACTGAATTAATTTCATACGGACTGAATTAATTCATTACGGACTGAATTAATCGATTACGGACTGAATTAATTCCTTACGTACTGAACTTATTCCTTACGGACTGAATTAATTCCTTACGGACTGAATTAATTCCTTACGGACTGAATTAATACCTTCCGGACTGAATTAAATCCTTACGGACTGAATTAATTCCTTACGGACTAAATTAATTCCTTACGGACTGAATTAATTCCTTACTGACTGAATTAATTCATTACGGACTTAATTAAATCCTTACAGACTAAATTAATTCCTTATGGACTAAATTAATTCCGTAAGGAATGAATTAATTAATTACGGACTGAAATAATTCCTTACGGACTGAATTAATTCCTTACGGACTGAATTAATTCTTTAAGATTGATTGAATTCTTTTCGGACTTTTCGGACTTCTTTTCTTCTTTTTGAATTAATTCATTACGGACTGAATTAATCGATTACGGACTGAATTAATTCCTTACGTACTGAACTTATTCCTTACGGACTGAATTAATTCCTTACGGACTGAATTAATTCCTTACGGACTGAATTAATACCTTCCGGACTGAATTAAATCCTTACGGACTGAATTAATTCCTTACGGACTGAATTAATTCCTTACGGACTGAATTAATTCCTTACTGACTGAATTAATTCATTACGGACTTAATTAAATCCTTACAGACTAAATTAATTCCTTATGGACTAAATTAATTCCGTAAGGAATGAATTAATTAATTACGGACTGAAATAATTCCTTACGGACTGAATTAATTCCTTACGGACTTAATTAATTCCTTACGGACTTAATTAATTCCTTACGGACTGAATTAATTCCTTACGGACTGAATTAGTTCCTTACGGACTGAATTAATTCTTTAAGATCGATTGAATTCTTTTCTCACTGAATGAATTCCTTACGGACTGAATGAATTCCTTACGGACTTAATTAATCCATTACGGACTGAATTAATTCCTTACGGACTGAATGAATTCCTTACGGACTGAACGAATTCCTTACGGACTGAATGAATTCCTTACGGACTGAATTAATTTCATACGGACTGAATTAATTCATTACGGACTTAATTAATTCCTTACGGACTGAATTATTTCCTTACGGACTGAATTAATACCTTACGGACTGAATTAAACCCTTACGTACTGAATTAATTCCTTACGGACTGAATTAATTCATTACGGACTGAATTAATTCCTTACTGACTGAATTAATTCCTTACGTACTGAATTAATCGATTACGGACTGAATTATTTCCTTACGTACTGAAGTTTTTCCTTACGGACTGAATTAATTTATTACGGACTTAATTAAATCCTTACACACTAAATTAATTCCTTATGGACTTAATTAATTCCGTAAGGAATGAATTAATTAATTACGGACTGAAATATTTCCTTACGTACTGAATTAATTCCTTACGGACTTAATTAATTCCTTACGGACTTAATTAATTCCTTACGGACTGAATTAATTCCTTACGGATTGAATTAGTTCCTTACGGACTGAATTAATTCTTTAAGATTGATTTAATTCTTTTCACACTGAATGAATTCCTTACGGACTGAATGAATTCCTTACGGACTGAATTAATTTCATACGGACTGAATTAATTCCTTACGGACTGAATGAATTCCTTACGGACTGAATGAATTCCTTACGGACTGAATTAATTTCATACGGACTGAATTAATTCATTACGTACTGAATTAATCCATTACGGACTGAATTATTTCCTTACGTACTGAAGTTATTCCTTACGGACTGAATTAAATCCTTACGGACTGAATTAATTCATTACGGACTTAATTAAATCCTTACAGACTGAATTAATTCCTTATGGACTTAATTAAAATAATTCCTTACGGACTGAATTAATTCCTTACGGACTGAATTAATTCCTTACGGACTGAATTAATTCCTTACTGACTGAATTAATTCATTACGGACTTAATTAAATCCTTACAGACTAAATTAATTCCTTATGGACTAAATTAATTCCGTAAGGAATGAATTAATTAATTACGGACTGAAATAATTCCTTACGGACTGAATTAATTCCTTACGGACTGAATTAATTCTTTAAGATTGATTGAATTCTTTTCTCACTGAATGAATTCCTTACGGACTGAATGAATTATTTACGGACTTAATTAATCCATTACGGACTGAATTAATTCCTTACGGACTGAATTAATTCCTTACGGACTGAATTAATTCCTTACGGACTGAATTAATACCTTACGGACTGAATTAAATCCTTACGGACTGAATTAATTCCTTACGGACTGAATTAATTCCTTACGGACTGAATTAAATCCTTACGGACTGAATTAATTCATTACGGACTTAATTAAATCCTTACAGACTGAATTAATTCCTTATGGACTTAATTAAAATAATTCCTTACGGACTGAATTAATTCCTTACGGACTGAATTAATTCCTTACGGACTGAATTAATTTCATACGGACTGAATTAATTCATTACGGACTGAATTAATCGATTACGGACTGAATTAATTCCTTACGTACTGAACTTATTCCTTACGGACTGAATTAATTCCTTACGGACTGAATTAATTCCTTACGGACTGAATTAATACCTTCCGGACTGAATTAAATCCTTACGGACTGAATTAATTCCTTACGGACTAAATTAATTCCTTACGGACTGAATTAATTCCTTACTGACTGAATTAATTCATTACGGACTTAATTAAATCCTTACAGACTAAATTAATTCCTTATGGACTAAATTAATTCCGTAAGGAATGAATTAATTAATTACGGACTGAAATAATTCCTTACGGACTGAATTAATTCCTTACGGACTGAATTAATTCTTTAAGATTGATTGAATTCTTTTCTCACTGAATGAATTCCTTACGGACTGAATGAATTATTTACGGACTTAATTAATCCATTACGGACTGAATTAATTCCTTACGGACTGAATGAATTCCTTACGGACTGAACGAATTCCTTACGGACTGAATGAATTCCTTACGGATTGAATTAATTTCATACGGACTGAATTAATTCATTACGGACTTAATTAATTCCTTACGGACTGAATTAATTCCTTACGGACTGAATTAATACCTTACGGACTGAATTAAACCCTTACGGACTGAATTAATTCCTTACGGACTGAATTAATTCCTTACGGACTGAATTAATTCCTTACTGACTGAATTAATTCCTTACGGACTGAATTAATTCATTACGGACTTAATTAAATCCTTACAGACTGAATTAATTCCTTATGGACTTAATTAATTCCGTAAGGAATGAATTAATTAATTACGGACTGAAATAATTCCTTACGGACTGAATTAATTCCTTACGGACTGAATTAATTCCTTACGGACTGAATTAATTCCTTAATTAATTCCTTACGGACTGAATTAATTCCTTAATTAATTCCTTACGGACTGAGTTAATTTCATACGGACTGAATTAATTCATTACGGACTTAATTAATCGATTACGGACTGAATTAATTCCTTACGTACTGAACTTATTCCTTACGGACTGAATTAATTCCTTACGGACTGAATTAATTCCTTACGGACTGAATTAATTCCTTACGGACTGAATTAATTCCTTACGGACTGAATTAATTCCTTACGGACTGAATTAATACCTTACGGACTGAATTAAATCCTTACGGACTGAATTAATTCCTTACGGACTGAATTAATTCCTTACGGACTGAATTAAATCCTTACGGACTGAATTAATTCATTACGGACTTAATTAAATCCTTACAGACTGAATTAATTCCTTATGGACTTAATTAAAATAATTCCTTACGGACTGAATTAATTCCTTACGGACTGAATTAATTCCTTACGGACTGAATTAATTTCATACGGACTGAATTAATTCATTACGGACTGAATTAATCGATTACGGACTGAATTAATTCCTTACGTACTGAACTTATTCCTTACGGACTGAATTAATTCCTTACGGACTGAATTAATTCCTTACGGACTGAATTAATACCTTCCGGACTGAATTAAATCCTTACGGACTGAATTAATTCCTTACGGACTGAATTAATTCCTTACGGACTGAATTAATTCCTTACTGACTGAATTAATTCATTACGGACTTAATTAAATCCTTACAGACTAAATTAATTCCTTATGGACTAAATTAATTCCGTAAGGAATGAATTAATTAATTACGGACTGAAATAATTCCTTACGGACTGAATTAATTCCTTACGGACTTAATTAATTCCTTACGGACTTAATTAATTCCTTACGGACTGAATTAATTCCTTACGGACTGAATTAGTTCCTTACGGACTGAATTAATTCTTTAAGATCGATTGAATTCTTTTCTCACTGAATGAATTCCTTACGGACTGAATGAATTCCTTACGGACTTAATTAATCCATTACGGACTGAATTAATTCCTTACGGACTGAATGAATTCCTTACGGACTGAACGAATTCCTTACGGACTGAATGAATTCCTTACGGACTGAATTAATTTCATACGGACTGAATTAATTCATTACGGACTTAATTAATTCCTTACGGACTGAATTAATTCCTTACGGACTGAATTAATACCTTACGGACTGAATTAAACCCTTACGTACTGAATTAATTCCTTACGGACTGAATTAATTCATTACGGACTGAATTAATTCCTTACTGACTGAATTAATTCCTTACGTACTGAATTAATCCATTACGGACTGAATTATTTCCTTACGTACTGAAGTTTTTCCTTACGGACTGAATTAATTTATTACGGACTTAATTAAATCCTTACACACTAAATTAATTCCTTATGGACTTAATTAATTCCGTAAGGAATGAATTAATTAATTACGGACTGAAATATTTCCTTACGTACTGAATTAATTCCTTACGGACTTAATTAATTCCTTACGGACTTAATTAATTCCTTACGGACTGAATTAATTCCTTACGGATTGAATTAGTTCCTTACGGACTGAATTAATTCTTTAAGATTGATTGAATTCTTTTCACACTGAATGAATTCCTTACGGACTGAATGAATTCCTTACGGACTGAATTAATTTCATACGGACTGAATTAATTCCTTACGGACTGAATGAATTCCTTACGGACTGAATGAATTCCTTACGGACTGAATTAATTTCATACGGACTGAATTAATTCATTACGTACTGAATTAATCCATTACGGACTGAATTATTTCCTTACGTACTGAAGTTATTCCTTACGGACTGAATTAAATCCTTACGGACTGAATTAATTCATTACGGACTTAATTAAATCCTTACAGACTGAATTAATTCCTTATGGACTTAATTAAAATAATTCCTTACGGACTGAATTAATTCCTTACGGACTGAATTAATTCCTTACGGACTGAATTAATTCCTTACTGACTGAATTAATTCATTACGGACTTAATTAAATCCTTACAGACTAAATTAATTCCTTATGGACTAAATTAATTCCGTAAGGAATGAATTAATTAATTACGGACTGAAATAATTCCTTACGGACTGAATTAATTCCTTACGGACTTAATTAATTCCTTACGGACTTAATTAATTCCTTACGGACTGAATTAATTCCTTACGGACTGAATTAGTTCCTTACGGACTGAATTAATTCTTTAAGATCGATTGAATTCTTTTCTCACTGAATGAATTCCTTACGGACTTAATTAATCCATTACGGACTGAATTAATTCCTTACGGACTGAATGAATTCCTTACGGACTGAACGAATTCCTTACGGACTGAATGAATTCCTTACGGACTGAATTAATTTCATACGGACTGAATTAATTCATTACGGACTTAATTAATTCCTTACGGACTGAATTAATTCCTTACGGACTGAATTAATACCTTACGGACTGAATTAAACCCTTACGTACTGAATTAATTCCTTACGGACTGAATTAATTCATTACGGACTGAATTAATTCCTTACTGACTGAATTAATTCCTTACGTACTGAATTAATCCATTACGGACTGAATTATTTCCTTACGTACTGAAGTTTTTCCTTACGGACTGAATTAATTTATTACGGACTTAATTAAATCCTTACACACTAAATTAATTCCTTATGGACTTAATTAATTCCGTAAGGAATGAATTAATTAATTACGGACTGAAATATTTCCTTACGTACTGAATTAATTCCTTACGGACTTAATTAATTCCTTACGGACTTAATTAATTCCTTACGGACTGAATTAATTCCTTACGGATTGAATTAGTTCCTTACGGACTGAATTAATTCTTTAAGATTGATTGAATTCTTTTCACACTGAATGAATTCCTTACGGACTGAATGAATTCCTTACGGACTGAATTAATTTCATACGGACTGAATTAATTCCTTACGGACTGAATGAATTCCTTACGGACTGAATGAATTCCTTACGGACTGAATTAATTTCATACGGACTGAATTAATTCATTACGTACTGAATTAATCCATTACGGACTGAATTATTTCCTTACGTACTGAAGTTATTCCTTACGGACTGAATTAAATCCTTACGGACTGAATTAATTCATTACGGACTTAATTAAATCCTTACAGACTGAATTAATTCCTTATGGACTTAATTAAAATAATTCCTTACGGACTGAATTAATTCCTTACGGACTGAATTAATTCTTTACGTACTGAATTAATTCCTTACGGACGGAATAAATTCCTTACGGACTGAATTAATACCTTACGGACTGAATTACATCCTCACGGACAGAATTAATTCCTTACGGACTGAATTAACTCCTTACGGACTGAATTAATTCCTTACGGACTGAATTAATTCCTTACGGACTGAATTAATACCTTACGGACTGAATTAAATCCTTACGGACTGAATTAATTCCTTACGGACTGAATTAATTCCTTACGGACTGAATTAATACCTTACGGACTGAATTACATCCTCACGGACAGAATTAATTCCTTACGGACTGAATTAACTCCTTACGGACTGAATTAATTCCTTACGGACTGAATTAATTCCTTACGGACTGAATTAATACCTTACGGATTGAATTAAATCCTTACGGAATGAATTAATTCCTTACGGACTGAATTAATTCCTTACGGACTGAATTAATTCCTTACGGACTGAATTAATTCATTACGGACTTAATTAAATCCTTAAAGACTGAATTAATTCCTTATGGACTTAATTAATTCCGTAAGGAATGAATTAATTAATTACGGACTGAAATAATTCCTTACGGACTGAATTAATTCCTTACGGACTGAATTAATTCCTTAATTAATTCATTACGGACTTAATTAATCGATTACGGACTGAATTAATTCCTTACGTACTGAACTTATTCCTTACGGACTGAATTAATTCCTTACGGACTGAATTAATTCCTTATGGACTTAACTAAAATAATTCCTTACGAACTGAATTAATTCCTTACGGACTGAATTAATTCCTTACGTACTGAATTAATTCCTTACGGACGGAATAAATTCCTTACGGACTGAATTAATACCTTACGGACTGAATTACATCCTCACGGACAGAATTAATTCCTTACGGACTGAATTAACTCCTTACGGACTGGATTAATTCCTTACGGACTGAATTAATTCCTTATGGACTGAATTAATACCTTACGGACTGAATTAAATCCTTACGGACTGAATTAATTCCTTACGGACTGAATTAATTCCTTACGGACTGAATTAATACCTTACGGACTGAATTACATCCTCACGGACAGAATTAATTCCTTACGGACTGAATTAACTCCTTACGGACTGAATTAATTCCTTACGGACTGAATTAATTCCTTACGGACTGAATTATTACCTTACGGATTGAATTAAATCCTTACGGAATGAATTAATTCCTTACGGACTGAATTAATTCCTTACGGACTGAATTAATTCCTTACGGACTGAATTAATTCATTACGGACTTAATTAAATCCTTAAAGACTGAATTAATTCCTTATGGACTTAATTAATTCCGTAAGGAATGAATTAATTAATTACGGACTGAAATAATTCCTTACGGACTGAATTAATTCCTTACGGACTGAATTAATTCCTTAATTAATTCCTTACGGACTGAGTTAATTTCATACGGACTGAATTAATTCATTACGGACTTAATTAATCGATTACGGACTGAATTAATTCCTTACGTACTGAACTTATTCCTTACGGACTGAATTAATTCCTTACGGACTGAATTAATTCCTTACGGACTGAATTAATTCCTTACGGACTGAATTAATTCCTTACGGACTGAATTAATTCCTTACGGACTGAATTAATTCCTTACGGACTGAATTAATACCTTACGGACTGAATTAAATCCTTACGGACTGAATTAATTCCTTACGGACTGAATTAATTCCTTACGGACTGAATTAAATCCTTACGGACTGAATTAATTCATTACGGACTTAATTAAATCCTTACAGACTGAATTAATTCCTTATGGACTTAATTAAAATAATTCCTTACGGACTGAATTAATTCCTTACGGACTGAATTAATTCCTTACGGACTGAATTAATTTCTTACGGACTGAAATAATACCTTCCGGACTGAATTAAATCCTTACGGACTGAATTAATTCCTTACGGACTGAATTAATTCCTTACGGACTGAATTAATTCCTTACTGACTGAATTAATTCATTACGGACTTAATTAAATCCTTACAGACTAAATTAATTCCTTATGGACTAAATTAATTCCGTAAGGAATGAATTAATTAATTACGGACTGAAATAATTCCTTACGGACTGAATTAATTCCTTACGGACTTAATTAATTCCTTACGGACTTAATTAATTCCTTACGGACTGAATTAATTCCTTACGGACTAAATTAGTTCCTTACGGATTGAATTAATTCTTTAAGATTGATTGAATTCTTTTCTCACTGAATGAATTCCTTACGGACTGAATGAATTCCTTACGGACTTAATTAATCCATTGCGGACTGAATTAATTCCTTACGGACTGAATGAATTCCTTACGGACTGAACGAATTCCTTACGGACTGAATTAATTCCTTACGGACTGAAATAATACCTTCCGGACTGAATTAAATCCTTACGGACTGAATTAATTCCTTACGGACTGAATTAATTCCTTACGGACTGAATTAATTCCTTACTGACTGAATTAATTCATTACGGACTTAATTAAATCCTTACAGACTAAATTAATTCCTTATGGACTAAATTAATTCCGTAAGGAATGAATTAATTAATTACGGACTGAAATAATTCCTTACGGACTGAATTAATTCCTTACGGACTTAATTAATTCCTTACGGACTTAATTAATTCCTTACGGACTGAATTAATTCCTTACGGACTAAATTAGTTCCTTACGGACTGAATTAATTCTTTAAGATTGATTGAATTCTTTTCTCACTGAATGAATTCCTTACGGACTGAATGAATTCCTTACGGACTTAATTAATCCATTGCGGACTGAATTAATTCCTTACGGACTGAATGAATTCCTTACGGACTGAACGAATTCCTTACGGACTGAATGAATTCTTTACGGACTGAATTAATTTCATACGGACTGAATTAATTCATTACGGACTTAATTAATTCCTTACGGACTGAATTGATTCCTTACGGACTGAATTAATACCTTACGGACTGAATTAAACCCTTACGGACTGAATTAATTCCTTACGGACTGAATTAATTCCTTACGGACTGAATTAATTCCTTACTGACTGAATTAATTCCTTACGTACTGAATTAATCCATTACGGACTGAAGTTTTTCCTTACGGAATTTATTAATTCATTACGGACTTAATTAAATCCTTACAGACTGACTTAATTCCTTATGGACTTAATTAAAATAATTCCTTACGGACTGAATTAATTCCTTACGGACTGAATTAATTCCTTACGGACTGAATTAATTCCTTACGGACTGAATTAATTCTTTAAGATTGATTGAATTCTTTTCTCACTGAATGAATTGCTTACGGACTGAATGAATTCCTTACGGACTTAATTAATCCATTGCGGAATGAATTAATTCCTTACGGACTGAATTAATTCCTTACGGACTGAATTAATACGTTACGGACTGAATTAAACCCTTACGTACTGAAGTTTTTCATTACGGACTGAATTTATTCATTACGGACTTAATTAAATCCTTACAGACTAAATTAATTCCTTATGGACTTAATTAATTCCGTAAGGAATGAATTAATTAATTACGGACTGAAATATTTCCTTACGTACTGAATTAATTCCTTACTGACTTAATTAATTCCTTACGGACTTAATTAATTCCTTACGGACTGAATTAATACCTTACAGATTGAATTAAATCCTTACGGACTGAATTAATTCCTTACGGACTGAATTAATTCCTTACGGACTGAATTAATTCCTTACGGACTGAATTAATTCATTACGGACTTAATTAAATCCTTACAGACTGAATTAATTCCTTATGGACTTAATTAAAATAATTCCTTACGGACTGAATTAATTCCTTACGGACTGAATTAATTCCTTACGGACTGAATTAATTTCATACGGACTGAATTAATTCATTACGGACTGAATTAATCGATTACGGACTGAATTAATTCCTTACGTACTGAACTTATTCCTTACGGACTGAATTAATTCCTTACGGACTGAATTAATTCCTTACGGACTGAATTAATACCTTCCGGACTGAATTAAATCCTTACGGACTGAATTAATTCCTTACGGACTGAATTAATTCCTTACGGACTGAATTAATTCCTTACTGACTGAATTAATTCATTACGGACTTAATTAAATCCTTACAGACTAAATTAATTCCTTATGGACTAAATTAATTCCGTAAGGAATGAATTAATTAATTACGGACTGAAATAATTCCTTACGGACTGAATTAATTCCTTACGGACTTAATTAATTCCTTACGGACTTAATTAATTCCTTACGGACTGAATTAATTCCTTACGGACTGAATTAGTTCCTTACGGACTGAATTAATTCTTTAAGATTGATTGAATTCTTTTCTCACTGAATGAATTCCTTACGGACTGAATGAATTCCTTACGGACTTAATTAATCCATTGCGGACTGAATTAATTCCTTACGGACTGAATGAATTCCTTACGGACTTAATTAATCCATTGCGGACTGAATTAATTCCTTACGGACTGAATGAATTCCTTACGGACTGAACGAATTCCTTACGGACTGAATGAATTCCTTACGGACTGAATTAATTTCATACGGACTGAATTAATTCATTACGGACTTAATTAATTCCTTACGGACTGAATTAATTCCATACGGACTGAATTAATACCTTACGGACTGAATTAAACCCTTACGGACTGAATTAATTCCTTACGGACTGAATTGATTCCTTACGGACTGAATTAATTCCTTACTGACTGAATTAATTCCTTACGTACTGAATTAATCCATTACGGACTGAATTATTTCCTTACGGACTGAATTAATTCCTTACGGACTGAATTAATTCCTTACGGACTGAATTAATTCCTTACGGACTGAATTAATTCATTACGGACTTAATTAAATCCTTACAGACTGAATTAATTCCTTATGGACTTAATTAATTCCGTAAGGAATGAATTAATTAATTACGGACTGAAATAATTCCTTACGGACTGAATTAATTCCTTACGGACTGAATTAATTCCTTAATTAATTCCTTACGGACTGAGTTAATTTCATACGGACTGAATTAATTCATTACGGACTTAATTAATCGATTACGGACTGAATTAATTCCTTACGTACTGAACTTATTCCTTACGGACTGAATTAATTCCTTACGGACTGAATTAATTCCTTACGGACTGAATTAATTCCTTACGGACTGAATTAATTCCTTACGGACTGAATTAATTCCTTACGGACTGAATTAATACCTTACGGACTGAATTAAATCCTTACGGACTGAATTAATTCCTTACGGACTGAATTAATTCCTTACGGACTGAATTAAATCCTTACGGACTGAATTAATTCATTACGGACTTAATTAAATCCTTACAGACTGAATTAATTCCTTATGGACTTAATTAAAATAATTCCTTACGGACTGAATTAATTCCTTACGGACTGAATTAATTCCTTACGGACTGAATTAATTTCATACGGACTGAATTAATTCATTACGGACTTAATTAATCCATTACGGACTGAATTAATTCCTTACAGACTGAACTTATCCCTTACGGACTGAACGAATTCCTTACGGACTGAATGAATTCCTTACGGACTGAATTAATTTCATACGGACTGAATTAATTCATTACGTACTGAATTAATCCATTACGGACTGAATTATTTCCTTACGTACTGAAGTTATTCCTTACGGACTGAATTAATTCATTACGGACTTAATTAAATCCTTACAGACTAAATTAATTCCTTATGGACTTAATTAATTCCGTAAGGAATGAATTAATTAATTACGGACTGAAATAATTCCTTACGGACTGAATTAATTCCTTACGGACTTAATTAATTCCTTACGGACTTAATTAAATCCTTACGGACTGAATTAATTCCTTACGGACTGAATTAGTTCCTTACGGACTGAATTAATTCTTTAAGATTGATTGAATTCTTTTCTCACTGAATGAATTCCCTACGGACTGAATGAATTCCTTACGGACTGAATTAATTTCATACGGACTGAATTAATTCCTTACGGACTGAATGAATTCCTTACGGACTGAATGAATTCCTTACGGACTGAATTAATTTCATACGGACTGAATTAATTCATTACGGACTTAATTAATCCATTACGGACTGAATTAATTCCTTACGGACTGAATGAATTCCTTACGGACTTAATTAATCCATTGCGGACTGAATTAATTCCTTACGGACTGAATGAATTCCTTACGGACTTAATTAATCCATTGCGGACTGAATTAATTCCTTACGGACTGAATGAATTCCTTACGGACTGAACGAATTCCTTACGGACTGAATGAATTCCTTACGGACTGAATTAATTTCATACGGACTGAATTAATTCATTACGGACTTAATTAATTCCTTACGGACTGAATTAATTCCATACGGACTGAATTAATACCTTACGGACTGAATTAAACCCTTACGGACTGAATTAATTCCTTACGGACTGAATTGATTCCTTACGGACTGAATTAATTCCTTACTGACTGAATTAATTCCTTACGTACTGAATTAATCCATTACGGACTGAATTATTTCCTTACGGACTGAATTAATTCCTTACGGACTGAATTAATTCCTTACGGACTGAATTAATTCCTTACGGACTGAATTAATTCATTACGGACTTAATTAAATCCTTACAGACTGAATTAATTCCTTATGGACTTAATTAATTCCGTAAGGAATGAATTAATTAATTACGGACTGAAATAATTCCTTACGGACTGAATTAATTCCTTACGGACTGAATTAATTCCTTAATTAATTCCTTACGGACTGAGTTAATTTCATACGGACTGAATTAATTCATTACGGACTTAATTAATCGATTACGGACTGAATTAATTCCTTACGTACTGAACTTATTCCTTACGGACTGAATTAATTCCTTACGGACTGAATTAATTCCTTACGGACTGAATTAATTCCTTACGGACTGAATTAATTCCTTACGGACTGAATTAATACCTTACGGACTGAATTAAATCCTTACGGACTGAATTAATTCCTTACGGACTGAATTAATTCCTTACGGACTGAATTAAATCCTTACGGACTGAATTAATTCATTACGGACTTAATTAAATCCTTACAGACTGAATTAATTCCTTATGGACTTAATTAAAATAATTCCTTACGGACTGAATTAATTCCTTACGGACTGAATTAATTCCTTACGGACTGAATTAATTTCATACGGACTGAATTAATTCATTACGGACTTAATTAATCCATTACGGACTGAATTAATTCCTTACAGACTGAACTTATCCCTTACGGACTGAACGAATTCCTTACGGACTGAATGAATTCCTTACGGACTGAATTAATTTCATACGGACTGAATTAATTCATTACGTACTGAATTAATCCATTACGGACTGAATTATTTCCTTACGTACTGAAGTTATTCCTTACGGACTGAATTAATTCATTACGGACTTAATTAAATCCTTACAGACTAAATTAATTCCTTATGGACTTAATTAATTCCGTAAGGAATGAATTAATTAATTACGGACTGAAATAATTCCTTACGGACTGAATTAATTCCTTACGGACTTAATTAATTCCTTACGGACTTAATTAAATCCTTACGGACTGAATTAATTCCTTACGGACTGAATTAGTTCCTTACGGACTGAATTAATTCTTTAAGATTGATTGAATTCTTTTCTCACTGAATGAATTCCCTACGGACTGAATGAATTCCTTACGGACTGAATTAATTTCATACGGACTGAATTAATTCCTTACGGACTGAATGAATTCCTTACGGACTGAATGAATTCCTTACGGACTGAATTAATTTCATACGGACTGAATTAATTCATTACGGACTTAATTAATCCATTACGGACTGAATTAATTCCTTACGTACTGAACTTATTCCTTACGGACTGAATGAATTCCTTACGGACTGAATGAATTCCTTACGGACTGAATTAATTTCATACGGACTGAATTAATTCATTACGGACATAATTAATTCCTTACGGACTGAATTAATTCCTTACGGACTGAATTAATACCTTACGGACTGAATTAAACCCTTACGGACTTAATTAAATCCTTACGGACTGAATTAATTCATTACGGACTTAATTAAATCCTTACAGACTGAATTAATTCCTTATGGACTTAATTAAAATAATTCCTTACGGACTGAATTAATTCCTTACGGACTGAATTAATTCCTTACGGACTGAATTAATTTCATACGGACTGAATTAATTCATTACGGACTTAATTAATCCATTACGGACTGAATTAATTCCTTACAGACTGAACTTATCCCTTACGGACTGAACGAATTCCTTACGGACTGAATGAATTCCTTACGGACTGAATTAATTTCATACGGACTGAATTAATTCATTACGTACTGAATTAATCCATTACGGACTGAATTATTTCCTTACGTACTGAAGTTATTCCTTACGGACTGAATTAATTCATTACGGACTTAATTAAATCCTTACAGACTAAATTAATTCCTTATGGACTTAATTAATTCCGTAAGGAATGAATTAATTAATTACGGACTGAAATAATTCCTTACGGACTGAATTAATTCCTTACGGACTTAATTAATTCCTTACGGACTTAATTAAATCCTTACGGACTGAATTAATTCCTTACGGACTGAATTAGTTCCTTACGGACTGAATTAATTCTTTAAGATTGATTGAATTCTTTTCTCACTGAATGAATTCCCTACGGACTGAATGAATTCCTTACGGACTGAATTAATTTCATACGGACTGAATTAATTCCTTACGGACTGAATGAATTCCTTACGGACTGAATGAATTCCTTACGGACTGAATTAATTTCATACGGACTGAATTAATTCATTACGGACTTAATTAATCCATTACGGACTGAATTAATTCCTTACGGACTGAATGAATTCCTTACGGACTTAATTAATCCATTGCGGACTGAATTAATTCCTTACGGACTGAATGAATTCCTTACGGACTTAATTAATCCATTGCGGACTGAATTAATTCCTTACGGACTGAATGAATTCCTTACGGACTGAACGAATTCCTTACGGACTGAATGAATTCCTTACGGACTGAATTAATTTCATACGGACTGAATTAATTCATTACGGACTTAATTAATTCCTTACGGACTGAATTAATTCCATACGGACTGAATTAATACCTTACGGACTGAATTAAACCCTTACGGACTGAATTAATTCCTTACGGACTGAATTGATTCCTTACGGACTGAATTAATTCCTTACTGACTGAATTAATTCCTTACGTACTGAATTAATCCATTACGGACTGAATTATTTCCTTACGGACTGAATTAATTCCTTACGGACTGAATTAATTCCTTACGGACTGAATTAATTCCTTACGGACTGAATTAATTCATTACGGACTTAATTAAATCCTTACAGACTGAATTAATTCCTTATGGACTTAATTAATTCCGTAAGGAATGAATTAATTAATTACGGACTGAAATAATTCCTTACGGACTGAATTAATTCCTTACGGACTGAATTAATTCCTTAATTAATTCCTTACGGACTGAGTTAATTTCATACGGACTGAATTAATTCATTACGGACTTAATTAATCGATTACGGACTGAATTAATTCCTTACGTACTGAACTTATTCCTTACGGACTGAATTAATTCCTTACGGACTGAATTAATTCCTTACGGACTGAATTAATTCCTTACGGACTGAATTAATTCCTTACGGACTGAATTAATTCCTTACGGACTGAATTAATACCTTACGGACTGAATTAAATCCTTACGGACTGAATTAATTCCTTACGGACTGAATTAATTCCTTACGGACTGAATTAAATCCTTACGGACTGAATTAATTCATTACGGACTTAATTAAATCCTTACAGACTGAATTAATTCCTTATGGACTTAATTAAAATAATTCCTTACGGACTGAATTAATTCCTTACGGACTGAATTAATTCCTTACGGACTGAATTAATTTCATACGGACTGAATTAATTCATTACGGACTTAATTAATCCATTACGGACTGAATTAATTCCTTACAGACTGAACTTATCCCTTACGGACTGAACGAATTCCTTACGGACTGAATGAATTCCTTACGGACTGAATTAATTTCATACGGACTGAATTAATTCATTACGTACTGAATTAATCCATTACGGACTGAATTATTTCCTTACGTACTGAAGTTATTCCTTACGGACTGAATTAATTCATTACGGACTTAATTAAATCCTTACAGACTAAATTAATTCCTTATGGACTTAATTAATTCCGTAAGGAATGAATTAATTAATTACGGACTGAAATAATTCCTTACGGACTGAATTAATTCCTTACGGACTTAATTAATTCCTTACGGACTTAATTAAATCCTTACGGACTGAATTAATTCCTTACGGACTGAATTAGTTCCTTACGGACTGAATTAATTCTTTAAGATTGATTGAATTCTTTTCTCACTGAATGAATTCCCTACGGACTGAATGAATTCCTTACGGACTGAATTAATTTCATACGGACTGAATTAATTCCTTACGGACTGAATGAATTCCTTACGGACTGAATGAATTCCTTACGGACTGAATTAATTTCATACGGACTGAATTAATTCATTACGGACTTAATTAATCCATTACGGACTGAATTAATTCCTTACGTACTGAACTTATTCCTTACGGACTGAATGAATTCCTTACGGACTGAATGAATTCCTTACGGACTGAATTAATTTCATACGGACTGAATTAATTCATTACGGACATAATTAATTCCTTACGGACTGAATTAATTCCTTACGGACTGAATTAATACCTTACGGACTGAATTAAACCCTTACGGACTTAATTAATTCCTTACGGACTGAATTAATTCCTTACGGACTGAATTAATCCCTTACGGATTGAATTAAATCCTTATGGACTGAATTAATTCCTTACGGACTGAATTAATTCCTTACGGACTGAATTAATTCATTACGGACTGAATTAATTCATTACGGACTTAATTAAATCCTTACAGACTGAATTAATTCCTTATGGACTTAATTAATTCCGTAAGGAATGAATTAATTAATTACGGACTGAATTAATTCCTTACGTACTGAACTTATTGATTACGGACTGAATTAATTCCTTACGGACTGAATTAATTTCATACGGACTGAATTAATTCCTTGCGGACTGAATGAATTCCTTACGGACTGAATTAATTTCATACGGACTGAATTAATTCATTACGGACTTAATTAATCCATTACGGACTGAATTAATTCCTTACGTACTGAACTTATTCCTTACGGACTGAATGAATTCCTTACGGACTGAATGAATTCCTTACGGACTGAATTAATTTCATACGGATTGAATTAATTCATTACGGACTTAATTAATCCATTACGGACTGAATTAATTCCTTACGTACTGAACTTATTCCTTACGGACTGAATTAATTCCTTACGGACTGAATTAATTCCTTAAGGACTGAATTAATTCCTTACGGACTGAATTAACTCATTACGGACTTAATTAAATCCTTACAGACTGAATTAATTCCTTATGGACTTAATTAATTCCGTAAGGAATGAATTAATTAATTACGGACTGAAATAATTCCTTACGGACTGAATTAATTCCTTACGGACTGAATTAATTCCTTACGGACTAAATTAATTTCATACGGACTGAATTAATTCATTACGGACTTAATTAATCGATTACGGACTGAATTAATTCCTTACGTACTGAACTTATTCCTTACGGACTGAATTAATTCCTTACGTACTGAATTAATTCCTTACGGACTGAATTAATTCATTACGGACTTAATTAAATCCTTACAGACTGAATTAATTCCTTATGGACTTAATTAATTCATTTCGAACTGAATTAATTATTTACGGACTGAATTAATTCTTTACGGACTGAATTAATTCCTTACTGACTGAATTAATTCCTTACGGACTGAATTAATTCCTTACGGACTGAATTAATTCCTTAAGGTATGAATTAATTCCGTACGGATTTTATTAATTCCTTACGGACTTAAATTATTTAATTACGGACTTAATTAATCCATTACGGACTGAATTATTTCCTTACGTACTGAAATTATTCCTTACGGACTGAATTAATTCATTACGGACTTAATTAAATCCTTACAGACTAAATTAATTCCTTATGGACTTAATTAATTCCGTAAGGAATGAATTAATTAATTACGGACTGAAATAGTTCCTTACGGACTGAATTAATTCCTTACGGACTTAATTAATTCCTTACGGACTTAATTAATTCCTTACGGACTGAATTAATTCCTTACGGACTGAATTAGTTCCTTACGGACTGAATGAATTCTTTAAGATTGATTGAATTCTTTTCTCACTGAATGAATTCCTTACGGACTGAATGAATTCCTTACGGACTGAATTAATTTCATACGGACTGAATTAATTCCTTGCGGACTGAATGAATTCCTTACGGACTGAATGAATTCCTTACGGACTGAATTAATTTCATACGGACTGAATTAATTCATTACGGACTTAATTAATCCATTACGGACTGAATTAATTCCTTACGTACTGAACTTATTCCTTACGGACTGAATTAATTCCTTACGGACTGAATTAATTCCTTAAGGACTGAATTAATTCCTTACGGACTGAATTAATTCATTACGGACTTAATTAATCCATTACGGACTGAATTAATTCCTTACGTACTGAACTTATTCCTTACGGACTGAATTAATTCCTTACGGACTGAATTAATTCCTTAAGGACTGAATTAATTCCTTACGGACTGAATTAATTCATTACGGACTTAATTAAATCCTTACAGAATGAATTAATTCCTTATGGACTTAATTAATTCCGTAAGGAATGAATTAATTAATTACGGACTGAAATAATTCCTTACGGACTGAATTAATTCCTTACGGACTGAATTAATTCCTTACGGACTGAATTAATTTCATACGGACTGATTTAATTCATTACGGACTTAATTAATCGATTACGGACTGAATTAATTCCTTACGTACTGAACTTATTCCTTACGGACTGAATTAATTCCTTACAGACTGAATTAATTCCTTACGGACTGAATTAATTCATTACGGACTTAATTAAATCCTTACAGACTGAATTAATTCCTTATGGACTTAATTAATTCATTTCGAACTGAATTAATTATTTACGGACTGAATTAATTCTTTACGGACTGAATTAATTCCTTACTGACTGAATTAATTCCTTACGGACTGAATTAATTCCTTACGGACTGAATTAATTCCTTACGGTCTGAATTAATTCCTTACGGACTTAAATTAATTCATTACGGACTTAATTAATCCATTACGGACTGAATTATTTCCTTACGTACTGAAATTATTCCTTACGGACTGAATTAATTCATTACGGACTTAATTAAATCCTTACAGACTAAATTAATTCCTTATGGACTTAATTAATTCCGTAAGGAATGAATGAATTAATTACGGACTGAAATAATTCCTTACGGACTGAATTAATTCCTTAGGGACTGAATTAATTCCTTACGAACTGAATTAATTCCTTACGGACTGAATTAATTCCTTACGGACTGAATTAATTCCTTACTGACTGAATTAATTCCTTACGGACTGAATTAATTCCTTACGGACTGAATTAATTCCTTACTGTCTGAATAAATTCCGTACGGATTCTATTAATTCCTTACGGACTGAATTAATTCATTACGGACTTAATTAATCCATTACGGACTGAATTAATTCCTTACGTACTGAACTTATTCCTTACGGACTGAATTAATTCCTTACGGACTGAATTAATTCCTTACGTACTGAATTAATCCATTACGGACTGAATTAATTCCTTTCTTACTGAATTAATTCCTTACGGACTGAATGAATTCCTTACGGACTGAATTAATTTCATACGGACTGAATTAATTCCTTACGGACTGAATTAATACCTTACGGACTGAATTAATACCTTACGGACTGAATTAATTCCTTACGGACTGAATTAATTCCTTACGGACTTAATTAATTCCTTACGGACTTAATTAGTTCCTTACGGACTGAATTAATTCTTTAAGATTGATTGAATTCTTTTCACACTGAATGAATTCCTTACGGACTGAATGAATTTCATACGGACTGAATTAATTCATTACGGACTTAATTAATCCATTACGGACTGAATTAATTCCTTACGGACTGAACTTATTCCTTACGGACTGAATGAATTCCTTACGGACTGAATTAATTTCATACGGACTGACTTAATTCATTACGGACTGAATTAATCCATTACGGACTGAATTAATTCCTTACGTACTGAACTTATTCCTTACGGACTGAATTAATTCCTTACGGACTGAATTAATTCCTTACGTACTGAATTAATCCATTACGGACTGAATTATTTCCTTACGTACTGAAGTTATTCCTTACGGACTGAATTAATTCATTACGGACTTAATTAAATCCTTACAGACTAAATTAATTCCTTATGGACTTAATTAATTCCTTACGGACTGAATTAATTCCTTACGGACTTAATTAATTCCTTACGGACTTAATTAATTCCTTACGGACTGAATTAATTCCTTACGGACTGAATTAGTTCCTTACGGACTGAATTAATTCTTTAAGATTGATTGAATTCTTTTCTCACTGAATGAATTCCTTACGGACTGAATGAATTCCTTACGGACTGAATTAATTTCATACGGACTGAATGAATTCCTTACGGACTGAATTAATTTCATACGGATTGAATTAATTCATTACGGACTTAATTAATCCATTACGGACTGAATTAATTCCTTACGTACTGAACTTATTCCTTACGGACTGAATTAATTCCTTACGGACTGAATTAATTCCTTACGGACTGAATTAATTCCTTACGGACTGAATTAATTCCTTAAGGACTGAATTAATTCCTTACGGACTGAATTAATTCATTACGGACTTAATTAAATCCTTACAGACTGAATTAATTCCTTATGGACTTTATTAATTCCGTAAGGAATGAATTAATTAATTACGGACTGAAATAATTCCTTACGGACTGAATTAATTCCTTACGGACTGAATTAATTCCTTACGGACTGAATTAATTTCATACGGACTGAATTAATTCATTACGGACTTAATTAATCGATTACGGACTGAATTAATTCCTTACGTACTGAACTTATTCCTTACGGACTGAATTAATTCCTTACGGACTGAATTAATTCCTTACGGACTGAATTAATTCATTACGGACTTAATTAAATCCTTACAGACTGAATTAATTCCTTATGGACTTTATTAATTCCGTAAGGAATGAATTAATTAATTACGGACTGAAATAATTCCTTACGGACTGAATTAATTCCTTACGGACTGAATTAATTCCTTACGGACTGAATTAATTTCATACGGACTGAATTAATTCATTACGGACTTAATTAATCGATTACGGACTGAATTAATTCCTTACGTACTGAACTTATTCCTTACGGACTGAATTAATTCCTTACGGACTGAATTAATTCCTTACGGACTGAATTAATTCATTACGGACTTAATTAAATCCTTACAGACTGAATTAATTCCTTATGGACTTAATTAATTCATTTCGAACTGAATTAATTATTTACGGACTGAATTAATTCTTTACGGACTGAATTAATTCCTTACTGACTGAATTAATTCCTTACGGACTGAATTAATTCCTTACGGACTGAATTAATTCCTTACGGTCTGAATTAATTCCGTACGGATTTTATTAATTCCTTACGGACTTAAATTAATTCATTACGGACTTAATTAATCCATTACGGACTGAATTATTTCCTTACGTACTGAAATTATTCCTTACGGACTGAATTAATTCATTACGGACTTAATTAAATCCTTACAGACTAAATTAATTCCTTATGGACTTAATTAATTCCGTAAGGAATGAATGAATTAATTACGGACTGAAATAATTCCTTACGGACTGAATTAATTCCTTAGGGACCGAATTAATTCCTTACGAACTGAATTAATTCCTTACGGACTGAATTAATTCCTTACGGACTGAATTAATTCCTTACGGACTGAATTAATTCCTTACGGACTGAATTAATTCCTTACGGACTGAATTAATTCCTTACTGTCTGAATAAATTCCGTACGGATTTTATTAATTCCTTACGGACTGAATTAATTCATTACGGACTTAATTAATCCATTACGGACTGAATTAATTCCTTACGTACTGAACTTATTCCTAACGGACTGAATTAATTCCTTACGGACTGAATTAATTCCTTACGTACTGAATTAATCCATTACAGACTGAATTAATTCCTTATGGACTTAAATAATTACGTAAGGAATGAATTAATTAATTACGGACTGAAATAATTCCTTACGGACTGAATTAATTCCTTACGGACTGAATTAATTCCTTACGGACTGAATTAATTTCATACGGACTGAATTAATTCATTACGGACTTAATTAATCGATTACGGACTGAATTAATTCCTTACGTACTGAACTTATTCCTTACGGACTGAATTAATTCCATACGGACTGAATTAATTCCTTACGGACTGAATTAATTCATTACGGACTTAATTAAATCCTTACAGACTGAATTAATTCCTTATGGACTTAATTAATTCATTTCGAACTGAATTAATTATTTACGGACTGAATTAATTCTTTACGGACTGAATTAATTCCTTACTGACTGAATTAATTCCTTACGGACTGAATTAATTCCTTACGGTCTGAATTAATTCCGTACGGATTTTATTAATTCCTTACGGACTTAAATTAATTCATTACGGACTTAATTAATCCATTACGGACTGAATTATTTCCTTACGTACTGAAATTATTCCTTACGGACTGAATTAATTCATTACGGACTTAATTAAATCCTTACAGACTAAATTAATTCCTTATGGACTTAATTAATTCCGTAAGGAATGAATGAATTAATTACGGACTGAAATAATTCCTTACGGACTGAATTAATTCCTTAGGGACCGAATTAATTCCTTACGAACTGAATTAATTCCTTACGGACTGAATTAATTCCTTACGGACTGAATTATTTCCTTACGGAGTGAATTAATTCCTTACGGACTGAATTAATTCCTTACTGTCTGAATAAATTCCGTACGGATTTTATTAATTCCTTACGGACTGAATTAATTCATTACGGACTTAATTAATCCATTACGGACTGAATTAATTCCTTACGTACTGAACTTATTCCTAACGGACTGAATTA
The DNA here is from genome assembly GCA_023053545.1 of Lepidurus packardi. Taxonomy (NCBI): domain Eukaryota; kingdom Metazoa; phylum Arthropoda; class Branchiopoda; order Notostraca; family Triopsidae; genus Lepidurus; species Lepidurus packardi. Next base: position 200,607 of record JAKZAN010000046.1, read on the forward strand.
ATTCCTTACGGACTGAATTAATTCCTTACGTACTGAATTAATCCATTACAGACTGAATTAATTCCTTATGGACTTAATTAATTCCGTAAGGAATGAATTAATTAATTACGGACTGAAATAATTCCTTACGGACTGAATTAATTCCTTACGGACTGAATTAATTCCTTACGGACTGAATTAATTTCATACGCACTGAATTAATTCATTACGGACTTAATTAATCGATTACGGACTGAATTAATTCCTTACGTACTGAACTTATTCCTTACGGACTGAATTAATTCCTTACGGACTGAATTAATTCCTTACGGACTGAATTAATTCATTACGGACTTAATTAATTCATTACGGACTTAATTAAATCCTTACAGAATGAATTAATTCCTTATGGACTTAATTAATTCCGTAAGGAATGAATTAATTAATTACGGACTGAAATAATTCCTTACGGACTGAATTAATTCCTTACGGACTGAATTAATTCCTTACGGACTGAATTAATTTCATACGGACTGATTTAATTCATTACGGATTTAATTAATCGATTACGGACTGAATTAATTCCTTACGTACTGAACTTATTCCTTACGGACTGAATTAATTCCTTACGGACTGAATTAATTCCTTACGGACTGAATTAATTCATTACGGACTTAATTAAATCCTTACAGACTGAATTAATTTCTTATGGACTTAATTAATTCATTTCGAACTGAATTAATTATTTACGGACTGAATTAATTCTTTACGGACTGAATTAATTCCTTACTGACTGAATTAATTCCTTACGGACTGAATTAATTCCTTACGGACTGAATTAATTCCTTACGGTCTGAATTAATTCTTTACGGACTTAAATTAATTCATTACGGACTTAATTAATCCATTACGGACTGAATTATTTCCTTACGTACTGAAATTATTCCTTACGGACTGAATTAATTCATTACGGACTTAATTAAATCCTTACAGACTAAATTAATTCCTTATGGACTTAATTAATTCCGTAAGGAATGAATGAATTAATTACGGACTGAAATAATTCCTTACGGACTGAATTAATTCCTTAGGGACTGAATTAATTCCTTACGAACTGAATTAATTCCTTACGGACTGAATTAATTCCTTACGGACTGAATTAATTCCTTACTGACTGAATTAATTCCTTACGGACTGAATTAATTCCTTACGGACTGAATTAATTCCTTACTGTCTGAATAAATTCCGTACGGATTCTATTAATTCCTTACGGACTGAATTAATTCATTACGGACTTAATTAATCCATTACGGACTGAATTAATTCCTTACGTACTGAACTTATTCCTTACGGACTGAATTAATTCCTTACGGACTGAATTAATTCCTTACGTACTGAATTAATCCATTACGGACTGAATTAATTCCTTTCTTACTGAATTAATTCCTTACGGACTGAATGAATTCCTTACGGACTGAATTAATTTCATACGGACTGAATTAATTCCTTACGGACTGAATTAATACCTTACGGACTGAATAAATACCTTACGGACTGAATTAATTCCTTACGGACTGAATTAATTCCTTACGGACTTAATTAATTCCTTACGGACTTAATTAGTTCCTTACGGACTGAATTAATTCTTTAAGATTGATTGAATTCTTTTCACACTGAATGAATTCCTTACGGACTGAATGAATTTCATACGGACTGAATTAATTCATTACGGACTTAATTAATCCATTACGGACTGAATTAATTCCTTACGGACTGAACTTATTCCTTACGGACTGAATGAATTCCTTACGGACTGAATTAATTTCATACGGACTAACTTAATTCATTACGGACTGAATTAATCCATTACGGACTTAATTAAATCCTTACAGACTGAATTAATTCCTTATGGACTTTATTAATTCCGTAAGGAATGAATTAATTAATTACGGAATGAAATAATTCCTTACGGACTGAATTAATTCCTTACGGACTGAATTAATTCCTTACGGACTGAATTAATTTCATACGGACTGAATTAATTCATTACGGACTTAATTAATCGATTACGGACTGAATTAATTCCTTACGTACTGAACTTATTCCTTACGGACTGAATTAATTCCTTACGGACTGAATTAATTCCTTACGGACTGAATTAATTCATTACGGACTTAATTAAATCCTTACAGACTGAATTAATTCCTTATGGACTTAATTAATTCATTTCGAACTGAATTAATTATTTACGGACTGAATTAATTCTTTACGGACTGAATTAATTCCTTGCTGACTGAATTAATTCCTTACGGACTGAATTAATTCCTTACGGACTGAATTAATTCCTTACGGTCTGAATTAATTCCGTACGGATTTTATTAATTCCTTACGGACTTAAATTAATTCATTACGGACTTAATTAATCCATTACGGACTGAATTATTTCCTTACGTACTGAAATTATTCCTTACGGACTGAATTAATTCATTACGGACTTAATTAAATCCTTACAGACTAAATTAATTCCTTATGGACTTAATTAATTCCGTAAGGAATGAATGAATTAATTACGGACTGAAATAATTCCTTACGGACTGAATTAATTCCTTAGGGACCGAATTAATTCCTTACGAACTGAATTAATTCCTTACGGACTGAATTAATTCCTTACGGACTGAATTAATTCCTTACGGACTGAATTAATTCCTTACGGACTGAATTAATTCCTTACTGTCTGAATAAATTCCGTACGGATTTTATTAATTCCTTACGGACTGAATTAATTCATTACGGACTTAATTAATCCATTACGGACTGAATTAATTCCTTACGTACTGAACTTATTCCTAACGGACTGAATTAATTCCTTACGGACTGAATTAATTCCTTACGTACTGAATTAATCCATTACAGACTGAATTAATTCCTTATGGACTTAAATAATTACGTAAGGAATGAATTAATTAATTACGGACTGAAATAATTCCTTACGGACTGAATTAATTCCTTACGGACTGAATTAATTCCTTACGGACTGAATTAATTTCATACGGACTGAATTAATTCATTACGGACTTAATTAATCGATTACGGACTGAATTAATTCCTTACGTACTGAACTTATTCCTTACGGACTGAATTAATTCCATACGGACTGAATTAATTCCTTACGGACTGAATTAATTCATTACGGACTTAATTAAATCCTTACAGACTGAATTAATTCCTTATGGACTTAATTAATTCATTTCGAACTGAATTAATTATTTACGGACTGAATTAATTCTTTACGGACTGAATTAATTCCTTACTGACTGAATTAATTCCTTACGGACTGAATTAATTCCTTACGGTCTGAATTAATTCCGTACGGATTTTATTAATTCCTTACGGACTTAAATTAATTCATTACGGACTTAATTAATCCATTACGGACTGAATTATTTCCTTACGTACTGAAATTATTCCTTACGGACTGAATTAATTCATTACGGACTTAATTAAATCCTTACAGACTAAATTAATTCCTTATGGACTTAATTAATTCCGTAAGGAATGAATGAATTAATTACGGACTGAAATAATTCCTTACGGACTGAATTAATTCCTTACGGACTGAATTAATTCCTTACTGTCTGAATAAATTCCGTACGGATTTTATTAATTCCTTACGGACTGAATTAATTCATTACGGACTTAATTAATCCATTACGGACTGAATTAATTCCTTACGTACTGAACTTATTCCTAACGGACTGAATTAATTCCTTACGGACTGAATTAATTCCTTACGTACTGAATTAATCCATTACAGACTGAATTAATTCCTTATGGACTTAATTAATTCCGTAAGGAATGAATTAATTAATTACGGACTGAAATAATTCCTTACGGACTGAATTAATTTCATACGGACTGAATTAATTCATTACGGACTTAATTAATCGATTACGGACTGAATTAATTCCTTACGTACTGAACTTATTCCTTACGGACTGAATTAATTCCATACGGACTGAATTAATTCCTTACGGACTGAATTAATTCATTACGGACTTAATTAAATCCTTACAGACTGAATTAATTCCTTATGGACTTAATTAATTCATTTCGAACTGAATTAATTATTTACGGACTGAATTAATTCTTTACGGACTGAATTAATTCCTTACTGACTGAATTAATTCCTTACGGACTGAATTAATTCCTTACGGTCTGAATTAATTCCGTACGGATTTTATTAATTCCTTACGGACTTAAATTAATTCATTACGGACTTAATTAATCCATTACGGACTGAATTATTTCCTTACGTACTGAAATTATTCCTTACGGACTGAATTAATTCATTACGGACTTAATTAAATCCTTACAGACTAAATTAATTCCTTATGGACTTAATTAATTCCGTAAGGAATGAATGAATTAATTACGGACTGAAATAATTCCTTACGGACTGAATTAATTCCTTACGGACTGAATTAATTCCTTACTGTCTGAATAAATTCCGTACGGATTTTATTAATTCCTTACGGACTGAATTAATTCATTACGGACTTAATTAATCCATTACGGACTGAATTAATTCCTTACGTACTGAACTTATTCCTAACGGACTGAATTAATTCCTTACGGACTGAATTAATTCCTTACGTACTGAATTAATCCATTACAGACTGAATTAATTCCTTATGGACTTAATTAATTCCGTAAGGAATGAATTAATTAATTACGGACTGAAATAATTCCTTACGGACTGAATTAATTCCTTACGGACTGAATTAATTCCTTACGGACTGAATTAATTTCATACGCACTGAATTAATTCATTACGGACTTAATTAATCGATTACGGACTGAATTAATTCCTTACGTACTGAACTTATTCCTTACGGACTGAATTAATTCCTTACGGACTGAATTAATTCCTTACGGACTGAATTAATTCATTACGGACTTAATTAAATCATTACAGACTGAATTAATTCCTTATGGACTTAATTAATTCATTTCGAACTGAATTAATTATTTACGGACTGAATTAATTCTTTACGGACTGAATTAATTCCTTACTGACTGAATTAATTCCTTACGGAATGAATTAATTCCTTACGGACTGAATTAATTCCTTACGGTCTGAATTAATTCCGTACGGATTTTATTAATTCCTTACGGACTTAAATTAATTCATTACGGACTTAATTAATCCATTACGGACTGAATTATTTCCTTACGTACTGAAATTATTCTTTACGGACTGAATTTATTCATTACGGACTTAATTAAATCCTTACAGACTAAATTAATTCCTTATGGACTTAATTAATTCCGTAAGGAATGAATGAATTAATTACGGACTGAAATAATTCCTTACGGACTGAATTAATTCCTTAGGGACCGAATTAATTCCTTACGAACTGAATTAATTCCTTACGGACTGAATTAATTCCTTACGGACTGAATTAATTCCTTACGGACTGAATTAATTCCTTACGGACTGAATTAATTCCTTACGGACTGAATTAATTCCTTACTGTCTGAATAAATTCCGTACGGATTTTATTAATTCCTTACGGACTGAATTAATTCATTACGGACTTAATTAATCCATTACGGACTGAATTAATTCCTTACGTACTGAACTTATTCCTAACGGACTGAATTAATTCCTTACGGACTGAATTAATTCCTTACGTACTGAATTAATCCATTACGGACTGAATTATTTCCTTACGTACTGAAGTTATTCCTTACGGACTGAATTAATTCATTACGGACTTAATTAAATCCTTACAGACTAAATTAATTCCTTATGGACTTAATTAATTCCGTAAGGAATGAATTAATTAATGACGGACTGAAATAATTCCTTACGGACTGAATTAATTCCTTACGGACTTAATTAATTCCTTACGGACTTAATTAATTCCTTACGGACTGAATTAATTCCTTACGGACTGAATTAGTTCCTTACGGACTGAATTAATTCTTTAAGATTGATTGAATTCTTTTCTCACTGAATGAATTCCTTACGGACTGAATGAATTCCTTACGGACTGAATTAATTTCATACGGACTGAATTAATTCCTTGCGGACTGAATGAATTCCTTACGGACTGAATGAATTCCTTACGGACTGAATTAATTTCATACGGACTGAATTAATTCATTACGGACTTAATTAATCCATTACGGATTGAATTAATTCATTACGGACTTAATTAATCCATTACGGACTGAATTAATTCCTTACGTACTGAACTTATTCCTTACGGACTGAATTAATTCCTTACGGACTGAATTAATTCCTTACGGACTGAATTAATTCCTTACGGACTGAATTAATTCATTACGGACTTAATTAAATCCTTACAGACTGAATTAATTCCTTATGGACTTAATTAATTCATTTCGAACTGAATTAATTATTTACGGACTGAATTAATTCTTTACGGACTGAATTAATTCCTTACTGACTGAATTAATTCCTTACGGAATGAATTAATTCCTTACGGACTGAATTAATTCCTTACGGTCTGAATTAATTCCGTACGGATTTTATTAATTCCTTACGGACTTAAATTAATTCATTACGGACTTAATTAATCCATTACGGGCTGAATTATTTCCTTACGTACTGAAATTATTCTTTACGGACTGAATTAATTCATTACGGACTTAATTAAATCCTTACAGACTAAATTAATTCCTTATGGACTTAATTAATTCCGTAAGGAATGAATGAATTAATTACGGACTGAAATAATTCCTTACGGACTGAATTAATTCCTTAGGGACCGAATTAATTCCTTACGAACTGAATTAATTCCTTACGGACTGAATTAATTCCTTACGGACTGAATTAATTCCTTACGGACTGAATTAATTCCTTACGGACTGAATTAATTCCTTACGGACTGAATTAATTCCTTACTGTCTGAATAAATTCCGTACGGATTTTATTAAATCCTTACGGACTGAATTAATTCATTACGGACTTAATTAATCCATTACGGACTGAATTAATTCCTTACGTACTGAACTTATTCCTAACGGACTGAATTAATTCCTTACGGACTGAATTAATTCCTTACGTACTGAATTAATCCATTACGGACTGAATTATTTCCTTACGTACTGAAGTTATTCCTTACGGACTGAATTAATTCATTACGGACTTAATTAAATCCTTACAGACTAAATTAATTCCTTATGGACTTAATTAATTCCGTAAGGAATGAATTAATTAATTACGGACTGAAATAATTCCTTACGGACTGAATTAATTCCTTACGGACTTAATTAATTCCTTACGGACTTAATTAATTCCTTACGGACTGAATTAATTCCTTACGGACTGAAATAGTTCCTTACGGACTGAATTAATTCTTTAAGATTGATTGAATTCTTTTCTCACTGAATGAATTCCTTACGGACTGAATGAATTCCTTACGGACTGAATTAATTTCATACGGACTGAATTAATTCCTTGCGGACTGAATGAATTCCTTACGGACTGAATGAATTCCTTACGGACTGAATTAATTTCATACGGACTGAATTAATTCATTACGGACTTAATTAATCCATTACGGACTGAATTAATTCCTTACGTACTGAACTTATTCCTTACGGACTGAATTAATTCCTTACGGACTGAATTAATTCCTTACGGACTCAATTAATTCCTTACGGACTTAATTAATTCCTTACGGACTGAATTAATTCATTACGGACTGAATTAATTCATTACGGACTTAATTAAATCCTTACAGGCTGAATTAATTCCTTATGGACTTAATTGATTCCGTAAGGAATGAATTAATTAATTACGGACTGAAATAATTCCTTACGGACTGAATTAATTCCTTACGGACTGAATTAATTCCTTACGGACTGAATTAATTCCTTACGGACTGAATTAAATCCTTACAGACTGAATTAATTCCTTAGGGACTTAATTAATTCATTTCGAACTGAATTAATTATTTACGGACTGAATTAATTCCTTACGGACTGAATTAATTCCTTACTGACTGAATTAATTCCTTACGGACTGAATTAATTCCTTACGGACTGAATTAATTCCTTACTGTCTGAATAAATTCCGTACGGATTTTATTAATTCCTTACGGACTGAATTAATTCCTTACGTACTGAATTAATTCCTTTCGGACTGAATTAATACCTTACGGACTGAATTAATTCCTTACGGACTGAATTAATTCCTTACGGACTGAATTAATTCCTTACGGACTTAATTAATTCCTTACGGACTGAATTAATTCCTTACGGACTGAATTAGTTCCTTACGGACTGAATTAATTCTTTAAGATTGATTGAATTCTTTTCACACTGAATGAATTCCTTACGGACTGAATGAATTTCATACGGACTGAATTAATTCATTACGGACTTAATTAATCCATTACGGACTGAATTAATTCCTTACGGACTGAACTTATTCCTTACGGACTGAATGAATTCCTTACGGACTGAATGAATTCCTTACGGACTGAATTAATTTCATACGGACTGAATTAATTCATTACGGACTGAATTAATCCATTACGGACTGAATTAATTCCTTACGGACTGAATTAATTCCTTACGGACTGAATTAATTCATTACGGACTTAATTAAATCCTTACAGACTGAATTAATTCCTTATGGACTTAATTAATTCATTTCGAACTGAATTAATTATTTACGGACTGAATTAATTCTTTACGGACTGAATTAATTCCTTACTGACTGAATTAATTCCTTACGGACTGAATTAATTCCTTACGGACTGAATTAATTCCTTACGGTCTGAATTAATTCCGTACGGATTTTATTAATTCCTTACGGACTGAATTGATTCATTACGGACTTAATTAATCCATTACGGACTGAATTAATTCCTTACGTACTGAACTTATTCCTTACGGACTGAATTAATTCCTTACGGACTGAATTAATTTCATACGGACTGAGTTAATTCCTTACGGACTGAATTAATACCTTACGGACTGAATTAATACCTTACGGACTGAATTAATTCCTTACGGACTTAATTAATTCCTTACGGACTGAATTTTATTTCCTTAGGGACTTCATTAATTCATTACGGACTTTATAAATTCCTTAGGGACTTTATAAATTCCTTAGGTACTTAATTAATTCCTTACGGACTTAGTTAATTCATTACGGACTTAAATATTTCCTTAGGGACTTCATTAATTCATTACGGACTTTATAAATTCCTTAGGGACTTAATTAATTCCTTACGGACTTAGTTAATTCACTACGGACTTTATTAATTCATTACGGACTTAATTAATTCAGTACGGACTTAACTAATTCCTTACGGATTTAATTAATTCCTTACGGACTTAATTAATTCATTACGGAATTTATTAATTCATTACGGACTTAATTAAATCCTTACAGACTTAATTTATTCAGTAAGGACTTAATTAATTCCCTACGGACTTTATATATTCATTACGGACTTAATTATTTCCTTAGGGACTTCATTAATTAATTTCGGACTTCATTAATTCATAACGGACTTAATTAAGTCATTACGGACTTAATTAATTCCTTACGGAATTAATTCATTCATTACGGAATTAAATAATTCATTACGGATTTAATTAATTCATTACGGACTTTATTAATTCATTACGGAACTAATTAATTCTTTACGGACTTAATTAATTCATTACGAACTTAATTAATTCATTACGGACTTAATTAATTCATTACGGAATTAATTAATTCCCTACGGACTTAATTAATTCCTTACGAACTTAATTAATTCTTTACGGAATTAATTAATTCATTACGGAATTTATTAATTCATTACGGACTTAATTAAATCCTTACGGACTTAATTAATTCATTACGGACTTAATTAATTGCTTACGGAATTAATTCATTCATTACGGAATTAAATAAATTCATTACGGATTTAATTAATTCATTACGGACTTAATTAATTCATTACGTAATTAATTAATTCCTTACGGACTTAATTAAGTCACTACGGAATTTATTAATTCATTACGGACTTAATTATTTCCTTAGGGACTTCAATAATTCATTTCGGACTTCATTAATTCATTACGGAATTTATAAATTCCTTAGGAACTTAATTAATTCCTTACGGACTTAGTTAATTCATTACGGACTTAATTAATTCCTTACGGACTTAATTAATTCCTTACGGACTTAATTAATTCATTACGGAATTTATTAATTCATTACGGACTTAATTAAATCCTTACAGACTTAATTAATTCAGTAAGGACTTAATTAATTCCTTACGGACTTAATTATTTCCTTAGGGACTTCATTAATTCATTACGGACTTTATAAATTCCTTAGGGACTTTATAAATTCCTTAGGGACTTAATTAATTCCTTAGGGACTTCATTAATTCATTACGGACTTTATAAATTCCTTAGGGACTTTATAAATTCCTTAGGGACTTAATTAATTCCTTACGGACTTAGTTAATTCACTACGGACTTTATTAATTCATTACGGACTTAATTAATTCATTACGGACTTAATTAATTCATTACGAACTTAATTAATTCATTACGGACTTAATTAATTCTTTACGGAATTAAATAATTCATTACGGAATTTATTAATTCATTACGGAATTAATTAAATCCTTACGGACTTAATTAATTCATTACGGAATTAAATAATTCATTACGGATTTAATTAATTAATTACGGACTTTATGAATTCATTACGGAATTGATTAATTCCTTACGGACTTAATTAATTCACTACGGACTTTATTAATTCATTACGGACTTAATTATTTCCTTAGGGACTTCAATAATTCATTTCGGACTTCATTAATTCATTACGGAATTTATAAATTCCTTAGGAACTTAATTAATTCCTTACGGACTTAGTTAATTCATTACGGACTTTATTAATTCATTACGGACTTAGTTAATTCATTACGGACTTTATTAATTCATTACGGACTTAATTAATTCACTACGGACTTAATTAATTCATTACGGACTTAATTAATTCCTTACGGAATTAATTAATTCATTACGGAATTAAATAATTCATTACGGATTTAATTAATTCATTACGGACTTTATTAATTCATTACGGAATTAATTAATTCCTTACAGACTTAATTAATTCAGCAAGGACTTAATTGATTCCTTACGGACTTAATTAATTCCTTACGGACTTAATTATTTCATTACGGACTTCATTAATTCCTTACGGACTTAATTAATTCACTACGGACTTAATTAATTCCCTACGGATTTAATTAATTCATTACGGACACTATTAATTCTTTACGGACTTAATTAATTCCTTACGGACTTAATTAATTCTTTACGGAATTAATTAATTCATTACGGAATTTATTAATTCATTACGGATTCAATTAATTCATTACGGACTTTCTTAATTCATTACGGACTTAATTAATTCCTTACGGACCTAATTCATTCATTACGGACTTTATAAATTCCTTTGGGACTTAATTAATTTCTTACGGACTTAGTTAAATCATAACGGACTAAATTAATTCCTTACGGACTTTATTAATTCCTTACGGACTTAATTAATTCCTTACGGACTTAATTAATTCCTTACGGACTTAATTAAATCCATACGGACTTAATTAATTCCTTACGGACTTAAATAATTCTTTACGGAATTAATTAATTCATTACGGAATTTATTAATTCATTACGGATTCAATTAATTCATTACGGACTTTCTTAATTCATTACGGACTTAATTAATTCCTAACAGACTTAATTAATTCAGTAAGGACTTAATTAATTCCTTACGGACTTAATTAATTCCTTACGGACTTAATTATTTCATTACGGACTTAATTAATTCCTTATGGACTTAATTAATTCCTTACGGCCTTAATTAAATCCATACGGACTTAATTAATTCCTTACGGACTTAAATAATTCTTTACGGAATTAATTAATTCATTACGGAATTTATTAATTCATTACGGATTCAATTAATTCATTACGGACTTTCTTAATTCATTACGGACTTAATTAGTTCCTTACGGACCTAATTCATTTATTACGGACTTAATTAATTCATTACGAACTTAAATAATTCATTACGGACTTAATTAAATCCTTACGGACTTAATTAATTCATTACGGACTTAATTAATTCCTTACGGAATTAATTCATTCATTACGGAATTAAATAATTCATTACGGATTTAATTAATTCATTACGGACTTTATTAATTCTTTACGGACTTAATTAATTCCTTACGGACTTAATTAGTTCCTTACGGACCTAATTCATTTATTACGGACTTAATTAATTCATTACGAACTTAAATAATTCATTACGGACTTAATTAAATCCTTACGGACTTAATTAATTCATTACGGACTTAATTAATTCCTTACGGAATTAATTCATTCATTACGGAATTAATTAATTCATTACGGAATTTATTAATTCATTACGGATTCAATTAATTCATTACGGACTTTCTTAATTCATTACGGACTTAATTAGTTCCTTACGGACCTAATTCATTTATTACGGACTTAATTAATTCATTACGAACTTAAATAATTCATTACGGACTTAATTAAATCCTTACGGACTTAATTAATTCATTACGGACTTAATTAATTCCTTACGGAATTAATTCATTCATTAAGGAATTAAATAATTCATTACGGATTTAATTAATTCATTACGGACACTATTAATTCTTTACGGACTTAATTAATTCCTTACGGACTTAATTAATTCTTTACGGAATTAATTAATTCATTACGGAATTTATTAATTCATTACGGATTCAATTAATTCATTACGGACTTTCTTAATTCATTACGGACTTAATTAATTCCTTACGGACCTAATTCATTCATTACGGACTTTATAAATTCCTTAGGGACTTAATTAATTTCTTACGGACTTAGTTAAATCATAACGGACTAAATTAATTCCTTACGGACTTTATTAATTCCTTACGGACTTAATTAATTCCTTACGGACTTAATTAATTCCTTACGGACTTAATTAAATCCATACGGACTTAATTAATTCCTTACGGACTTAAATAATTCTTTACGGAATTAATTAATTCATTACGGAATTTATTAATTCATTACGGATTCAATTAATTCATTACGGACTTTCTTAATTCATTACGGACTTAATTAATTCCTAACAGACTTAATTAATTCAGTAAGGACTTAATTAATTCCTTACGGACTTAATTAATTCCTTACGGACTTAATTATTTCATTACGGACTTAATTAATTCCTTATGGACTTAATTAATTCCTTACGGCCTTAATTAAATCCATACGGACTTAATTAATTCCTTACGGACTTAAATAATTCTTTACGGAATTAATTAATTCATTACGGAATTTATTAATTCATTACGGATTCAATTAATTCATTACGGACTTTCTTAATTCATTACGGACTTAATTAGTTCCTTACGGACCTAATTCATTTATTACGGACTTAATTAATTCATTACGAACTTAAATAATTCATTACGGACTTAATTAAATCCTTACGGACTTAATTAATTCATTACGGACTTAATTAATTCCTTACGGAATTAATTCATTCATTACGGAATTAAATAATTCATTACGGATTTAATTAATTCATTACGGACTTTATTAATTCTTTACGGACTTAATTAATTCCTTACGGACTTAATTAATTCTTTACGGAATTAATTAATTCATTACGGAATTTATTAATTCATTACGGATTCAATTAATTCATTACGGACTTTCTTAATTCATTACGGACTTAATTAATTCCTTACGGACCTAATTCATTCATTACGGACTTTATAAATTCCTTAGGGACTTAATTAATTTCTTACGGACTTAGTTAAATCATAACGGACTAAATTAATTCCTTACGGACTTAATTAATTCCTTACGGACTTAATTAATTCCTTACGGAATTAATTAATTCCTTACGGCCTTAACTAAATCCATACGGACTTAATTAATTCCTTACGGCCTTAACTAAATCCATACGGACTTAATTAATTCCTTACGGACTTAATTAATTCTTTACGGAATTAATTATTTCATTACGGAATTTATTAATTCATTACGGATTCAATTAATTCATTACGGACTTTCTTAATTCATTACGGACTTAATTAATTCCTTACAGACTTAATTAATTCAGTAAGGACTTAATTAATTCCTTACGGACTTAATTAATTCCTTACGGACTTAATTATTTCATTACGGACTTAATTCATTCCTTACGGACTTAATTAATTCCTTACGGCCTTAATTAAATCCATACGGACTTAATTAATTCCTTACGGACTTAAATAATTCTTTACGGAATTAATTAATTCATTACGGACTTAATTAATACTTTACGGAATTAATTAATTCATTACGGAATTTATTAATTCATTACGGATTTAATTAATTCATTACGGACTTTCTTAATTCATTACGGACTTAATAAATTCCTTACGGACCTAATTCATTCATTACGGACTTTATAAATTCCTTAGGGACTTAATTAATTTCTTACGGACTTAATTAATTCCTTACGGAATTAATTAATACCTTACGGCCTTAACTAAATCCCTACGGACTTAATTAATTCCTTACGGACTTAATTAGTTCCTTACGGACTTAATTAAATCCTTACGGACTTAATTAATTCATTACGGACTTAATTAATTCCTTACGGAATTAATTCATTCATTACGGAATTAATTAATTCATTACGGAATTTATTAATTCATTACGGATTCAATTAATTCATTACGGACTTTCTTAATTCATTACGGACTTAATTAGTTCCTTACGGACCTAATTCATTTATTACGGACTTAATTAATTCATTACGAACTTAAATAATTCATTACGGACTTAATTAAATCCTTACGGACTTAATTAATTCATTACGGACTTAATTAATTCCTTACGGAATTAATTCATTCATTAAGGAATTAAATAATTCATTACGGATTTAATTAATTCATTACGGACACTATTAATTCTTTACGGACTTAATTAATTCCTTACGGACTTAATTAATTCTTTACGGAATTAATTAATTCATTACGGAATTTATTAATTCATTACGGATTCAATTAATTCATTACGGACTTTCTTAATTCATTACGGACTTAATTAATTCCTTACGGACCTAATTCATTCATTACGGACTTTATAAATTCCTTAGGGACTTAATTAATTTCTTACGGACTTAGTTAAATCATAACGGACTAAATTAATTCCTTACGGACTTTATTAATTCCTTACGGACTTAATTAATTCCTTACGGACTTAATTAATTCCTTACGGACTTAATTAAATCCATACGGACTTAATTAATTCCTTACGGACTTAAATAATTCTTTACGGAATTAATTAATTCATTACGGAATTTATTAATTCATTACGGATTCAATTAATTCATTACGGACTTTCTTAATTCATTACGGACTTAATTAATTCCTAACAGACTTAATTAATTCAGTAAGGACTTAATTAATTCCTTACGGACTTAATTAATTCCTTACGGACTTAATTATTTCATTACGGACTTAATTAATTCCCTATGGACTTAATTAATTCCTTACGGCCTTAATTAAATCCATACGGACTTAATTAATTCCTTACGGACTTAAATAATTCTTTACGGAATTAATTAATTCATTACGGAATTTATTAATTCATTACGGATTCAATTAATTCATTACGGACTTTCTTAATTCATTACGGACTTAATTAGTTCCTTACGGACCTAATTCATTTATTACGGACTTAATTAATTCATTACGAACTTAAATAATTCATTACGGACTTAATTAAATCCTTACGGACTTAATTAATTCATTACGGACTTAATTAATTCCTTACGGAATTAATTCATTCATTACGGAATTAAATAATTCATTACGGATTTAATTAATTCATTACGGACTTTATTAATTCTTTACGGACTTAATTAATTCCTTACGGACTTAATTAATTCTTTACGGAATTAATTAATTCATTACGGAATTTATTAATTCATTACGGATTCAATTAATTCATTACGGACTTTCTTAATTCATTACGGACTTAATTAATTCCTTACGGACCTAATTCATTCATTACGGACTTTATAAATTCCTTAGGGACTTAATTAATTTCTTACGGACTTAGTTAAATCATAACGGACTAAATTAATTCCTTACGGACTTAATTAATTCCTTACGGACTTAATTAATTCCTTACGGAATTAATTAATTCCTTACGGCCTTAACTAAATCCATACGGACTTAATTAATTCCTTACGGCCTTAACTAAATCCATACGGACTTAATTAATTCCTTACGGACTTAATTAATTCTTTACGGAATTAATTATTTCATTACGGAATTTATTAATTCATTACGGATTCAATTAATTCATTACGGACTTTCTTAATTCATTACGGACTTAATTAATTCCTTACAGACTTAATTAATTCAGTAAGGACTTAATTAATTCCTTACGGACTTAATTAATTCCTTACGGACTTAATTATTTCATTACGGACTTAATTCATTCCTTACGGACTTAATTAATTCCTTACGGCCTTAATTAAATCCATACGGACTTAATTAATTCCTTACGGACTTAAATAATTCTTTACGGAATTAATTAATTCATTACGGACTTAATTAATACTTTACGGAATTAATTAATTCATTACGGAATTTATTAATTCATTACGGATTTAATTAATTCATTACGGACTTTCTTAATTCATTACGGACTTAATAAATTCCTTACGGACCTAATTCATTCATTACGGACTTTATAAATTCCTTAGGGACTTAATTAATTTCTTACGGACTTAATTAATTCCTTACGGAATTAATTAATACCTTACGGCCTTAACTAAATCCCTACGGACTTAATTAATTCCTTACGGACTTAATTAGTTCCTTACGGACTTAATTATTTCATTACGGACTTCATTAATTCCTTACGTACTTAATTAACTCACTACGGATTTAATTAATTCCCTACAGAATTTATTAATTCATTACGGACTTAATTATTTCCTTAGGGACTTCATTAATTCATTACGGACTTTATAAATTCACTACGGACTTTATTAATTCATTACGGACTTAATTAATTCAGTACGGACTTAACTAATTCCTTACGGATTTAATTAATTCCTTACGGACTTAATTAATTCATTACGGAATTTATTAATTCATTACGGACTTAATTAAATCCTTACAGACTTAATTTATTCAGTAAAGACTTAATTAATTCCCTACGGACTTTATTAATTCATTACGGACTTAATTATTTCCTTAGGGACTTCATTAATTCATTTCGGACTTCATTAATTCATAACGGACTTAATTAATTCATTACGGACTTAATTAAATCCTTACGGATTTAATTAATTCATTACGGACTTAATTAATTGCTTACGGAATTAATTCATTCATTACGGAATTAAATAATTCATTACGGATTTAATTAATTCATTACGGACTTTATTAATTCATTACGGAATTAATTAATTCTTTACGGACTTAATTAATTCATTACGAACTTAATTAATTCATTACGGAATTAATTAATTCATTACGGACTTAATTAATTCCCTACGGACTTAATTAATTCCTTACGAACTTAATTAATTCTTTACGGAATTAATTTATTCATTACGGAATTTATTAATTCATTACGGACTTAATTAAATCCTTACGGACTTAATTAATTCATTACGGACTTAATTAATTGCTTACGGAATTAATTCATTCATTACGGAATTAAATAATTCATTACGGATTTAATTAATTCATTACGGACTTTATTAATTCATTACGTAATTAATTAATTCCTTACGGACTCAATTAAGTCACTACGGACTTTATTAATTCATTACGGACTTAATTATTTCCTTAGGGACTTCAATAATTCATTTCGGACTTCATTAATTCATTACGGAATTTATAAATTCCTTAGGAACTTAATTAATTCCTTACGGACTTAATTAATTCCTTACGGACTTAATTAATTCATTACGGAATTTATTAATTCATTACGGATTTAACTAATTCCTTACGGACTTAATTAATTCATTACGGAATTTATTAAATCATTACGGACTTAATTAAATCCTTACAGACTTAATTAATTCAGTAAGGGCTTAATTGATTCCTTACGGACTTAATTAATTCCTTACGGACTTAATTATTTCATTACGGACTTCATTAATTCATTACGGACTTTATAAATTCCTTAGGGACTTAATTAATTTCTTACGGACTTAGTTAATTAATTACGGATTTTATTAATTCATTACGGACTTAATTAATTCATTACGGACTTAATTAATTCATTACGAACTTAATTAATTCATTACGGACTTAATTAATTCATTACGGAATTAATTAATTCCCTACTTACTTAATTAATTCCTTACGAACTTAATTAATTCTTTACGGAATTAATTAATTCATTACGGAATTTATTAATTCATTACGGAATTTATTAATTCATTACGGATTCAATTAATTCATTACGGACTTTCTTAATTCATTACGGACTTAATTAATTCCTTACGGACCTAATTCATTCATTACGGACTTTATAAATTCCTTAGGGACTTAATTAATTCCTCACGGACTTAATTAATTAATTACGAACTTAATTAATTCTTTACGGAATTAATTAATTCATTACGGAATTTATTAATTCATTACGGACTTAATTAAATCCTTACGGACTTAATTAATTCATTACGGACTTAATTAATTCCTTACGGAATTAATTCATTCATTACGGAATTAAATAATTCATTACGGATTTAATTAATTCATTACGGACTTTATTAATTCATTACGGAATTAATTAATTCCTTACAGACTTAATTAATTCAGCAAGGAATTAATTGATTCCTTACGGACTTAATTAATTCCTTACGGACTTAATTATTTCATTACGGACTTCATTAATTCCTTACGGACTTAATTAATTCACTACGGACTTAATTAATTCCCTACGGAATTTGTTAATTCATTACGGACTTAATTATTCCCTTAGGGACTTAATTAATTCATTACGAACTTAATTAATTCATTACGGACTTAATTAATTCATTACGGACTTAATTAATTCCCTACGGACTTAATTAATTCCTTACGAACCTAATTAATTCTTTACGGAATTAACTAATTCATAACGGAATTTATTAATTCATTACGGACTTAATTAAATCCTTACGGTCTTAATTAATTCATTACGGACTTAATTAACTCCTTACGGAATTAATTCATTCATTACGGAATTAAATAATTCATTACGGATTTAATTAATTCATTACTGAATTTATTAATTCATTACGGAATTAATTAATTCCTTACGGACTTAATTAATTCACTACGGACTTTATTAATTCATTACGGACTTAATTATTTCCTTAGGGACTTCATTAATTCATTACGGACTTAATTATTTCCTTAGGGACTTCATTAATTCATTTCGGACTTCATTAATTCATTACGGAATTTATAAATTCCTTAGGAACTTAATTAAATCCTTACGGACTTAGTTAATTCATTACGGACTTAATTAATTCCTTACGGACTTAATTAATTCCTTACGGCCTTAATTAAATCCATACGGACTTAATTAATTCCTTACGGACTTAAATAATTCTTTACGGAATTAATTAATTCATTACGGAATTTATTAATTCATTACGGATTCAATTAATTCATTACGGACTTTCTTAATTCATTACGGACTTAATTAATTCCTTACGGACCTAATTCATTCATTACGGACTTTATAAATTCCTTAGGGACTTAATTAATTCCTCACGGACTTAATTAATTAATTACGAACTTAATTAATTCTTTACGGAATTAATTAATTCATTACGGAATTTATTAATTCATTACGGACTTAATTAAATCCTTACGGACTTAATTAATTCATTACGGACTTAATTAATTCCTTACGGAATTAATTCATTCATTACGGAATTAAATAATTCATTACGGATTTAATTAATTCATTACGGACTTTATTAATTCATTACGGAATTAATTAATTCCTTACAGACTTAATTAATTCAGCAAGGAATTAATTGATTCCTTACGGACTTAATTAATTCCTTACGGACTTAATTATTTCATTACGGACTTCATTAATTCCTTACGGACTTAATTAATTCACTACGGACTTAATTAATTCCCTACGGAATTTGTTAATTCATTACGGACTTAATTATTCCCTTAGGGACTTAATTAATTCATTACGAACTTAATTAATTCATTACGGACTTAATTAATTCATTACGGACTTAATTAATTCCCTACGGACTTAATTAATTCCTTACGAACCTAATTAATTCTTTACGGAATTAACTAATTCATAACGGAATTTATTAATTCATTACGGACTTAATTAAATCCTTACGGTCTTAATTAATTCATTACGGACTTAATTAACTCCTTACGGAATTAATTCATTCATTACGGAATTAAATAATTCATTACGGATTTAATTAATTCATTACTGAATTTATTAATTCATTACGGAATTAATTAATTCCTTACGGACTTAATTAATTCACTACGGACTTTATTAATTCATTACGGACTTAATTATTTCCTTAGGGACTTCATTAATTCATTACGGACTTAATTATTTCCTTAGGGACTTCATTAATTCATTTCGGACTTCATTAATTCATTACGGAATTTATAAATTCCTTAGGAACTTAATTAAATCCTTACGGACTTAGTTAATTCATTACGGACTTAATTAATTCCTTACGGACTTAATTAATTCCTTACGGCCTTAATTAAATCCATACGGACTTAATTAATTCCTTACGGACTTAAATAATTCTTTACGGAATTAATTAATTCATTACGGAATTTATTAATTCATTACGGATTCAATTAATTCATTACGGACTTTCTTAATTCATTACGGACTTAATTAGTTCCTTACGGACCTAATTCATTTATTACGGACTTAATTAATTCATTACGAACTTAAATAATTCATTACGGACTTAATTAAATCCTTACGGACTTAATTAATTCATTACGGACTTAATTAATTCCTTACGGAATTAATTCATTCATTACGGAATTAAATAATTCATTACGGATTTAATTAATTCATTACGGACTTTATTAATTCTTTACGGACTTAATTAATTCCTTACGGATTTAATTAATTCTTTACGGAATTAATTAATTCATTACGGAATTTATTAATTCATTACGGATTCAATTAATTCATTACGGACTTTCTTAATTCATTACGGACTTAATTAATTCAGTAAGGACTTAATTAATTCCTTACGGACTTAATTAATTCCTTACGGACTTAATTATTTCATTACGGACTTAATTCATTCCTTACGGACTTAATTAATTCCTTACGGCCTTAATTAAATCCATACGGACTTAATTAATTCCTTACGGACTTAAATAATTCTTTACGGAATTAATTAATTCATTACGGACTTAATTAATACTTTACGGAATTAATTAATTCATTACGGAATTTATTAATTCATTACGGATTCAATTAATTCATTACGGACTTTCTTAATTCATTACGGACCTAATTCATTCATTACGGACTTTATAAATTCCTTAGGGACTTAATTAATTTCTTACGGACTTAGTTAAATCATAACGGACTAAATTAATTCCTTTCGGACTTAATTAATTCCTTACGGACTTAATTAATTCCTTACGGAATTAATTAATTCCTTACGGCCTTAACTAAATCCCTACGGACTTAATTAATTCCTTACGGACTTAATTAATTCCTTACGGACTTAATTATTTCATTACGGACTTCATTAATTCCTTACGTACTTAATTAACTCACTACGGATTTAATTAATTCCCTACGGAATTTATTAATTCATTACGGACTTAATTATTTCCTTAGGGACTTCATTAATTCATTACGGACTTCATAAATTCCTTAGGGACTTAATTAATTCCTTACGGACTTAGTTAATTCACTACGGACTTTATTAATTCATTACGGACTTAATTAATTCAGTACGGACTTAACTAATTCCTTACGGATTTAATTAATTCCTTACGGACTTAATTAATTCATTACGGAATTTATTAATTCATTACGGACTTAATTAAATCCTTACAGACTTAATTTATTCAGTAAAGACTTACTTAATTCCCTACGGACTTTATTAATTCATTACGGACTTAATTATTTCCTTAGGGACTTCATTAATTCATTTCGGACTTCATTAATTCATAACGGACTTAATTAATTCATTACGGACTTAATTAAATCCTTACGGACTTTATTAATTCATTACGGAATTAATTAATTCTTTACGGACTTAATTAATTCATTACGAACTTAGTTAATTCATTACGGACTTAATTAATTCCTTACGGACTTAATTAATTCCTTACGGACTTAATTAATTCATTACGGAATTTATTAATTCATTACGGACTTAATTAAATCCTTACAGACTTAATTATTTCCTTAGGGACTTCATTAATTCATTACGGACTTTATAAATTCCTTAGGGACTTTATAAATTCCTTAGGGACTTAATTAATTCCTTACGGACTTAGTTAATTCACTACGGACTTTATTAATTCATTACGGACTTAATTAATTCATTACGGACTTAATTAATTCATTACGAACTTAATTAATTCATTACGGACTTAATTAATTCTTTACGGAATTAAATAATTCATTACGGAATTTATTAATTCATTACGGAATTAATTAAATCGTTACGGACTTAATTAATTCATTACGGAATTAAATAATTCATTACGGATTTAATTAATTAATTATGGACTTTATGAATTCATTACGGAATTAATTAATTCCTTACGGAATTAATAATTCACTACGGACTTTATTAATTCATTACGGACTTAATTATTTCCTTAGGGACTTCATTAATTCATTTCGGACTTCATTATTTCCTTAGGGACTTCATTAATTCATTACGGAATTTATAAATTCCTTAGGAACTTAATTAATTCCTTACGGACTTAGTAAATTCATTACGGACTTAATTAATTCCTTGCGGACTTAATTAATTCCTTACGGTCTTAATTAAATCTTTACGGAATTAATTAATTCATTACGGAATTTATTAATTCATTACGGATTCAATTAATTCATTACGGACTTTCTTAATTCATTACGGACTTAATTAATTCCTTACGGACCTAATTCATTCATTACGGACTTTATAAATTCCTTAGGGACTTAATTAATTCCTTACGGATTTAGTTAATTCATAACGGACTTAATTAATTCCTTACGGACTTAATTAATTCCTTACGGCCTTAATTAAATCCCTACGGACTTAATTAATTCAGTACGGACTTAATTAATTCCTTACGGATTTAACTAATTCCTTACGGACTTAATTAATTCATTACGGAATTTATTAATTCATTACGGACATAATTAAATCCTTACAGACTTAATTAATTCAGTAAGGGCTTAATTGATTCCTTACGGACTTAATTAATTCCTTACGGATTTAATTATTTCATGACGGACTTCATTAATTCATTACGGACTTTATAAATTCCTTAGGGACTTAATTAATTTCTTACGGACTTAATTAATTCATTACGAACTTAATTAATTCATTACGGACTTAATTAATTCATTACGGAATTAATTAATTCCCTACTTACTTAATTAATTCCTTACGAACTTAATTAATTCTTTACGGAATTAATTAATTCATTACGGAATTTATTAATGCATTACGGACTTAATTAAATCCTTTCGGACTTAATTAATTCATTACGGACTTAATTAATTCCTTACGGAATTAATTCATTCATTACAGAATTAAATAATTCATTCCGGATTTACTTAATTCATTACGGACTTTATTAATTCATTACGGAATTAACTAATTCCTTACGGACTAAATTAATTCACTACGGACTTTATTAATTCACTACGGACTTAATTATTTCCTTAGGGACTTCAATAGTTCATTTCGTACTTCATTAATTCATTACGGAATTTATAAATTCCTTAGGAACTTAATTAATTCCTTACGGACTTAATTAATTCCTTACGGACTTAATTAATTCTTTACGGAATTTATTAATTCATTACGGAATTTATTAATTCATTACGGATTCAATTAATTCATTACGGACTTTCTTAATTCATTACGGACTTAATTAATTCCTTACGGACCTAATTCATTCATTACGGACTTTATAAATTCCTTAGGGACTTAATTAATTCCTTACGGACTTAATTAATTAATTACGAACTTAATTAATTCTTTACGGAATTAATTAATTCATTACGGAATTTATTAATTCATTATGGACTTAATTAAATCCTTACGGTCTTAATTAATTCATTACGGACTTAATTAACTCCTTACGGAATTAATTCATTCATTACGGAATTAAATAATTCATTACGGATTTAATTAATTCATTACGGACTTTATTAATTCATTACGGACTTAATTAATTCCTTACGGAATTAATTCATTCATTACAGAATTAAATAATTCATTCCGGATTTACTTAATTCATTACGGACTTTATTAATTCATTACGGAATTAACTAATTCCTTACGGACTAAATTAATTCACTACGGACTTAATTATTTCCTTAGGGACTTCAATAGTTCATTTCGTACTTCATTAATTCATTACGGAATTTATAAATTCCTTAGGAACTTAATTAATTCCTTACGGACTTAATTAATTCCTTACGGACTTAATTAATTCGTTACGGAATTAATTAATTCATTACGGAATTTATTAATTCATTACGGATTCAAATAATTCATTACGGACTTTCTTAATTCATTACGGACTTAATTAATTCCTTACGGACCTAATTCATTCATTACGGACTTTATAAATTCCTTAGGGACTTAATTAATTCCTTACGGACTTAATTAATTAATTACGAACTTAATTAATTCTTTACGGAATTAATTAATTCATTACGGAATTTATTAATTCATTACGGACTTAATTAAATCCTTACGGACTTAATTAATTCATTACGGACTTAATTAATTCCTTACGGAATTAATTCATTCATTACGGAATTAAATAATTCATTACGGATTTAATTAATTCATTACGGACTTTATTAATTCATTACGTAATTAATTAATTCCTTACGGACTCAATTAAGTCACTACGGACTTTATTAATTCATTACGGACTTAATTATTTCCTTAGGGACTTCAATAATTCATTTCGGACTTCACTAATTCATTACGGAATTTATAAATTCCTTTGGAACTTAATTAATTCCTTACGGACTTAGTTAATTCATTACGGACTTAATTAATTCCTTACGGACTTAATTAATTCCTTACGGACTTAATTAATTCATTACGGAATTTATTAATTCATTACGGACTTAATTAAATCCTTACAGACTTAATTAATTCAGTAAGGACTTAATTAATTCCTTACGGACTTAATTATTTCCTTAGGGACTTCATTAATTCATTACGGACTTTATAAATTCCTTAGGGACTTTATAAATTCCTTAGGGACTTCATTAATTCAATACGGACTTTATAAATTCCTTAGGGACTTTATAAATTCATTAGGGACTTAATTAATTCCTTACGGACTTAGTTAATTCACTACGGACTTTATTAATTCATTACGGACTTAATTAATTCATTACGGACTTAATTAATTCATTACGAACTTAATTAATTCATTACGGACTTAATTAATTCTTTACGGAATTAAATAATTCATTACGGAATTTATTAATTCATTACGGAAATAATTAAATCCTTACGGACTTAATTAATTCATTACGGAATTAAATAATTCATTACGGATTTAATTAATTAATTACGGACTTTATTAATTCATTACGGAATTAATTAATTCCTTACGGACTTAATTAATTCACTACGGACTTTATTAATTCATTACGGACTTAATTATTTCCTTAGGGACTTCAATAATTCATTTCGGACTTCATTAATTCATTACGGAATTTATAAATTCCTTAGGAACTTAATTAATTCCTTACGGACTTAATTAATTCCTTACGGCCTTAATTAAATCTTTACGGAATTAATTAATTCATTACGGAATTTATTAATTCATTACGGATTCAATTAATTCATTACGGACTTTCTTAATTCATTACGGATTTAGTTAATTCATAACGGACTTAATTAATTCCTTACGGACTTAATTAATTCCTTACGGCCTTAATTAAATCCCTACGGACTTAATTAATTCAGTACGGACTTAATTAATTCCTTACAGATTTAACTAATTCCTTACGGACTTAATTAATTCATTACGGAATTTATTAATTCATTACGGACTTAGTTAAATCCTTACAGACTTAATTAATTCAGTAAGGACTTAGTTGATTCCTTACGGACTTAATTAATTCCTTACGGACTTAATTATTTCATTACGGACTTCATTAATTCCTTACGGACTTAATTAATACACTACGGACTTAATTAATTCCCTACGGAATTTATTAATTCATTACGGACTTAATTATTTCCTTAGGGACTTCATTAATTCATTTCGGACTTCATTAATTCATTACGGACTTCAATATTTCCTTAGGGACTTCATTAATTCATTAAGGACTTTATATCTAATCGGGTCTCTGATCGGGTCTCTAATCGGGTCTCTGATCGGGTCTCTGATCGGGTCTCTGATCGGGTCTCTGATCGGGTCTCTGATCGGGTCTCTGATCGGGTATCTAATCGTGTCTCTGATGGGTTTTCTAATCGGGTCTCTAATCGGGTCTCTAAACGGGTCTCTAATCGGGTCTCTGATCGACTCTCTGATCGGGTCTCTGATCGGGTCTCTAATCGGGTCTCTAATCGGGTCTGTGATCGGGTCTCTAATCGGGTCTATGATCGGGTCTCTGATCGGGTCTCTGATCGGGTCTCTGATCGACTCTCTGATCGGGTCTCTGATCGGGTCTCTAATCGGGTCTCTGATCGACTCTCTGATCGGGTCTCTGATCGGGTCTCTAATCGGGTCTCTAATCGGGTCTCTGATCGGGTCTCTGATCGGGTCTCTAATCGGGTCTCTAATCGGGTCTCTAATCGGGTCTCTGATCGGGTCTCTGATCGGGTCTTTAATCGGGTCTTTAATCGGGTCTCTGATCGGGTCTCTGATCGGGTCTCTATTCGGGTCTCTAATCGGGTCTCTGATCGGGTCTCTAATCGGGTCTCTAATCGGGTCTCTGATCGGGTCTCTGATCGGGTCTCTAATCGGGTCTCTAATCGGGTCTCTGATCGGGTCTCTAATCGGGTCTCTAATCGGGTCTCTAATCGGGTCTCTGATCGAGTCTCTGATCGGGTCTCTAATCGGGTCTCTGATCGGGTTTCTGATCGGGTCTCTAATCGGGTCTCTAATCGGGTCTCTGATCGGGTCTCTAATCGGGTCTCTAATCGGGTCTCTGATCGGGTCTCTAATCGGGTCTCTAATCGGGTCTCTGATCGGGTCTCTAATCGGGTCTCTAATCGGGTCTCTGATCGGGTCTCTGATTGGGTCTCTAATCGGGTCTCTAATCGGGTCTCTAATCGACGTCTCTAATCGAGGTCTCTGATCGGGTCTCTAATCAGGTCTCTAATCGGGTCTCTAATCGGGTCTGTGATCGGGTCTCTAATCGGGTCTCTGATCGGGTCTCTGATCGGGTTTCTGATCGGGTCTCTGATCGACTCTCTGATCGGGTCTCTGATCGGGTCTCTAATCGGGTCTCTAATCGGGTCTCTGATCGGGTCTCCGATCGGGTCTCTAATCGGGTCTCTGATCGGGTCTCTGATCGACTCTCTGATCGGGTCTCTGATCGGGTCTCTAATCGGGTCTCTGATCGACTCTCTGATCGGGTCTCTGATCGGGTCTCTAATCGGGTCTCTAATCGGGTCTCTGATCGGGTCTCTGATCGGGTCTCTAATCGGGTCTCTAATCGGGTCTCTAATCGGGTCTCTGATCGGGTCTCTGATCGGGTCTTTAATCGGGTCTTTAATCGGGTCTCTGATCGGGTCTCTGATCGGGTCTCTATTCGGGTCTCTAATCGGGTCTCTGATCGGGTCTCTAATCGGGTCTCTAATCGGGTCTCTGATCGGGTCTCTGATCGGGTCTCTAATCGGGTCTCTGATCGGGTCTCTGATCGGGTCTCTAATCGGGTCTCTAATCGGGTCTCTAATCGGGTCGCTGATCGGGTCTCTGATCGGGTCTTTAATCGGGTCTTTAATCGGGTCTCTGATCGGGTCTCTGATCGGGTCTCTATTCGGGTCTCTAATCGGGTCTCTGATCGGGTCTCTAATCGGGTCTCTGATCGGGTCTCTTATCGACTCTCTGATCGGGTCTTTAATCGGGTCTCTGACCGGGTCTCTAATCGACGTCTCTAATCGAGGTCTCTGATCGGGTCTCTAATCCGGTCTCTAATCGGGTCTCTAATCGGGTCTGTGATCGGGTCTCTAATCGGGTCTCTGATCGGGTCTCTGATCGGGTCTCTGATCGGGTCTCTGATCGGGTCTCTGATCGACTCTCTGATCGGGTCTCTGATCGGGTCTCTAATCGGGTCTCTAATCGGGTCTCTGATCGGGTCTCTGATCGGGTCTCTAATCGGGTCTCTAGTCGGGTCTCTAATCGGGTCTCTGATCGGGTCTCTAATCGGGTCTCTAATCGGGTCTCTATTCGGGTCTCTGATCGGGTTTCTGATCGGGTCTCTAATCGGGTCTCTAATCGGGTCTCTTATCGCGTCTCTGATCGGGTCTCTGATTGGGTCTCTAATCGGGTTATCAGACGTGCACTTTGATCGGGTCTCTGATCGGGTCTCTAATCGAGTCTCTGATCGGGTCTCTGATCGGGTCTCTAATCGGGTCTCTAATCGACGTCTCTAATCGAGGTCTCTGATCTGGTCTCTAATCCGGTCTCTAATCGGGTCTCTAATCGGGTCTGTGATCGGGTCTCTAATCGGGTCTCTGATCGGGTCTCTGATCGGGTCTCTGATCGGGTCCCTGATCGACTCTCTGATCGGGTCTCTGATCGGGTCTCTAATCGGGTCTCTAATCGGGTCTCTGGTCGGGTCTCTGATCGGGTCTCTAATCGGGTCTCTAATCGGATCTCTAATCGGGTCTCTGATCGGGTCTCTGATCGGGTCTTTAATCGGGTCTTTAATCGGGTCTCTGATCGGGTCTCTAATCGGGTCTCTATTTGGGTCTCTAATCGGGTCTCTGATCGGGTCTCTAATCGGGTCTCTGATCGGGTCTCTTATCGAGTCTCTGATCGGGTCTCTGATCGGGTCTCTAATCGGGTCTCTATTTGGGTCTCTAATCGGGTCTCTGATCGGGTCTCTAATCGGGTCTCTGATCGGGTCTCTAATCGAGTCTCTGATCGGGTCTCTGATCGGGTATCTAATCGGGTCTCTAATCGGGTCTCTGATCGGGTCTCTAATCGGGTCTCTAATCGGGTCTCTGATCGGGTCTCTAATCGGGTCTCTAATCGGGTCTCTGATTGGGTCTCTAAGCGGGTCTCTAATCGGGTCTCTAATCGACGTCTCTAATCGAGGTCTCTGATCGGGTCTCTAATCCGGTCTCTAATCGGGTCTCTAATCGGGTCTGTGATCGGGTCTCTAATCGGGTCTCTGATCGGGTCTCTAATCGGGTCTCTGATCGGGTCTCTGATCGGGTCTTTAATCGGGTCTCTAATCGGGTCTCTAATCGACGTCTCTAATCGAGGTCTCTGATCTGGTCTCTAATCCGGTCTCTAATCGGGTCTCTAATCGGGTCTGTGATCGGGTCTCTAATCGGGTCTCTGATCGGGTCTCTGATCGGGTCTCTGATCGGGTCCCTGATCGACTCTCTGATCGGGTCTCTGATCGGGTCTCTAATCGGGTCTCTAATCGGGTCTCTGGTCGGGTCTCTGATCGGGTCTCTAATCGGGTCTCTAATCGGATCTCTAATCGGGTCTCTGATCGGGTCTCTGATCGGGTCTTTAATCGGGTCTTTAATCGGGTCTCTGATCGGGTCTCTAATCGGGTCTCTATTTGGGTCTCTAATCGGGTCTCTGATCGGGTCTCTAATCGGGTCTCTGATCGGGTCTCTTATCGAGTCTCTGATCGGGTCTCTGATCGGGTCTCTAATCGGGTCTCTATTTGGGTCTCTAATCGGGTCTCTGATCGGGTCTCTAATCGGGTCTCTGATCGGGTCTCTAATCGAGTCTCTGATCGGGTCTCTGATCGGGTATCTAATCGGGTCTCTAATCGGGTCTCTGATCGGGTCTCTAATCGGGTCTCTAATCGGGTCTCTGATCGGGTCTCTAATCGGGTCTCTAATCGGGTCTCTGATTGGGTCTCTAAGCGGGTCTCTAATCGGGTCTCTAATCGACGTCTCTAATCGAGGTCTCTGATCGGGTCTCTAATCCGGTCTCTAATCGGGTCTCTAATCGGGTCTGTGATCGGGTCTCTAATCGGGTCTCTGATCGGGTCTCTAATCGGGTCTCTGATCGGGTCTCTGATCGGGTCTTTAATCGGGTCTCTAATCGGGTCTCTGATCGGGTCTCTAATCGGGTCTCTGATCGGGTCTCTGATCGGGTCTTTAATCGGGTCTCTGATCGGGTCTCTAATCGGGTCTCTGATCGGGTCTCTTATCGACTCTCTGATCGGGTCTTTAATCGGGTCTCTATTCGGGTCTCTAATCGGGTCTCTGATCGGATCTCTGATCGGGTCTCTAATCGGGTCTCTAATCGGGTCTCTGATCGGGTCTCTAATCGGGTCTCTAATCGGGTCTCTAATCGGGTCTCTGATCGAGTCTCTGATCGGGTCTCTAATCGGGTCTCTAATCGGGTCTCTAATCGGGTCTCTGATCGGGTCTCTGATCGGGTCTCTGATCGGGTCTTTAATCGGGTCTTTAATCGGGTCTCTGATCGGGTCTCTGATCGGGTCTCTATTCGGGTCTCTAATCGGGTCTGTGATCGGGTCTCTAATCGGGTCTCTGATCGGGTCTCTTATCGCGTCTCTGATCGGGTCTCTGATTGGGTCTCTAATCGGGTTAACAGACGTGCACTTTGATCGGGTCTCTGATCGGGTCTCTAATCGAGTCTCTGATCGGGTCTCTGATCGGGTCTCTAATCGGGTCTCTAATCGGGTCTCTGATCGGGTCTCTGATTGGGTCTCTAATCGGGTCTCTAATCGGGTCTCTAATCGGGTTTCTAAACGGGTCTCTAATCGGGTCTCTGATCGGGTCTCTAATCGGGTCTCTAATCGGGTCTGTGATCGGGTCTCTAATCGGGTCTCTGATCGGGTCTCTAATCGGGTCTCTGATCGGGTCTCTGATCGGGTCTTTAATCGGGTCTCTAATCGGGTCTCTGATCGGGTCTCTAATCGGGTCTCTGATCGGGTCTCTGATCGGGTCTTTAATCGGGTCTCTGATCGGGTCTCTAATCGGGTCTCTGATCGGGTCTCTTATCGACTCTCTGATCGGGTCTTTAATCGGGTCTCTATTCGGGTCTCTAATCGGGTCTCTGATCGGATCTCTGATCGGGTCTCTAATCGGGTCTCTAATCGGGTCTCTGATCGGGTCTCTAATCGGGTCTCTAATCGGGTCTCTAATCGGGTCTCTGATCGAGTCTCTGATCGGGTCTCTAATCGGGTCTCTGATCGGGTCTCTGATCGACTCTCTGATCGGGTCTCTGATCGGGTCTCTAATCGGGTCTCTAATCGGGTCTCTGATCGAGTCTCTGATCGGGTCTCTGATCGGGTCTCTGATCGGGTCTCTGATCGACTCTCTGATCGGGTCTCTGATCGGGTCTCTAATCGGGTCTCTAATCGGGTCTCTGGTCGGGTCTCTGATCGGGTCTCTAATCGGGTCTCTAATCGGGTCTCTAATCGGGTCTCTGATCGGGTCTCTGATCGGGTCTTTAATCGGGTCTTTAATCGGGTCTCTGATCGGGTCTCTGATCGGGTCTCTATTCGGGTCTCTAATCGGGTCTGTGATCGGGTCTCTAATCGGGTCTCTGATCGGGTCTCTTATCGCGTCTCTGATCGGGTCTCTGATTGGGTCTCTTATCGACTCTCTGATCGGGTCTTTAATCGGGTCTCTATTCGGGTCTCTAATCGGGTCTCTGATCGGATCTCTGATCGGGTCTCTAATCGGGTCTCTAATCGGGTCTCTGATCGGGTCTCTAATCGGGTCTCTAATCGGGTCTCTAATCGGGTCTCTAATCGGGTCTCTAATCGGGTCTCTAATCGAGTCTCAGATCGGGTCTCTAATCGGGTCTCTGATCGGGTCTCTGATCGGGTCTCTAATCGGGTCTCTAATCGGGTCTCTGATCGAGTCTCTGATCGGGTCTCTGATCGGGTCTCTGATCGGGTCTCTGATCGACTCTCTGATCGGGTCTCTGATCGGGTCTCTAATCGGGTCTCTAATCGGGTCTCTGGTCGGGTCTCTGATCGGGTCTCTAATCGGGTCTCTAATCGGGTCTCTAATCGGGTCTCTGATCGGGTCTCTGATCGGGTCTTTAATCGGGTCTTTAATCGGGTCTCTGATCGGGTCTCTGATCGGGTCTCTATTCGGGTCTCTAATCGGGTCTGTGATCGGGTCTCTAATCGGGTCTCTGATCGGGTCTCTTATCGCGTCTCTGATCGGGTCTCTGATTGGGTCTCTAATCGGGTTAACAGACGTGCACTTTGATCGGGTCTCTGATCGGGTCTCTAATCGAGTCTCTGATCGGGTCTCTGATCGGGTCTCTAATCGGGTCTCTAATCGGGTCTCTGGTCGGGTCTCTGATCGGGTCTCTAATCGGGTCTCTAATCGGGTCTCTAATCGGGTCTCTGATCGGGTCTCTGATCGGGTCTTTAATCGGGTCTTTAATCGGGTCTCTGATCGGGTCTCTGATCGGGTCTCTATTCGGGTCTCTAATCGGGTCTGTGATCGGGTCTCTAATCGGGTCTCTGATCGGGTCTCTTATCGCGTCTCTGATCGGGTCTCTGATTGGGTCTCTAATCGGGTTAACAGACGTGCACTTTGATCGGGTCTCTGATCGGGTCTCTAATCGAGTCTCTGATCGGGTCTCTGATCGGGTCTCTAATCGGGTCTCTAATCGGGTCTCTGATCGGGTCTCTGATTGGGTCTCTAATCGGGTCTCTAATCGGGTCTCTAATCGGGTTTCTAAACGGGTCTCTAATCGGGTCTCTGATCGGGTCTCTAATCGGGTATCTAATCGGGTCTCTGATCGGGTCTCTGATTGGGTCTCTAATCGGGTCTCTAATCGGGTCTCTAATCGGGTTTCTAAACGGGTCTCTAATCGGTTCTCTGATCGGGTCTCTAATCGGGTCTCTAATCGGGTCTCTGATCGGGTCTCTGATTGTGTCTCTAAGCGGGTCTCTAATCGGGTCTGTAATCGACGTCTCGAATCGAGGTCTCTGATCGGGTCTCTAATACGGTCTCTAATCGGGTCTCTAATCGGGTCTGTGATCGGGTCTCTAATCGGGTCTCTGATCGGGTCTCTAATCGGGTCTCTAATCGGGTTTCTAAACGGGTCTCTAATCGGTTCTCTGATCGGGCCTCTGATCGGGTCTCTAATCGGGTCTCTGATCGGGTCTCTAATCGGGTCTCTAATCGGGTCTCTAATCGGGTCTCTAATCGGGTCTCTAATCGGGTCTCTGATCGGGTCTCTGATCGGGTCTTTAATCGGGTCTCTGATCGGGTCTCTGATCGGGTCTCTGATCGGGTCTCTGATCGGGTCTCTGATCGGGTCTCTGATCGGGTCTCTAATCGAGGTCTCTGATCGGGTCTCTAATCCGGTCTCTAATCGGGTCTCTGATCGGGTCTATAATCGGGTTATCAGACGTGCACTTTGACCGGGACTCTAATCGGGGTCTCTTATCGGGTCTCTAACCGTGTCTCTGACGGGTCTCTGATCGGGTCTCTGATCGGGTCTCTGATCGGGTCTCTTATCGCGTCTCTGATCGGGTCTCTGATCGGGTCTCTAATCGGGTCTCTAGTCGGGTCTCTAATCGGGTCTCTGATCGGGTCTCTAATCGGGTCTCTAATCGGGTCTCTATTCGGGTCTCTGATCGGGTTTCTGATCGGGTCTCTAATCGGGTCTCTAATCGGGTCTCTTATCGCGTCTCTGATCGGGTCTCTGATTGGGTCTCTAATCGGGTTATCAGACGTGCACTTTGATCGGGTCTCTGATCGGGTCTCTAATCGAGTCTCTGATCGGGTCTCTGATCGGGTCTCTAATCGGGTCTCTAATCGACGTCTCTAATCGAGGTCTCTGATCTGGTCTCTAATCCGGTCTCTAATCGGGTCTCTAATCGGGTCTGTGATCGGGTCTCTAATCGGGTCTCTGATCGGGTCTCTGATCGGGTCTCTGATCGGGTCCCTGATCGACTCTCTGATCGGGTCTCTGATCGGGTCTCTAATCGGGTCTCTAATCGGGTCTCTGGTCGGGTCTCTGATCGGGTCTCTAATCGGGTCTCTAATCGGATCTCTAATCGGGTCTCTGATCGGGTCTCTGATCGGGTCTTTAATCGGGTCTTTAATCGGGTCTCTGATCGGGTCTCTAATCGGGTCTCTATTTGGGTCTCTAATCGGGTCTCTGATCGTGTCTCTAATCGGGTCTCTGATCGGGTCTCTTATCGAGTCTCTGATCGGGTCTCTGATTGGGTCTCTAATCGGGTTAACAGACGTGCACTTTGATCGGGTCTCTGATCGGGTCTCTAATCGAGTCTCTGATCGGGTCTCTGATCGGGTATCTAATCGGGTCTCTAATCGGGTCTCTGATCGGGTCTCTAATCGGGTCTCTAATCGGGTCTCTGATCGGGTCTCTAATCGGGTCTCTAATCGGGTCTCTGATTGGGTCTCTAAGCGGGTCTCTAATCGGGTCTCTAATCGACGTCTCTAATCGAGGTCTCTGATCGGGTCTCTAATCCGGTCTCTAATCGGGTCTCTAATCGGGTCTGTGATCGGGTCTCTAATCGGGTCTCTGATCGGGTCTCTAATCGGGTCTCTGATCGGGTCTCTGATCGGGTCTTTAATCGGGTCTCTAATCGGGTCTCTGATCGGGTCTCTAATCGGGTCTCTAATCGGGTCTCTGATCGGGTCTCTAATCGGGTCTCTAATCGGGTCTCTAATCGGGTCTCTGATCGAGTCTCTGATCGGGTCTCTAATCGGGTCTCTGATCGGGTCTCTGATCGGGTCTCTGATCGGGTCTCTGATCGACTCTCTGATCGGGTCTCTGATCGGGTCTCTAATCGGGTCTCTAATCGGGTCTCTGGTCGGGTCTCTGATCGGGTCTCTAATCGGGTCTCTAATCGGGTCTCTAATCGGGTCTCTGATCGGGTCTCTGATCGGGTCTTTAATCGGGTCTTTAATCGGGTCTCTGATCGGGTCTCTGATTGGGTCTCTAAACGGGTTAACAGACGTGCACTTTGATCGGGTCTCTGATCGGGTCTCTAATCGAGTCTCTGATCGGGTCTCTGATCGGGTCTCTAATCGGGTCTCTAATCGGGTCTCTGATCGGGTCTCTGATTGGGTCTCTAATCGGGTCTCTAATCGGGTCTCTAATCGGGTTTCTAAACGGGTCTCTAATCGGGTCTCTGATCGGGTCTCTAATCGGGTCTCTAATCGGGTCTCTGATCGGGTCTCTGATTGGGTCTCTAATCGGGTCTCTCATCGGGTCTCTAATCGGGTTTCTAAACGGGTCTCTAATCGGTTCTCTGATCGGGTCTCTAATCGGGTCTCTAATCGGGTCTCTGATCGGGTCTCTGATTGTGTCTCTAAGCGGGTCTCTAATCGGGTCTGTAATCGACGTCTCTAATCGAGGTCTCTGATCGGGTCTCTAATACGGTCTCTAATCGGGTCTCTAATCGGGTCTGTGATCGGGTCTCTAATCGGGTCTCTGATCGGGTCTCTAATCGGGTCTCTAATCGGGTTTCTAAACGGGTCTCTAATCGGTTCTCTGATCGGGCCTCTGATCGGGTCTCTAATCGGGTCTCTGATCGGGTCTCTAATCGGGTCTCTAATCGGGTCTCTAATCGGGTCTCTAATCGGGTCTCTAATCGGGTCTCTGATCGGGTCTCTGATCGGGTCTTTAATCGGGTCTCTGATCGGGTCTCTGATCGGGTCTCTGATCGGGTCTCTGATCGGGTCTCTGATCGGGTCTCTAATCGAGGTCTCTGATCGGGTCTCTAATCCGGTCTCTAATCGGGTCTCTGATCGGGTCTATAATCGGGTTTTCAGACGTGCACTTTGACCGGGACCCTAATCGGGGTCTCTTATCGGGTCTCTAACCGTGTCTCTGACGGGTCTCTGATCGGGTCTCTGATCGGGTCTCTGATCGGGTCTCTTATCGCGTCTCTGATCGGGTCTCTGATCGGGTCTCTAATCGGGTTAACAGACGTGCACTAATGCGACGCGAACGCGACGTTGGCCGTCTCAAAATACAAACAAACAGACGTGCAATTTGATCGGGTCTCTGATCGGGTCTCTGATCGGGTCTCTAATCGGGTCTCTAATCGGGTCTCTGATCGGGTCTCTGATTGGGTCTCTAATCGGGTCTCTAATCGGGTCTCTGATCGGTTCTCTGATTGGGTCTCTAATCGGGTCTCTAATCGGGTCTCTAATCGACGTCTCTAATCGAGGTCTCAGATCGGGTCTCTAATCCGGTCTGTAATCGGGTCTCTAATCGGGTATGTGATCGGGTCTCTAATCGGGTCTATGATCGGGTCTCTGATCGGGTCTCTGATCGACTCTCTGATCGGGTCTCTGATCGGGTCTTTAATCGGGTCTCTGATCGACTCTCTGATCGGGTCTCTGATCGGGTCTCTAATCGGGTCTCTAATCGGGTCTCTGATCGGGTCTCTGATCGGGTCTTTAATCGGGTCTTTAATCGGGTCTCTGATCGGGTCTCTGATCGGGTCTCTATTCGGGTCTCTAATCGGGTCTCTGATCGGGTCTCTAATCGGGTCTACAATCGGGTCTATGATCGGGTCTCTGATCGGGTCTCTAGTCGGGTCTCTAATCGGGTCTCTGATCGGGTCTCTAATCGGGTCTCTAATCGGGTCTCTAATCGGGTCTCTGATCGAGTCTCTGATCGGGTCTCTAATCGGGTCTCTGATCGGGTCTCTGATCGGGTCTCTAATCGGGTCTCTAATCGGGTCTCTGATCGGGTCTCTAATCGGGTCTCTAATCGGGTCTCTAATCGGGTCTCTGATCGGGTCTCTGATCGGGTCTTTAATCGGGTCTTTAATCGGGTCTCTGATCGGGTCTCTGATCGGGTCTCTATTCGGGTCTCTGATCGGGTCTCTAATCGAGGTCTCTGATCGGGTCTCTAATCCGGTCTCTAATCGGGTCTCTGATCAGGTCTATAATCGGGTTATCAGACGTGCACTTTGACCGGGACTCTAATCGGGGTCTCTTATCGGGTCTCTGATCGGGTCTCTGATCGGGTCTCTGATCGGGTCTCTAATCGGGTCTCTGATCGGGTCTCTAATCGGGTCTCTGATCGGGTCTCTTATCGCGTCTCTGATCGGGTCTCTGATCGGGTCTCTAATCGGGTTAACAGACGTGCACTAATGCGACGCGAACGCGACGTTGGCCGTCTTAAAAAACCAAAAAACAAACAAACAGACGTGCACTTTGATCGGGTCTCTGATCGGGTTTCTAATCGGGTCTCTGATCGGGTCTCTGATCGGGTCTCTAATCGGGTCTCTAATTGGGTCTCTAATCGGGTCTCTAATCGGGTCTCTAATCGGGTCTCTGATCGAGTCTCTGATCGGGTCTCTAATCGGGTCTCTGATCGGGTCTCTGATCGGGTCTCTAATCGGGTCTCTAATCGGGTCTCTGATCGGGTCTCTGATCGGGTCTCTAATCGGGTCTCTAATCGGGTCTCTGATCGGGTCTCTGATCGGGTCTCTAATCGGGTCTCTAATCGGGTCTCTAATCGGGTCTCTGATCGGGTCTCTGATCGGGTCTTTAATCGGGTCTTTAATCGGGTCTCTGATCGGGTCTCTGATCGGGTCTCTATTCGGGTCTCTAATCGGGTCTCTGATCGGGTCTCTAATCGGGTCTCCAATCGGGTCTCTGATCGGGTCTCTAATCGGGTCTCTAATCGGGTCTCTAATCGGGTCTCTGATCGGGTCTCTAATCGGGTCTCTGATCGGGTCTCTTATCGCGTCTCTGATCGGGTCTCTGATTGGGTCTCTAATCGGGTTAACAGACGTGCACTTCGATCGGGTCTCTGATCGGGTCTCTAATCGAGTCTCTGATCGGGTCTCTGATCGGGTCCCTAATCGGGTCTCTAATCGGGTCTCTGATCGGGTCTGTGATCGGGTCTCTAATCGGGTCTCTGATCGGGTCTCTAATCGGGTCTCTGATCGGGTCTCTAATCGGGTCTCTAATCGGGTCTCTGATCGGGTCTCTGATCGGGTCTCTAATCGGGTCTCTGATCGGGTCTCTGATCGGGTCTCTAATCGGGTCTCTGATCGGGTCTCTGATCGGGTCTCTGATCGGGTCTCTGATCGACTCTCTAATCGGGTCTCTGATCGGGTCTCTGATCGGGTCTTTAATCGGGTCTTTAATCGGGTCTCTGATCGGGTCTCTGATCGGGTCTCTATTCGGGTCTCTAATCGGGTCTCTGATCGGGTCTCTGATCGGGTCTCTAATCGGGTCTCTAATCGGGTCTCTGATCGGGTCTCTGATCGGGTCTCTAATCGGGTCTCTAATCGGGTCTCTGATCGGGTCTCTAATCGGGTCTCTAATCGGGTCTCTAATCGGGTCTCTAATCGGGTCCCTGATCGGGTTTCTGATCGGGTCTCTAATCGGGTCTCTAATCGGGTCTCTGATCGAGTCTCTAATCGGGTCTCTAATCGGGTCTCTGATCTGGTCTCTAATCGGGTCTCTAATCGGGTCTCTGATCGGGTCTCTAATCGGGTCTTTAATCGGGTCTCTGATCGGGTCTCTGATTGGGTCTCTAATCGGGTCTCTAATCGGGTCTCTAATCGACGTCTCTAATCGAGGTCTCTGATCGGGTAGGAGACGATTCACCACAGCCAAAACCTGTTTTTACTAATCCTGTCAACTCACCACAACTGCCCTCTAGTGACAATTCACCACACGACAATTCACCACAGTATGATAATTTAATACTGACATAGTGGAAACCCGCCTTAAGGTAGGCAAGGTTACTGGAACCAAGGTTCTATCATCGGGCAGGGCTAGCATAGGGAATACTTTGCCTCTTTCCTGAAAGCGCGCGGATTTTGAGACACGGGAAGCGACTACGTTCTGTTGCTATATTCTTAATATATGAAATGTTTATATAATTAATTTTTAGGAGTTCGACATCGCCCTGTATATTTAGTTCTTTTTTTTTCGTAGAACGATCGAGACAACAGCTGTTGGAATGGTAGACCATGGAGTATTTGTTTCTTCTTCAGTTACTTGATGCCACAGAATAGCTCCTTATTCTTCAAATACTTATGGCGAACTTCAGTGGTGCATGTTTTGTTCTTGCTATAAAAAAAAGCTTTTGTTTTTCCACTAAAATGTATATAGAGGAGGGTAGGAGATGGAGGAGAGTAGGAATAGGAACAAGAGTAGCGTTACGCAAAAAGGGAATTCCAAGGGGATTCCTTTCAAACAAGGTAGCCTCAGGTAAGCTTTCTCAGGTTTTCCACTAAGTGAAGGGAACTTATATCTATGAAATTTTACCTGTACTCCCGTATTTATATTCACAACTCC
Organism: Lepidurus packardi; assembly: GCA_023053545.1. Lineage (NCBI taxonomy): Eukaryota > Metazoa > Arthropoda > Branchiopoda > Notostraca > Triopsidae > Lepidurus > Lepidurus packardi. The sequence goes on from JAKZAN010000046.1 coordinate 240,382, forward strand.
AGAAGTGCTAGATATTACTTACCTCGAAGCATGGATCTGTGCGTTGTATGTGGCAAACGCGTAACACACCGACAGCAAGCACTTGGGCCGTGCGATGATTTTGGTCTTTGGCAGCACCGTATTTGCAATACCGGTAGACATTCCCTTCTTTCTTCCCAAATTATATTTTATTTCACTAACTAACTTAGGAATCACGCCGCGGCAGTACCGACAGCTTCAGGAAGCTGATGACTTTGCATGGTCCTGCAACGTTTGTCGTGAAAGACTGTTGGTAATTACCCACCAGTTGCATTTTAATAATATACCTTTAATACGTCGTATTTGTTTAGTGTTCTTCGGCATCCGCAGAAACAAACCATTCGGTGAACTTGTCTTTCGACATGCCAATAGCGCATAGCACTGCCATTAATGTAAACCTATTCAAGACTGCAATATCAGTATATTCTATTTCTCATAATTGTCTTCCATAGGAACTGGATAATTCCTTACCTCCTCTTGGGACTACCTCGCCATCCATGGCAACTGCCCTCCAGCGCGGCGACACGGCTAACACCCAGGTAAATTTTCAGCTTGATTGTGAAAAATTAAATAAAAGAAAATGTTTCTTCTCCTTAGAATCGTAGCAAAGAAGCCATTACAGCTCGCCCATCTTCGATGACTGCTGCTTTAAATATAACCTACGTTGTAGACCGGATTTCCGACGAAGTATTTATTTATCCCGAATTTATATATAACTAAACAATTACTTATTTTCAATTCAGCAGGTTAATGGTAGAGACAGGCTGGCTGGGACACCTCCTTTTCTTTCCAGTGGATCTTCAAACTATGATCACGAGGACGGCGATACTGAGGCTAGTAACGACACCATCACCGAAGATATTGAAGATATAATCAGCCAGGTATACACTATACATAAAGTTAAGCTCTAAATTAAATGTTATTCGTTTTTTAGATTGACACTATTAATATCACCAATCCGGAAATCCCTTTTACAGTTCCGCAACGGATCGAGGAAGATTCACTGATTACCGAACCTGTTCGCACTGATGCTGTCCATAACGAAATTACATACACAGTAATTGAACGCGGCACAGAACGAGGAAAACCAGCACTGGCAGATTCTTGCGGGTGGAAATACGTCCGACACCGGGTGCAGAAGAACGGTACAGTGGACTGGATCTGTTCCGTACATAGGATGGTTCTTAAGTGCCCTGGCTTCGTGAAGCAAACGGGATCGAGCTTCGTTTTGGTGCGCAAGCACATTTGCAACAGTCAAGCTGATGGGAGAGACAAGGCTGTAGAAATGAAGCGAGACATGAAGGATGCTGCCATGAAAGGTATTTGGATTACGTCGATTTTGCAAAAAAGTTTTAATAATAAAGGAAAATTCAAACAGACCCATTCCGCTCTGCACAAAACATCGTAGAAGATGTGTTGATTGCCCATACAGGAGGGAACGCTGTGCCCGAGGCCTTGCCAGCTTTTCCTGCTCTCGCCCGCTTGACCAACAGGGCACGAGAAAAGCAGCGACCAAGACACCCGATGTCCTTGGACTTCGAGCTCAACACGGCTCATGTCCCACCAGGATTTCTACAGTGGGATTCATTTAACGCGGACAACGGAGTACAAACGCGTAGACATTTAATTTTTGCAACTGACAGCATGCTTACCCTTTTGGCGAATGCTGTCCAGTGGTTTTGCGACGCTACTTTTTACGTCGTAAGGCCTCCATTTACTCAACTATTTTCCATCCACGCATTCATAAAGCACGGAGGAAATATCAAACAGGTATTTGGCTGACTATTTAATCTAGGAAAAAAAATACTAATTAGTATTTCAGGTGCCAATGGTCTTCAGTCTGATGTCTGGCAAAACGGTGCAGGATTACAAAGATGTCTTACTAGCCATAGTCCGCCGCTGTCCGCACTTGCCACGTGTTTCAAACATATTAATGGATTTCGAAGCAGCCATTTGGCAAGCAGCGAAGTTCGTTATGCCACACGTGACTCTGCGCGGCTGCTCGTTCCACTGGAGCCAAGCGGTATATCGAAAGATCCAGGAAGTAGGACTCCAACGACAGTACAGGAACGAAGAAACGATCCGCAGCTTTTGCCGGTAATGTTGTTATGTCGAAATCTTCACTATTTACATACTTATACTCCTATCATTTAGGATGATACTAGCCCTCCAGTTCTTGCCGGCAGAGCACATCCCTCCCGCCCTGGATAGTCTAACGAGACAAAATGAGAATTCGCTTGTTGGTCAAGTTTGTCAGTATGTAAAGCGTACCTGGGTCGATTCCACGATCTGGCCACCGCAGTCCTGGTCGGCGTTCGGCCGTGCCATCAGGACAAACAACGACCTCGAATCTTGGCACGCTAGGCTTAATCGGAAAGCACAAAAGAAGGGTCTAAACCTTTACATGCTCCTCGAGCTACTGAAAAGGGAGGCAGAGATCGTCAAAATTAGCGTGCAGCTAATTACAGAAGACCGCCTATCAAGGGTTCAGAAGAAGCACCAGCAGGAGGTAGATGCGAAGTTGGAGCAGCTGTTTGTAAAGTACAGTGACGGACAGTTGGGTGCTGCCGAATTGTTGAAGCACTGTTCTTACGTATACGACCCTATCGGAAATGAAGATAAATAATTTTACATTTATTTTAGATTTATTTGTTTTACATTTATTTTAGATTTATTTTTTTTAGATTTATTTTAGATTTATTTTATGACAATGTGGTAAACTACTGTTTGCATGCCAACTATTGTATTATTTTCTGACTGTTTTGATTCTATACCGTGATTGTGCCTAATTTTTATCTCTCGTTTTGACGAATCTGCGAATTTTGACTATACGCTAGAGTACTAGTGAATATACGTATGTTTGTGTACAATGTTTATAAATATATATTGATGGTTTATAGAAACTTATCCTAAACTGTCCTTGCCCAAGTGAAGATGAAAACTTTAACCACTTAATCATAATTACTAATAAATTTGAATACAAACTACAAATCGTTTGAATTTGAACAAAACTACAAGTACAACTTTTAAAACTCGTTTTCAGGATTGCTCACGTTTAATGATTAATATATTTGAATACAAACTACAACTCGTTTTCACGACGTGTTCACGTTTTGTTTGTGTACAAACTACAACTCGTTTTGTGTTACAAACTACTACAACTCGTACAACTACGTCTACAATTTGACTACAAACTACAACTCGTTTAAATTTGAATACAAACAACAACTCGTTTTCACGATGTGTTCACGTTTTGTTTATGTACAGGGAGTCAAGAACGACATCTCTCCCGAAATAATAACAAAGCATCGGGCGGGGCTAGCGTGGGGAGTGACGAAGGCTTTAAGGCGGGTTTCCACTATGTCAGTATTAAATTATCATACTGTGGTGAATTGTCGTGTGGTGAATTGTCACTAGAGGGCAGTTGTGGTGAGTTGACAGGATTAGTAAAAACAGGTTTTGGCTGTGGTGAATCGTCTCCTATCCCTCTGATCGGGTCTCTAATCCGGTCTCTAATCGGGTCTCTAATCGGGTCTGTGATCGGGTCTCTAATCGGGTCTCTGATCGGGTCTCTGATCGGGTCTCTGATCGGGTCTCTGATCGGGTCTCTAATCGGGTCTCTAATCGGGTCTCTAATCGGGTCTCTGATCGGGTCTCTGATCGGGTCTTTAATCGGGTCTTTAATCGGATCTCTGATCGGGTCTCTGATCGGGTCTCTATTCGGGTCTCTAATCGGGTCTCTGATCGGGTCTCTAATCGGGTCTCTGATCGGGTCTCTTATCGCGTCTCTGATCGGGTCTCTGATTGGGTCTCTAATCGGGTTAACAGACGTGCACTTTGATCGGGTCTCTGATCGGGTCTCTAATCGGGTCTCTAATCGGGTCTCTGATCGGGTCTCTGATTGGGTCTCTAATCGGGTCTCTAATCGGGTCTCTAATCGGGTTTCTAAACGGGTCTCTAATCGGTTCTCTGATCGGGTCTCTGATCGGGTCTCTGATCGGGTCTCTAATCGGGTCTCTAATCGGGTCTCTGATCGGGTCTCTGATCGGGTCTCTAATCGGGTCTCTGATCGGGTCTCTGATCGGGTCTCTAATCGGGTCTCTGATCGGGTCTCTGATCGGGTCTCTGATCGGGTCTCTGATCGGGTCTCTAATCGGGTTAACAGACGTGCACTAATGCGACGCGAACGCGACGTTGGCCGTCTCAAAAAACCAAAAAACAAACAAACAGACGTGCACTTTGATCGGGTCTCTGATCGGGTCTCTAATCGGGTCTCTGATCGGGTCTCTGATTGGGTCTCTAATCGGGTCTCTAATCGGGTCTCTAATCGACGTCTCTAATCGAGGTCTCTGATCGGGTCTCTAATCCGGTCTCTAATCGGGTCTCTAATCGGGTATGTCATCGGGTCCTAATCGGGTCTATGATCGGGTCTCTGATCGGGTCTCTGATCGGGTCTCTGATCGACTCTCTGATCGGGTCTCTGATCGGGTCTTTAATCGGGTCTCTAATCGGGTCTCTGATCGGGTCTCTGATCGGGTCTTTAATCGGGTCTTTAATCGGGTTTCTGATCGGGTCTCTGATCGGGTCTCTATTCGGGTCTCTAATCGGGTCTCTGATCGGGTCTCTAATCGGGTCTCTAATCGGGTCTCTGATCGGGTCTCTGATCGGGTCTCTAATCGGGTCTCTAATCGGGTCTCTAATCGGGTCTCTGATCGGGTCTCTGATCGGGTCTCTATTCGGGTCTCTAATCGGGTCTCTGATCGGGTCTCTAATCGGGTCTCTAATCGGGTCTCTGATCGGGTCTCTGATCTGGTCTCTAATCGGGTCTCTAATCGGGTCTCTGATCGGGTCTCTAATCGGGTCTCTAATCGGGTCTCTGATCGAGTCTCTGATCGGGCCTCTAATCGGGTCTTTAATCGGGTCTCTGATCGGGTCTCTGATCGGGTCTCTGATCGGGTCTCTGATCGGGTCTCTGATCGGGTCTCTAATCGAGGTCTCTGATCGGCTCTCTAATCCGGTCTCTAATCGGGTCTCTGATCGGGTCTATAATCGGGTTATCAGACGTGCACTTTGACCGGGACTCTAATCGGGGTCTCTTATCGGGTCTCTAACCGTGTCTCTGACGGGTCTCTGATCGGGTCTCTGATCGGGTCTCTGATCGGGTCTCTTATCGCGTCTCTGATCGGGTCTCTGATCGGGTCTCTAATCGGGTTAACAGACGTGCACTAATGCGACGCGAACGCGACGTTGGCCGTCTCAAAAAACCAAAAAACAAACAAACAGACGTGCACTTTGATCGGGTCTCTGATCGGGTCTCTGATCGGGTCTCTAATCGGGTCTCTAATCGGGTCTCTGATCGGGTCTCTGATTGGGTCTCTAATCGCGTCTCTAATCGGGTCTCTGATCGGGACTCTGATTGGGTCTCTAATCGGGTCTCTAATCGGGTCTCTAATCGACGTCTCTAATCGAGGTCTCTGATCGGGTCTCTAATCCGGTCTCTAATCGGGTCTCTAATCGGGTCTGTGATCGGGTCTCTAATCGGGTCTATGATCGGGTCTCTGATCGGGTCTCTGATTGGGTCTCTAATCGGGTCTCTAATCGGGTCTCTGATCGGGTCTCTAATCGGGTCTTTAATCGGGTCTCTGATCGGGTCTCTGATTGGGTCTCTAATCGGGTCTCTAATCGGGTCTCTAATCGACGTCTCTAATCGAGGTCTCTGATCGGGTCTCTGATCGGGTCTCTAATCGGGTTAACAGACGTGCACTAATGCGACGCGAACGCGACGTTGGCCGTCTCAAAAAACCAAAAAACAAACAAACAGACGTGCACTTTGATCGGGTCTCTGATCGGGTCTCTAATCGGGTCTCTGATCGGGTCTCTGATTGGGTCTCTAATCGGGTCTCTAATCGGGTCTCTAATCGACGTCTCTAATCGAGGTCTCTGATCGGGTCTCTAATCCGGTCTCTAATCGGGTCTCTAATCGGGTATGTGATCGGGTCCTAATCGGGTCTATGATCGGGTCTCTGATCGGGTCTCTGATCGGGTCTCTGATCGACTCTCTGATCGGGTCTCTGATCGGGTCTTTAATCGGGTCTCTAATCGGGTCTCTGATCGGGTCTTTAATCGGGTCTTTAATCGGGTTTCTGATCGGGTCTCTGATCGGGTCTCTATTCGGGTCTCTAATCGGGTCTCTGATCGGGTCTCTAATCGGGTCTCTAATCGGGTCTCTGATCGGGTCTCTGATCGGGTCTCTAATCGGGTCTCTAATCGGGTCTCTGATCGGGTCTCTAATCGGGTCTCTAATCGGGTCTCTAATCGGGTCTCTAATCGGGTCTCTGATCGGGTCTCTGATCGGGTCTCTAATCGGGTCTCTGATCGGGTCTCTGATCGGGTCTCTGATCGGGTCTCTGATCGACTCTCTAATCGGGTCTCTGATCGGGTCTCTGATCGGGTCTCTAATCGGGTCTCTAATCGGGTCTCTAATCGGGTCTCTGATCGGGTCTCTGATCGGGTCTCTATTCGGGTCTCTAATCGGGTCTCTGATCGGGTCTCTAATCGGGTCTCTAATCGGGTCTCTGATCGGGTCTCTGATCTGGTCTCTAACCGGGTCTCTAATCGGGTCTCTGATCGGGTCTCTAATCGGGTCTCTAATCGGGTCTCTGATCGAGTCTCTGATCGGGTCTCTAATCGGCTCTTTAATCGGGTCTCTGATCGGGTCTCTGATCGGGTCTCTGATCGGGTCTCTGATCGGGTCTCTGATCGGGTCTCTAATCGAGGTCTCTGATCGGCTCTCTAATCCGGTCTCTAATCGGGTCTCTGATCGGGTCTATAATCGGGTTATCAGACGTGCACTTTGACCGGGACTCTAATCGGGGTCTCTTATCGGGTCTCTAACCGTGTCTCTGACGGGTCTCTGATCGGGTCTCTGATCGGGTCTCTGATCGGGTCTCTTATCGCGTCTCTGATCGGGTCTCTGATCGGGTCTCTAATCGGGTTAACAGACGTGCACTAATGCGACGCGAACGCGACGTGGGCCGTCTCAAAAAACCAAAAAACAAACAAACAGACGTGCACTTTGATCGGGTCTCTGATCGGGTCTCTAATCGGGTCTCTGATCGGGTCTCTGATTGGGTCTCTAATCGGGTCTCTAATCGGGTCTCTTATCGACGTCTCTAATCGAGGTCTCTGATCGGGTCTCTAATCCGGTCTCTAATCGCGTCTCTAATCGGGTATGTCATCGGGTCCTAATCGGGTCTATGATCGGGTCTCTGATCGGGTCTCTGATCGGGTCTCTGATCGACTCTCTGATCGGGTCTCTGATCGGGTCTTTAATCGGGTCTCTAATCGGGTCTCTGATCGGGTCTCTGATCGGGTCTTTAATCGGGTCTTTAATCGGGTTTCTGATCGGGTCTCTGATCGGGTCTCTATTCGGGTCTCTAATCGGGTCTCTGATCGGGTCTCTAATCGGGTCTCTAATCGGGTCTCTGATCGGGTCTCTGATCGGGTCTCTAATCGGGTCTCTAATCGGGTCTCTGATCGGGTCTCTAATCGGGTCTCTAATCGGGTCTCTAATCGGGTCTCTAATCGGGTCTCTGATCGGGTCTCTGATCGGTTCTCTGATCGGGTCTCTGATCGACTCTCTAATCGGGTCTCTGATCGGGTCTCTGATCGGGTCTCTAATCGGGTCTCTAATCGGGTCTCTGATCGGGTCTCTAATCGGGTCTCTGATCGGGTCTCTATTCGGGTCTCTAATCGGGTCTCTGATCGGGTCTCTAATCGGGTCTCTAATCGGGTCTCTGATCGGGTCTCTGATCTGGTCTCTAATCGGGTCTCTAATCGGGTCTCTGATCGGGTCTCTAATCGGGTCTCTAATCGGGTCTCTAATCGGGTCTCTGATCGGGTCTCTAATCGGGTCTCTAATCGGGTCTCTGATCGGGTCTCTAATCGGGTCTCTAATCGGGTCTCTGATCGGGTCTCTAATCGGTTCTCTAATCGGGTCTCTGATCGGGTCTCTGATTGGGTCTCTAATCGGGTCTCTAATCGGGTCTCTAATCGACGTCTCTAATCGAGGTCTCTGATCGGGTCTCTAATCCGGTCTCTAATCGGGTCTCTAATCGGGTCTGTGATCGGGTCTCTAATCGGGTCTATGATCGGGTCTCTGATCGGATCTCTGATTGGGTCTCTAATCGGGTCTCTAATCGGGTCTCTGATCGGGTCTCTAATCGGGTCTTTAATCGGGTCTCTGATCGGGTCTCTGATTGGGTCTCTAATCGGGTCTCTAATCGGGTCTCTAATCGACGTCTCTAATCGAGGTCTCTGATCGGGTCTCTGATCGGGTCTCTAATCGGGTTAACAGACGTGCACTAATGCGACGCGAACGCGACGTTGGCCGTCTCAAAAAACCAAAAAACAAACAAACAGACGTGCACTTTGATCGGGTCTCTGATCGGGTCTCTAATCGGGTCTCTAATCGGGTCTCTAATCGGGTCTCTGATCGGGTCTCTAATCGGGTCTCTGATCGGGTCTCTATTCGGGTCTCTAATCGGGTCTCTGATCGGGTCTCCAATCGGGTCTCTAATCGGGTCTCTGATCGGGTCTCTGATCTGGTCTCTAATCGGGTCTCTAATCGGGTCTCTGATCGGGTCTCTAATCGGGTCTCTAATCGGGTCTCTGATCGAGTCTCTGATCGGGTCTCTAATCGGGTCTTTAATCGGGTCTCTGATCGGGTCTCTGATCGGGTCTCTGATCGGGTCTCTGATCGGGTCTCTGATCGGGTCTCTGATCGGGTCTCTAATCGAGGTCTCTGATCGGCTCTCTAATCCGGTCTCTAATCGGGTCTCTGATCGGGTCTATAATCGGGTTATCAGACGTGCACTTTGACCGGGACTCTAATCGGGGTCTCTTATCGGGTCTCTGATCGGGTCTCTGATCTGGTCTCTAATCGGGTCTCTAATCGGGTCTCTGATCGGGTCTCTAATCGGGTCTCTAATCGGGTCTCTGATCGAGTCTCTGATCGGGTCTCTAATCGGGTCTTTAATCGGGTCTCTGATCGGGTCTCTGATCGGGTCTCTGATCGGGTCTCTGATCGGGTCTCTTATCGCGTCTCTGATCGGGTCTCTGATCGGGTCTCTAATCGGGTTAACAGACGTGCACTAATGCGACGCGAACGCGACGTTGGCCGTCTCAAAAAACCAAAAAACAAACAAACAGACGTGCACTTTGATCGGGTCTCTGATCGGGTCTCTGATCGGGTCTCTAATCGGGTCTCTAATCGGGTCTCTGATCGGGTCTCTGATTGGGTCTCTAATCGCGTCTCTAATCGGGTCTCTGATCGGGACTCTGATTGGGTCTCTAATCGGGTCTCTAATCGGGTCTCTAATCGACGTCTCTAATCGAGGTCTCTGATCGGGTCTCTAATCCGGTCTCTAATCGGGTCTCTAATCGGGTATGTGATCGGGTCCTAATCGGGTCTATGATCGGGTCTCTGATCGGGTCTCTGATCGGGTCTCTGATCGACTCTCTGATCGGGTCTCTGATCGGGTCTTTAATCGGGTCTCTAATCGGGTCTCTGATCGGGTCTCTGATCGGGTCTTTAATCGGGTCTTTAATCGGGTTTCTGATCGGGTCTCTGATCGGGTCTCTATTCGGGTCTCTGATCGGGTCTCTAATCGGGTCTCTAATCGGGTCTCTAATCGGGTCTCTGATCGGGTCTCTAATCGGGTCTCTAATCGGGTCTCTGATCGGGTCTCTAATCGGGTCTCTAATCGGGTCTCTGATCGGGTCTCTGATTGGGTCTCTAATCCGGTCTCTAATCGGGTCTCTAATCGGGTCTGTGATCGGGTCTCTAATCGGGTCTATGATCGGGTCTCTGATCGGGTCTCTGATTGGGTCTCTAATCGGGTCTCTAATCGGGTCTCTGATCGGGTCTCTAATCGGGTCTTTAATCGGGTCTCTGATCGGGTCTCTGATTGGGTCTCTAATCGGGTCTCTAATCGGGTCTCTAATCGACGTCTCTAATCGAGGTCTCTGATCGGGTCTCTGATCGGGTCTCTAATCGGGTTAACAGACGTGCACTAATGCGACGCGAACGCGACTTTGGCCGTCTCAAAAAACCAAAAAACAAACAAACAGACGTGCACTTTGATCGGGTCTCTGATCGGGTCTCTAATCGGGTCTCTGATCGGGTCTCTGATTGGGTCTCTAATCGGGTCTCTAATCGGGTCTCTAATCGACGTCTCTAATCGAGGTCTCTGATCGGGTCTCTAATCCGGTCTCTAATCGGGTCTCTGATCGGGTATGTGATCGGGTCCTAATCGGGTCTATGATCGGGTCTCTGATCGGGTCTCTGATCGGGTCTCTGATCGACTCTCTGATCGGGTCTCTGATCGGGTCTTTAATCGGGTCTCTAATCGGGTCTCTGATCGGGTCTCTGATCGGGTCTTTAATCGGGTCTTTAATCGGGTTTCTGATCGGGTCTCTGATCGGGTCTCTATTCGGGTCTCTAATCGGGTCTCTGATCGGGTCTCTAATCGGGTCTCTAATCGGGTCTCTGATCGGGTCTCTGATCGGGTCTCTATTCGGGTCTCTAATCGGGTCTCTGATCGGGTCTTTAATCGGGTCTCTAATCGGGTCTCTAATCGGGTCTCTGATCGGGTCTCTAATCGGGTCTCTAATCGGGTCTCTGATCGGGTCTCTAATCGGGTCTCTAATCGGGTCTCTGATCGGGTCTCTGATTGGGTCTCTAATCGGGTCTCTAATCGGGTCTCTAATCGACGTCTCTAATCGAGGTCTCTGATCGGGTCTCTAATCCGGTCTCTAATCGGGTCTGTGATCGGGGGTCTAATCGGGTCTCTGATCGGGTCTCTGATCGGGTCTCTGATCGACTCTCTGATCGGGTCTCTGATCGGGTCTCTAATCGGGTCTCTAATCGGGTCTCTAATCGAGGTCTCTAATCGGGTCTCTAATCGGGTCTCTGATCGGGTCTCTAATCGGGTCTCTAATCGGGTCTCTGATCGGGTCTCTAATCGGGTCTCTAATCGGGTCTCTGATCGGGTCTCTAATCGGTTCTCTAATCGGGTCTCTGATCGGGTCTCTGATTGGGTCTCTAATCGGGTCTCTAATCGGGTCTCTAATCGACGTCTCTAATCGAGGTCTCTGATCGGGTCTCTAATCCGGTCTCTAATCGGGTCTCTAATCGGGTCTGTGATCGGGTCTCTAATCGGGTCTATGATCGGGTCTCTGATCGGGTCTCTGATTGGGTCTCTAATCGGGTCTCTAATCGGGTCTCTGATCGGGTCTCTAATCGTGTCTTTAATCGGGTCTCTGATCGGGTCTCTGATTGGGTCTCTAATCGGGTCTCTAATCGGGTCTCTAATCGACGTCTCTAATCGAGGTCTCTGATCGGGTCTCTAATCCGGTCTCTGATCGGGTCTCTAATCGGGTCTCTGATCGAGTCTCTGATCGGGTCTCTAATCGGGTCTCTGATCGGGTCTCTGATCGGGTCTCTAATCGGGTCTCTAATCGGGTCTCTGATCGGGTCTCTAATCGGGTCTCTAATCGGGTCTCTGATCGGGTCTCTAATCGGGTCTCTAATCGGGTCTCTGATCGGGTCTCTAATCGGTTCTCTAATCGGGTCTCTGATCGGGTCTCTGATTGGGTCTCTAATCGGGTCTCTAATCGGGTCTCTGATCGGGTCTCTAATCGGGTCTCTAATCGGGTCTCTGATCGGGTCTCTGATCGGGTCTCTAATCGGGTCTCTAATCGGGTCTCTAATCGGGTCTCTGATCGGGTCTCTGATCGGGTCTTTAATCGGGTCTCTGATCGGGTCTCTGATCGGGTCTCTGATCGGGTCTCTGATCGGGTCTCTGATCGGGTCTCTAATCGAGGTCTCTGATCGGCTCTCTAATCCGGTCTCTAATCGGGTCTCTGATCGGGTCTATAATCGGGTTATCAGACGTGCACTTTGACCGGGACTCTAATCGGGGTCTCTTATCGGGTCTCTAACCGTGTCTCTAACCGTGTCTCTGATCGGGTCTCTGATCGGGTCTCTGATCGGGTCTCTGATCGGGTCTCTAATCGGGTCTCTGATCGGGTCTCTTATCGCGTCTCTGATCGGGTCTCTGATCGGGTCTCTAATCGGGTTAACAGACGTGCACTAATGCGACGCGAACGCGACGTTGGCCGTCTTAAAAAACCAAAAAACAAACAAACAGACGTGCACTTTGATCGGGTCTCTGATCGGGTTTCTAATCGGGTCTCTGATCGGGTCTCTGATCGGGTCTCTAATCGGGTCTCTAATCGGGTCTCTGATCGGGTCTCTAATCGGGTCTCTAATCGGGTCTCTAATTGGGTCTCTGATCGAGTCTCTGATCGGGTCTCTGATCGACTCTCTGATCGGGTCTCTAATCCGGTCTCTAATCGGGTCTCTAATCGGGTCTTTGATCGGGTCTCTAATCGGGTCTCTGATCGGGTCTCTGATCGGGTCTCTGATCGGGTCTCTGATCGACTCTCTGATCGGGTCTCTGATCGGGTCTCTAATCGGGTCTCTAATCGGGTCTCTAATCGGGTCTCTAATCGGGTCTCTGATCGGGTCTCTAATCGGTTCTCTAATCGGGTCTCTGATCGGGTCTCTGATTGGGTCTCTAATCGGGTCTCTAATCGGGTCTCTGATCGGGTCTCTAATCGGGTCTCTAATCGGGTCTCTGATCGGGTCTCTGATCGGGTCTCTAATCGGGTCTCTAATCGGGTCTCTAATCGGGTCTCTGATCGGGTCTCTGATCGGGTCTTTAATCGGGTCTCTGATCGGGTCTCTGATCGGGTCTCTGATCGGGTCTCTGATCGGGTCTCTGATCGGGTCTCTAATCGAGGTCTCTGATCGGCTCTCTAATCCGGTCTCTAATCGGGTCTCTGATCGGGTCTATAATCGGGTTATCAGACGTGCACTTTGACCGGGACTCTAATCGGGGTCTCTTATCGGGTCTCTAACCGTGTCTCTAACCGTGTCTCTGATCGGGTCTCTGATCGGGTCTCTAATCGGGTCTCTGATCGGGTCTCTAATCGGGTCTCTGATCGGGTCTCTTATCGCGTCTCTGATCGGGTCTCTGATCGGGTCTCTAATCGGGTTAACAGACGTGCACTAATGCGACGCGAACGCGACGTTGGCCGTCTTAAAAAACCAAAAAACAAACAAACAGACGTGCACTTTGATCGGGTCTCTGATCGGGTTTCTAATCGGGTCTCTGATCGGGTCTCTGATCGGGTCTCTAATCGGGTCTCTAATCGGGTCTCTGATCGGGTCTCTAATCGGGTCTCTAATCGGGTCTCTAATTGTGTCTCTGATCGAGTCTCTGATCGGGTCTCTGATCGACTCTCTGATCGGGTCTCTAATCCGGTCTCTAATCGGGTCTCTAATCGGGTCTTTGATCGGGTCTCTAATCGGGTCTCTGATCGGGTCTCTGATCGGGTCTCTGATCGGGTCTCTGATCGACTCTCTGATCGGGTCTCTGATCGGGTCTCTAATCGGGTCTCTAATCGGGTCTCTAATCGGGTCTCTGATCGGGTCTCTGATCGGGTCTTTAATCGGGTCTTTAATCGGGTCTCTGATCGGGTCTCTGATCGGGTCTCTAATCGGGTCTCTAATCGGGTCTCTGATCGAGTCTCTGATCGGGTCTCTGATCGGGTCTCTGATCGGGTCTCTAATCGGGTCTCTAATCGGGTCTCTGATCGGGTCTCTAATCGGGTCTCTAATCGGGTCTCTAATCGGGTCTCTGATCGGGTCTCTAATCGGGTCTCTAATCGGGTCTCTGATCGGGTCTCTGATCGGGTCTCTAATCGGGTCTCTAATCGGGTCTCTGATCGGGTCTCTAATCGGTTCTCTAATCGGGTCTCTGATCGGGTCTCTAATCGGGTCTCTAATCGGGTCTCTAATCGACGTCTCTAATCGAGGTCTCTGATCGGGTCTCTAATCCGGTCTCTAATCGGGTCTCTAATCGGGTCTGTGATCGGGACTCTAATCGGGTCTCTGATCGGGTCTCTGATCGGGTCTCTGATCGGGTCTCTGATCGACTCTCTGATCGGGTCTCTGATCGGGTCTCTAATCGGGTCTCTGATCGACTCTCTGATCGGGTCTCTGATCGGGAATCTAATCGGGTCTCTAATCGGGTCTCTGATCGGGTCTCTGATCGGGTCTCTAATCGGGTCTCTAATCGGGTCTCTAATCGGGTCTCTGATCGGGTCTCTGATCGGGGACTGAATGAATTCCTTACGGACTGAATGAATTCCTTACGGACTGAATTAATTTCATACGGACTGAATTAATTCCTTACTGACTGAATTAATTCCTTACGGACTGAATTAATTCCTTACGGGCTGAATTAATTCCTTACTGACTGAATTAATTCCTTACGGACTGAATTAATTCCTTACGGACTGAATTAATTCCTTACGGACTGAAATATTTCCTTACGGACTAAATTAATTCTTTAGGATTGATTGAATTCCTTTCTTACTGAATTAATTCCTTACGGACTTAATTAAATCCTTACAGACTAAATTAATTCCTTATGGACTTAATTAATTCCGTAAGGAATGAATTAATTAATTACGGACTGAATTAATTCCTTACGGACTGAATTAATTCTATAATTAATTCCTTACGGACTGAGTTAATTTCATACGGACTGAATTAATTCATTACGGACTTAATTAATCGATTACGGACTGAATTAATTCCTTACGTACTGAACTTATTCCTTACGGACTGAATTATATCCTTACGGACTGAATTAATTCCTTACGGACTGAATTAATTCCTTACGGACTGAATTAATTCCTTACGGACTGAAATATTTCCTTACGGACTGAATGAATTCTTTAGGATTCATTGAATTCCTTTCTTACTGAATTAATTCCTTACGGACTTAATTAAATCCTTACAGACTAAATTAATTCCTTATGGACTTAATTAATTCCGTAAGGAATGAATTAATTAATTACGGACTGAATTAATTCCTTACGGACTGAATTAATTCTATAATTAATTCCTTACGGACTGAGTTAATTTCATACGGACTGAATTAATTCATTACGGACTTAATTAATCGATTACGGACTGAATTAATTCCTTACGTACTGAACTTATTCCTTACGGACTGAATTATATCCTTACGGACTGAATTAATTCCTTACGGACTGAATTAATTCCTTACGGACTGAATTAATACCTTACAGACTGAATTACATCCTTACGGACAGAATTAATTCCTTACGGACTTAATTAATTCCTTACGGACTGAATTAATTCCTTACGGACTGAATTAGTTCCTTACGGACTGAATTATTTCCTAACGGACTGAATTAATACCTTACGGACTGAATTAAATCCTTACGGACTGAATTAATTCCTTACGGACTGAATTAATTCATTACGGACTTAATTAAATCCTTACAGACTGAATTAATTCTTTAATTAATTCCTTACGGACTGAGTTAATTTCATACGGACTGAATTAATTCATTACGGACTTAATTAATCGATTACGGATTGAATTAATTCCTAACGTACTGAACTTATTCCTTACGGACTGAATTATATCCTTACGGACTGAATTAAGTCCTTACGGACTGAAATAATTCCTTACGGACTGAATTAATTCCTTACGGACTTAATTAATTCCTTACGGACTTAATTAATTCCTTACGGACTGAATTAGTTCCTTACGGACTGAATTAATTCTTTAAGATTGATTGAATTCCTTTCTCACTGAATAATTCCTTACGGACTGAATGAATTCCTTACGGACTGAATGAATTCCTTACGGACTGAATTAATTTCATACGGACTGAATTAATTCCTTACTGACTGAAATAATTCCTTACGGACTGAATTAATTCCTTACGGGCTGAATTAATTCCTTACGGACTGAATTAATTTCTTACGGACTGAATTAATTCCTTACGGACCTAATTAATTCCTTACGGACGGAATTAATTCTTTACGGACTTAATTAATTCCTTACGAACTTAATTAATTCCTTACGTACTTAATTAATTCCTTACGGACTGAATTAATTCCTTACGGACTGAATTAATTCATTACTCACTGAATTTATTCCTTACGTACTGAATTATTTCCTTACGGACTGAATTAATTCTTTAGGATTGATTGAATTCCTTTCTTACTGAAAAAATTCCTTACGGACTGAATTAATTTCTTAATTAATTCCTTACGGACTGAATTAATTTCATACGTACTGAATTAATTAATTACGGACTATTAATCCATTACGGACTGAAATAAATCCTTACGGACTTAATTAATTCCTTACGGACTGAATTAATTCCTTACGGACTGAATTAATTCCTTACGGACTGAATTAGTTCCTTACGGACTGAATTAATTCTTTAGGATTGATTGAATTCCTTTCTTACTGAATTAATTCCTTACGGACTGAAAGAATTCCTTACGGACTGAATTAATTTCATACGGACTGAATTAATACCTTACGGACTGAATTAATTTCATCCGGACTGAATTAATTCATTAAGCACTTAATTAATCCATTACGGACTGAATTATTTCCTTACGTATTGAAGTTATTCCTTACGGACTGAATTAATTCCTTACGGACTGAATTAGTTCCTTACGGACTGAATTAATTCTTTAGGATTGATTGAATTCCTTTCTTACTGAATTAATTCCTTACGGACTGAATGAATTCCTTACGGACTGAATTAATTTCTTAATTAATTCCTTACGGACTGAATTAATTTCATACGGACTGAATTAATTCATTACGGACTTAATTAATCCATTACAGACTGAATTAATTCCTTACGGACTTAATTAATTCCTTACGGACTGAATTAATTCCTTACGGACTGTATTAATTCCTTACGGACTGAATTAGTACCTTACGGACTGAATTAATTCTTTAGGATTGATTGAATTCCTTTCTTACTGAATTAATTCCTTACGGACTGAATGAAATCCTTACGGACTGAATTAATTTCATACGGACTGAATTAATACCTTACGGACTGAATTAATTCCTTACGGACTGAATTAATTCCTTAATTCCTTAATTAATTCCTTACGGACTGAATTAGTACCTTACGGACTGAATTAATTCTTTAGGATTGATTGAATTCCTTTCTTACTGAATTAATTCCTTACGGACTGAATGAAATCCTTACGGACTGAATTAATTTCATACGGACTGAATTAATACCTTACGGACTGAATTAATTCCTTACGGACTGAATTAATTCCTTAATTCCTTAATTAATTCCTTACGGACTGAATTAATTTCATCCGGACTGAATTAATTCATTACGCACTTAATTAATCCATTACGGACTGAATTATTTCCTTACGTACTGAAGTTATTCCTTACGGACTGAATTTATTCCTTACGGACTGAATTAATTCCTTACGGACTGAATTAATTCCTTACGGACTGAATTAATTCCTTAATTCCTTAATTAATTCCTTACGGACTGAATTAATTTCATCCGGACTGAATTATTTCCTTACGGGCTGCATTAATTCCTTTCGGACCTAATTAATTCCTTACGGACGGAATTAATTCTTTACGGACTTAATTAATTCCTCACGAACTTAATTAATTCCTTACGTACTTAATTAATTCCTTACGGTCTGAATTAATTCCGTACGGATTTAAATAATTCCTTACGGACTGAATTAATTCCTTACGGACTGAATTAATCCATTATGGACTTAATTAATTCCGTAAGGAATGAATGAATTAATTACGGACTGAAATAATTCCTTACGGACTAAATTAATTCCTTACGAACTGAATTAACTCCTTACGGACTGAATTAATTCCTTACGGACTGAATTAATTCCTTACGGACTGAATTATTTCCTTACGGACTGAATTAATTCTTTAGGATTGATTGAATTCCTTTCTTACTGAAAAAATTCCTTACGGACTGAATTAATTCCTTAATTAATTCCTTACGGACTGAATTAATTTCATACGGACTGAATGAATTCCTTACGGAATGAATTAATTTCATACGGACTGAATTAATACCTTACGGACTGAATTAAATCCTTACGGACTGAATTAATTCCTTACGGACTGAATTAATACCTTACGGACTGAATTAAATCCTTACAGACTGAATTAATTTCATACGGACTGAATTAATTCATTACGGACTTAATTAATGAATTACGGACTGAATTAATTCATTATGCACTTAATTCTTCCATTACGGACTGAATTAATTCCTTAAGGACTGTATTAATTCCTTACGGATTGAATTAATACCTTTCGGACTGAATTAAATCCTTACGGACTGAATTAATTCCTTACGGACTTAATTAATTCCTTACGGACTTAATTAATTCCTTATGGACTGAATTAATTCATTACGGACTGAATTAATTCATTACGGACTGAATTAATACCTTACGGACTGAATTAAATCCTTACGGACTGAATTAATTCCTTACGGACTTAATTAATTCCTTACGGACTGAATTAATTCCTTACGGACTGAATTAATTCCTTACGGACTGAATTAATTCCTTACTGATTGAATTAATTCATACGGACTGAATTAATTCCTTACGGACCGAATTAATTCTTTATGATTGACTGAATTCCTTACTTACTGAATTAATTAGTTACGGACTGAATTAATTCCTTACGGACTGAATTAATTCTTTACGGACTGAATTAACTACTTAGGGACTGAATTAATTCCTTACGGACTGAATTAATTCTTTAGGGACTGAATTGATTCCTTACGGACTTAATTAATTCCTTACGGACTGAATTAATTCCTTACGAACTGAATTAATTCATTACGGACTGAATTAATTCATTACGTACTTAATTAAATCCTTACTGACTTAATTAACTACTTACGGACTGAATTAATTTCTTACGGACTGAATTAATTCCTTACTGACTTTATAAATTCCTTACGGATTATATCAATACCTTACGGACTTAATTAATTCTTTACGGAATGATTTACTTCCTTACGGACTGAATTAATTCCTTACGGACTGAATTAGTTCCTTACGGACTAAATTATTTCCGTACGGCCTGAATTAATTTCTTACGGACTGAATTAATTCATTACGGACTTCATTAATCCATTACGGAATTAATTAATTCATTACGGACTGAATTAATTCATTACGGACTGAATTAATTCATTACGGACTTCATTAATTCCTTACGGACTGAATTAATTCCTTACGGCCTGATTTAATTCCTTACAGACTGAATTAATTCCTTACGGCCTGATTTAATTCCTTACAGACTGGATTAATTCCTTATGGACTGAATTAATTCCTTACGAACTTAATTAATTCCTTACGGACTTAATTAATTCCTTACGGACTGAATTGTTTCCTTACCTACTGAATTTAATTCCATAAGGCCTGAATTAATTTCTTATGGACTGAATTAATTCATTACGGACTTCATTAATATATTACGGACTTAATTAATTCATTACGGACTGAATTAATTCATTACGGACTGAATTAATTCATTACGGACTTAATTACTTCCTTACGGACTGAATTAATTCCTTTCGGCCTGATTTAATTCCTTACAGACTGAATTAATTCCTTACGGCCTGATTTAATTCCTTACAGACTGGATTAATTCCTCATGGACTGAATTAATTCCTTACGAACTTAATTAATTCCTTACGGACTTAATTAATTCCTTACGGACTGAATTAATTGTACTGATTGTACTGAATGTATTTCTTACGGACTGAATTAATTCCTTACGGACTGAACTAATTCCTTACGGACTTAAATAATTCATTACGGACTGAATTAACTCATTACGGACTGAATTAATTCCTTACGGACTGAATAAATTCCTTACGGACTGAATTAATTCTTTATGATTGATTGAATTCCTTATTTACTGAATTAATTAGTTACGAACTGAATTAATTCCTTACGGACTGAATTAATACCTTACGGACTGAATTAAATCCTTCCGGACTGAATTAATTCCTTACGGACTGAATTAATACCTTACGGACTGAATTAAATCCTTACAGACTGAATTAATTCCTTACGGACTGAATTAATTCCTTAATTCCTTAATCAATTCCTTACGGACTGAATTAATTTCATCCGGACTATATTAATTCATTACGCACTTAATTAATCCATTACGGACTGAATTAATTCCTTAAGGACTGTATTAATTCCTTACGGACTGAATTAATACCTTACGGACTGAATTAAATCCTTACGGACTGAATTAATTCCTTACGGACTGAATTAATACCTTACGGACTGAATTAAATCCTTACAGACTGAATTAATTCCTTACGGACTGAACTTATTCCTTACGGACTGAATTAATTCCTTACGGACTGAATTAATTCCTTAATTCCTTAATTAATTCCTTACGGACTGAATTAATTTCATCCGGACTGAATTAATTCATTACGCACTTAATTAATCCATTACGGACTGAATTAATTCCTTACGGACTGTGTTAATTCCTTACGGACTGAATTAATACCTTACGGACTGAATTAAATCCTTACGGACTGAATTAATTCCTTACGGACTTAATTAATTCCTTACGGACTTAATTAATTCCTTACGGACTGAATTAATTCATTACGGACTGAATTAATTCATTACGGACTGAATTAATACCTCACGGACTGAAATAATTCCTTACGGACTTAATTAATTCCTTACGGACTGAATTAATTCATTACGGACTGAATTAATTCCTTACGGACTGAATTAATTCCTTACGGACCTAATTAATTCCTTACGGACGGAATTAATTCTTTACGGACTTAATTAATTCCTTACGGACTTAATTAATTCCTTACGTACTTAATTAATTCCTTACGGTCTGAATTAATTCCGTACGGATTTAATTAATTCCGTAAGGGATGAATGAATTAATTACGGACTGAAATAATTCCTTACGGACTAAATTAATTCCTTACGGACTGAATTAATTCCTTACGGACTGAATTAATTCCTTACGGACTGAATTAATTCCTTACGGACTGAATTATTTCCTTACGGACTGAATTAATTCTTTAATATTGATTGAATTCCTTTCTTACTGAAAAAATTCCTAACGGACTGAATTAATTCCTTAATTAATTCCTTACGGACTGAATTAATTTCATACGGACTGAATTAATTCATTACGGACTTAATTAATCCATTACGGACTGAATTAATTCCTTACGGACTTAATTAATTCCTTACGGACTGTATAAATTCCTTACGGACTGAATTAATTCCTTACGGACTGAATTAATACCTTACGGACTGAATTAAATCCTTACGGACTGAATTAATTCCTTACGGACTTAATTAATTCCTTACGGACTTAATTAATTCCTTACGGACTGAATTAATTCATTACGGACTGAATTAATTCATTACGGACTGAATTAATACCTCACGGACTGAATTAAATCCTTACGGACTGAAATAATTCCTTACGCACTTAATTAATTCCTTACGGACTGAATTAATTCATTACGGACTGAATTAATTCCTTACGGACTGAATTAATTCCTTACGGACCTAATTAATTCCTTACGGACGGAATTAATTCTTTACGGACTTAATTAATTCCTTACGGACTTAATTAATTCCTTACGTACTTAATTAATTCCTTACGGTCTGAATTAATTCCGTACGGATTTAATTAATTCCGTAAGGGATGAATGAATTAATTACGGACTGAAATAATTCCTTACGGACTAAATTAATTCCTTACGGACTGAATTAATTCCTTACGGACTGAATTAATTCCTTACGGACTGAATTAATTCCTTACGGACTGAATTATTTCCTTACGGACTGAATTAATTCTTTAGGATTGATTGAATTCCTTTCTTACTGAAAAAATTCCTAACGGACTGAATTAATTCCTTAATTAATTCCTTACGGACTGAATTAATTTCATACGGACTGAATTAATTCATTACGGACTTAATTAATCCATTACGGACTGAATTAATACCTTACGGACTGAATTAAATCCTTACGGACTGAATTAATTCCTTACGGACTGAATTAATACCTTACGGACTGAATTAAATCCTTACAGACTGAATTAATTCCTTACGGACTGAATTAATTCCTTAATTCCTTAATTAATTCCTTACGGACTGAATTAATTTCATCCGGACTATATTAATTCATTACGCACTTAATTAATCCATTACGGACTGAATTAATTCCTTAAAGACTGTATTAATTCCTTACGGACTGAATTAATACCTTACGGACTGAATTAAATCCTTACGGACTGAATTAATTCCTTACGGACTGAATTAATACCTTACGGACTGAATTAAATCCTTACAGACTGAATTAATTCCTTACGGACTGAACTTATTCCTTACGGACTGAATTAATTCCTTACGGACTGAATTAATTCCTTACGGACTGAATTAATTCCTTAATTCCTTAAAAAATTCCTAACGGACTGAATTAATTCCTTAATTAATTCCTTACGGACTGAATTAATTTCATACGGACTGAATTAATTCATTACGGACTTAATTAATCCATTACGGACTGAATTAATTCCTTACGGACTTAATTAATTCCTTACGGACTGTATAAATTCCTTACGGACTGAATTAATTCCTTACGGACTGAATTAGGTCCTTACGGACTGAATTAATTCTTTAGGATTGATTGAATTCCTTTCTTACTGAATTAATTCCTTACGGACCGAATGAATTCCTTACGGACTGAATTAATTTCATACGGACTGAATTAATACCTTACGGACTGTATTAATTCCTTACGGACTGAATTAATACCTTACGGACTGAATTAAATCCTTACGGACTGAATTAATTCCTTACGGACTGAATTAATACCTTACGGACTGAATTAATACCTTACGGACTGAATTAAATCCTTACGGACAGAATTAATTCCTTACGGACTGTATAAATTCCTTACGGACTGAATTAATTCCTTACGGACTGAATTAATACCTTACGGACTGAATTAAATCCTTACGGACTGAATTAATTCCTTACGGACTTAATTAATTCCTTACGGACTTAATTAATTCCTTACGGACTGAATTAATTCATTACGGACTGAATTAATTCATTACGGACTGAATTAATACCTCACGGACTGAATTAAATCCTTACGGACTGAAATAATTCCTTACGCACTTAATTAATTCCTTACGGACTGAATTAATTCATTACGGACTGAATTAATTCCTTACGGACTGAATTAATTCCTTACGGACCTAATTAATTCCTTACGGACGGAATTAATTCTTTACGGACTTAATTAATTCCTTACGGACTTAATTAATTCCTTACGTACTTAATTAATTCCTTACGGTCTGAATTAATTCCGTACGGATTTAATTAATTCCGTAAGGGATGAATGAATTAATTACGGACTGAAATAATTCCTTACGGACTAAATTAATTCCTTACGGACTGAATTAATTCCTTACGGACTGAATTAATTCCTTACGGACTGAATTATTTCCTTACGGACTGAATTAATTCTTAGGATTGATTGAATTCCTTTCTTACTGAAAAAATTCCTAACGGACTGAATTAATTCCTTAATTAATTCCTTACGGACTGAATTAATTTCATACGGACTGAATTAATTCATTACGGACTTAATTAATCCATTACGGACTGAATTAATACCTCACGGACTGAATTAAATCCTTACGGACTGAAATAATTCCTTACGCACTTAATTAATTCCTTACGGACTGAATTAATTCATTACGGACTGAATTAATTCCTTACGGACTGAATTAATTCCTTACGGACCTAATTAATTCCTTACGGACGGAATTAATTCTTTACGGACTTAATTAATTCCTTACGGACTTAATTAATTCCTTACGTACTTAATTAATTCCTTACGGTCTGAATTAATTCCGTACGGATTTAATTAATTCCGTAAGGGATGAATGAATTAATTACGGACTGAAATAATTCCTTACGGACTAAATTAATTCCTTACGGACTGAATTAATTCCTTACGGACTGAATTAATTCCTTACGGACTGAATTAATTCCTTACGGACTGAATTATTTCCTTACGGACTGAATTAATTCTTAGGATTGATTGAATTCCTTTCTTACTGAAAAAATTCCTAACGGACTGAATTAATTCCTTAATTAATTCCTTACGGACTGAATTAATTTCATACGGACTGAATTAATTCATTACGGACTTAATTAATCCATTACGGACTGAATTAATACCTTACGGACTGAATTAAATCCTTACGGACTGAATTAATTCCTTACGGACTGAATTAATACCTTACGGACTGAATTAAATCCTTACAGACTGAATTAATTCCTTACGGACTGAATTAATTCCTTAATTCCTTAATTAATTCCTTACGGACTGAATTAATTTCATCCGGACTATATTAATTCATTACGCACTTAATTAATCCATTACGGACTGAATTAATTCCTTAAAGACTGTATTAATTCCTTACGGACTGAATTAATACCTTACGGACTGAATTAAATCCTTACGGACTGAATTAATTCCTTACGGACTGAATTAATACCTTACGGACTGAATTAAATCCTTACAGACTGAA
This sequence comes from Lepidurus packardi, assembly GCA_023053545.1. Classification (NCBI taxonomy): domain Eukaryota; kingdom Metazoa; phylum Arthropoda; class Branchiopoda; order Notostraca; family Triopsidae; genus Lepidurus; species Lepidurus packardi. The sequence continues at coordinate 265,026 of JAKZAN010000046.1, forward strand.
TTAATTCCTTACGGACTGAACTTATTCCTTACGGACTGAATTAATTCCTTACGGACTGAATTAATTCCTTACGGACTGAATTAATTCCTTAATTCCTTAATTAATTCCTTACGGACTGAATTAATTTCATCCGGACTGAATTAATTCATTACGCACTTAATTAATCCATTACGGACTGAATTAATTCCTTACGGACTGTATTAATTCCTTACGGACTGAATTAATACCTTACGGACTGAATTAAATCCTTACGGACTGAATTAATTCCTTACGGACTTAATTAATTCCTTACGGACTTAATTAATTCCTTACGGACTGAATTAATTCATTACGGACTGAATTAATTCATTACGGACTGAATTAATACCTCACGGACTGAATTAAATCCTTACGGACTGAATTAATTCCTTACGGACTTAATTAATTCCTTACGGACTGAATTAATTCCTTACGGACCTAATTAATTCCTTACGGACGGAATTAATTCTTTACGGACTTAATTAATTCCTTACGGACTTAATTAATTCCTTACGTACTTAATTAATTCCTTACGGTCTGAATTAATTCCGTACGGATTTAATTAATTCCGTAAGGAATGAATGAATTAATTACGGACTGAAATAATTCCTTACGGACTAAATTAATTCCTTACGGACTGAATTAATTCCTTACGGACTGAATTAATTCCTTACGGACTGAATTAATTCCTTACGGACTGAATTATTTCCTTACGGACTGAATTAATTCTTTAGGATTGATTGAATTCCTTTCTTACTGAAAAAATTCCTAACGGACTGAATTAATTCCTTAATTAATTCCTTACGGACTGAATTAATTTCATACGGACTGAATTAATTCATTACGGACTTAATTAATCCATTACGGACTGAATTAATTCCTTACGGACTTAATTAATTCCTTACGGACTGTATAAATTCCTTACGGACTGAATTAATTCCTTACGGACTGAATTAGGTCCTTACGGACTGAATTAATTCTTTAGGATTGATTGAATTCCTTTCTTACTGAATTAATTCCTTACGGACCGAATGAATTCCTTACGGACTGAATTAATTTCATACGGACTGAATTAATACCTTACGGACTGTATTAATTCCTTACGGACTGAATTAATACCTTACGGACTGAATTAAATCCTTACGGACTGAATTAATTCCTTACGGACTGAATTAATACCTTACGGACTGAATTAATACCTTACGGACTGAATTAAATCCTTACGGACTGAATTAATACCTTACAGACTGAATTAAATCCTTACGGACTGAATTAATTCCTTACGGACTTAATTAATTCCTTACGGACTTAATTAATTCCTTTCGGACTGAATTAATTCATTACGGACTGAATTAATTCATTACGGACTGAATTAAATCCTTATGGACTGAATTAATTCCTAACGGACTTAATTAATTCCTTACGGACTGAATTAATTCCTTACGGACTGAATTAATTCATTACGGACTGAATTAATTCATTACGGACTGAATTAATACCTCACGGACTGAATTAAATCCTTACGGACTGAATTAATTCCTAACGGACTGAATTAATTCCTTACGGACTGAATTAGGTCCTTACGGACTGAATTAATTCTTTAGGATTGATTGAATTCCTTTCTTACTGAATTAATTCCTTACGGACCGAATGAATTCCTTACGGACTGAATTAATTTCATACGGACTGAATTAATACCTTACGGACTGTATTAATTCCTTACGGACTGAATTAATACCTTACGGACTGAATTAAATCCTTACGGACTGAATTAATTCCTTACGGACTGAATTAATACCTTACGGACTGAATTAATACCTTACGGACTGAATTAAATCCTTACGGACTGAATTAATACCTTACGGACTGAATTAAATCCTTACGGACTGAATTAATTCCTTACGGACTTAATTAATTCCTTACGGACTTAATTAATTCCTTACGGACTGAATTAATTCATTACGGACTGAATTAATTCATTACGGACTGAATTAATTCTTTAGGATTTATTGAATTCCTTTCTTACTGAATTAACTACATACGGACTGAATTAAATCCTTACGGACTGAATTAATTCCTTACGGACTTAATTAATACCTTACGGATTTAATTAATTCCTTACGGTCTGAATTAATTCCTTACGGCCTGATTTAATTCCTTACAGACTGAATTAATTCCTTAAGGCCTGATTTAATTCCTTACAGACTGGATTAATTCCTCATGGACTGAATTAATTCCTTACGAACTTAATTAATTCCTTACGGACTTAATTAATTCCTTACGGACTGAATTAATTGTACTGATTGTACTGAATGTATTTCTTACGGACTGAATTAATTCCTTACGGACTGAACTAATTCCTTACGGACTTAAATAATTCCTTACGGACTGAATTAATACCTCACGGACTGAATTAAATCCTTACGGACTGAATTAATTCCTTACGGACTTAATTAATTCCTTACGGACTGAATTAATTCATTACGGACTGAATTAATTCCTTACGGTCTGAATTAATTCCGTACGGATTTAATTAATTCCTTACGGACTTAATTAATTCCTTACGGACTTAATTAAATCCATACGGACTTAATTAATTCCTTACGGACGTAAATAATTCCTTACGGACTTAATTAATTCCTTACGGAATTAATTAATTCCTTACGGCCTTAACTAAATCCCTACGGACTTAATTAATTCCTTACGGACTTAATTAATTCTTTACGGAATTAATTAATTCATTACGGAATTTATTAATTCATTACGGATTCAATTAATTCATTACGGACTTTCTTAATTCATTACGGACTTAATTAATTCCTTACAGACTTAATTAATTCAGTAAGGACTTAATTAATTAATTACGGACTTAATTAATTCCTTACGGACTTAATTATTTCATTACGGACTTAATTAATTCCTTACGGACTTACTTAATTCCTTGCGGCCTTAATTAAATCCATACGGACTTAATTAATTCCTTACGGACTTAAATAATTCTTTACGGAATTAATTAATTCATTACGGATTCAACTAATTCATTACGGACTTTCTTAATTCATTACGGACTTAATTAATTCCTTACGGACCTAATTCATTCATTACGGACATTATAAATTCCTTAGGGACTTAATTAATTTCTTACGGACTTAGTTAAATCATAACGGACTAAATTAATTCCTTACGGACTTAATTAATTCCTTACGGACTTAATTAATTCCTTACGGACTTAAATATTTCTTTACGGAATTAATTAATTCATTACGGAATTTATTAATTCATTACGGATTCAATTAATTCATTACGGACTTTCTTAATTCATTACGGACTTAATTAGTTCCTTACGGACCTAATTCATTTATTACGGACTTAATTAATTCATTACGAACTTAAATAATTCATTACGGACTTAATTAAATCCTTACGGACACAATTAATTCATTACGGACTTAATTAATTCCTTACGGAATTAATTCATTCATTACGGAATTAAATAATTCATTACGGATTTAATTAATTCATTACGGACTTTATTAATTCTTTACGGACTTAATTAATTCCTTACGGACTTAATTAATTCTTTACGGAATTAATTAATTCATTACGGAATTTATTAATTCATTACGGATTCAATTAATTCATTACGGACTTTCTTAATTCATTACGGACTTAATTAATTCCTTACGGACCTAATTCATTCATTACGGACTTTATAAATTCCTTAGGGACTTAATTAATTTCTTACGGACTTAGTTAAATCATAACGGACTAAATTAATTCCTTACGGAATTAATTAATTCCTTACGGCCTTAACTAAATCCCTACGGACTTAATTAATTCCTTACGGACTTAATTAATTCTTTACGGAATTAATTAATTCATTACGGAATTTATTAATTCATTACGGATTCAATTAATTCATTACGGACTTTCTTAATTCATTACGGACTTAATTAATTCCTTACAGACTTAATTAATTCAGTAAGGACTTAATTAATTCCTTACGGACTTAATTAATTCCTTACGGACTTAATTATTTCATTACGGACTTAATTCATTCCTTACGGACTTAATTAATTCCTTACGGCCTTCATTAAATCCATACGGACTTAATTAATTCCTTACGGACTTAAATAATTCTTTACGGAATTAATTAATTCATTACGGAATTTATTAATTCATTACGGATTCAATTAATTCATTACGGACTTTCTTAATTCATTACGGACTTAATTAGTTCCTTACGGACCTAATTCATTTATTACGGACTTAATTAATTCATTTCGAACTTAAATAATTCTTTACGGACTTAATTAATTACTTACGGACTTAATTAATTCTTTACGGAATTAATTAATTCATTACGGAATTTATTAATTCATTACGGATTCAATTAATTCATTACGGACTTTCTTAATTCATTTCGGACTTAATTAGTTCCTTACGGACCTAATTCATTAATTACGGACTTAATTAATTCATTACGAACTTAAATAATTCATTACGGACTTAATTAAATCCTTACGGACTTAATTAATTCATTACGGACTTAATTAATTCATTACGGAATTAATTCATTCATTACGGAATTAAATAATTCATTACGGATTTAATTAATTCATTACGGACTTTATTAATTCTTTACGGACTTAATTAATTCCTTACGGACTTAATTAATTCTTTACGGAATTAATTAATTCATTACGGAATTTATTAATTCATTACGGATTCAATTAATTCATTACGGATTCAATTAATTCATTACGGACTTTCTTAATTCATTACGGACTTAATTAATTCCTTACGGACCTAATTCATTCATTACGGACTTTATAAATTCCTTAGGGACTTAATTAATTTCTTACGGACTTAGTTAAATCATAACGGACTAAATTAATTCCTTACGGATTTAATTAATTCCTTACGGACTTAATTAATTCCTTACGGACTTAATTAAATCCATACGGACTTAATTAATTCCTTACGGACTTAAATAATTCTTTACGGAATTAATTAATTCATTACGGAATTTATTAATTCATTACGGATTCAATTAATTCATTACGGACTTTCTTAATTCATTACGGACTTAATTAGTTCCTTACGGACCTAATTCATTTATTACGGACTTAATTAATTCATTACGAACTTACATAATTCATTACGGACTTAATTAAATCCTTACGGACTTAATTAATTCATTACGGACTTAATTAATTCCTTACGGAATTAATTCATTCATTACGGAATTAAATAATTCATTACGGATTTAATTAATTCATTACGGACTTTATTAATTCTTTACGGACTTAATTAATTCCTTACGGACTTAATTAATTCTTTACGGAATTAATTAATTCATTACGGAATTTATTAATTCATTACGGATTCAATTAATTCATTACGGACTTTCTTAATTCATTACGGACTTAATTAATTCCTTACGGACCTAATTCATTCATTACGGACTTTATAAATTCCTTAGGGACTTAATTAATTTCTTACGGACTTAGTTAAATCATAACGGACTAAATTAATTCCTTACGGACTTAATTAATTCCTTACGGACTTAATAAATTCCTTACGGAATTAATTAATTCCTTACGGCCTTAACTAAATCCCTACGGACTTAATTAATTCCTTACGGACTTAATTAATTCTTTACGGAATTAATTAATTCATTACGGAATTTATTAATTCATTACGGATTCAATTAATTCATTACGGACTTTCTTAATTCATTACGGACTTAATTAATTCCTTACAGACTTAATTAATTCAGTAAGGACTTAATTAATTCCTTACGGACTTAATTAATTCCTTACGGACTTAATTATTTCATTACGGACTTAATTCATTCCTTACGGACTTAATTAATTCCTTACGGCCTTAATTAAATCCATACGGACTTAATTAATTCCTTACGGACTTAAATAATTCTTTACGGAATTAATTAATTCATTACGGAATTTATTAATTCATTACGGATTCAATTAATTCATTACGGACTTTCTTAATTCATTACGGACTTAATTAGTTCCTTACGGACCTAATTCATTTATTACGGACTTAATTAATTCATTACGAACTTAAATAATTCTTTACGGACTTAATTAATTCCTTACGGACTTAATTAATTCTTTACGGAATTAATTAATTCATTACGGAATTTATTAATTCATTACGGATTCCATTAATTCATTACGGACTTTCTTAATTCATTACGGACTTAATAAATTCCTTACGGACCTAATTCATTCATTACGGACTTTATAAATTCCTTAGGGACTTAATTAATTCCTTACGGCCTTAACTAAATCCCTACGGACTTAATTAATTCCTTACGGACTTAATTAATTCCTTACGGACTTAATTATTTCATTACGGACTTCATTAATTCCTTACGTACTTAATTAACTCACTACGGACTTAATTAATTCCCTACGGAATTTATTAATTCATTACGGACTTAATTATTTCCTTAGGGACTTCATTAATTCATTACGGACTTTATAAATTCCTTAGGGACTTTAGAAATTCCTTAGGTACTTAATTAATTCCTTACGGACTTAGTTAATTCATTACGGACTTAAATATTTCCTTAGGGACTTCATTAATTCATTACGGACTTTATAAATTCCTTAGGGACTTAATTAATTCCTTACGGACTTAGTTAATTCACTACGGACTTTATTAATTCATTACGGACTTAATTAATTCAGTACGGACTTAACTAATTCCTTACGGATTTAATTAATTCCTTACGGACTTAATTAATTCATTACGGACTTAATTAATTCCTTACGGAATTAATTAATTCCTTACGGCCTTAACTAAATCCCTACGGACTTAATTAATTCCTTACGGACTTAATTAATTCTTTACGGAATTAATTAATTCATTACGGAATTTATTAATTCATTACGGATTCAATTAATTCATTACGGACTTTCTTAATTCATTACGGACTTAATTAATTCCTTACAGACTTAATTAATTCAGTAAGGACTTAATTAATTCCTTACGGACTTAATTAATTCCTTACGGACTTAATTAATTCCTTACGGACTTAATTAATTCCTTACGGACTTAATTAATTCCTTACGGACTTAATTATTCAATTACGGACTTCATTAATTCCTTACGTACTTAATTAACTCACTACGGACTTAATTAATTCATTACGGAATTTATTAATTCATTACGGACTTAATTAAATCCTTACAGACTTAATTTATTCAGTAAAGACTTAATTAATTCCCTACGGACTTTATTAATTCATTATGGACTTAATTATTTCCTTAGGGACTTCATTAATTCATTTCGGACTTCATTAATTCATAACGGACTTAATTAATTCATTACGGACTTTACTAATTCATTACGGAATTAATTAATTCTTTACGGACTTAATTAATTCATTACGAACTTAATTAATTCATTACGGACTTAATTAATTCATTACGGACTTAATTAATTCCCTACGGACTTAATTAATTCCTTACGAACTTAATTAATTCTTTACGGAATTAATTAATTCATTACGGAATTTATTAATTCATTACGGACTTAATTAAATCCTTACGGACTTAATTAATTCATTACGGACTTAATTAATTGCTTACGGAATTAATTCATTCATTACGGAATTAAATAATTCATTACGGATTTAATTAATTCATTACGGACTTTATTAATTCATTACGTAATTAATTAATTCCTTACGGACTTAATTATTTCCTTAGGGACTTCATTAATTCATTTCGGACTTCATTAATTCATAACGGACTTAATTAATTCATTACGGACTTAATTAATTCCTTACGGAATTAATTCATTCATTACGGAATTAAATAATTCATTACGGATTTAATTAATTCATTACGGACTTTATTAATTCATTACGGAATTAATTAATTCCTTACGGACTGAATTAATTGTACTGATTGTACTGAATGTATTTCTTACGGACTGAATTAATTCCTTACGGACTGAACTAATTCCTTACGGACTTAAATAATTCATTACGGACTGAATTAACTCATTACGGACGGAATTAATTCCTTACGGACTGAATAAATTCCTTACGGACTGAATTAATTCTTTATGATTGATTGAATTCCTTATTTACTGAATTAATTAGTTACGAACTGAATTAATTCCTTACGGACTGAATTAATACCTTACGGACTGAATTAAATCCTTCCGGACTGAATTAATTCCTTACGGACTGAATTAATACCTTACGGACTGAATTAAATCCTTACAGACTGAATTAATGCCTTACGGACTGAATTAATTCCTTAAATCCTTAATTAATTCCTTACGGACTGAATTAATTTCATCCGGACTATATTAATTCATTACGCACTTAATTAATCCATTACGGACTGAATTAATTCCTTAAGGACTGTATTAATTCCTTACGGACTGAATTAATACCTTACGGACTGAATTAAATCCTTACGGACTGAATTAATTCCTTACGGACTGAATTAATACCTTACGGACTGAATTAAATCCTTACAGACTGAATTAATTCCTTACGGACTGAACTTATTCCTTACGGACTGAATTAATTCCTTACGGACTGAATTAATTCCTTAATTCCTTAATTAATTCCTTACGGACTGAATTAATTTCATCCGGACTGAATTAATTCATTACGCACTTAATTAATTCCTTACGGACTGAATTAATTCATTACGGACTGAATTAATTCCTTACGGTCTGAATTAATTCCGTACGGATTTAATTAATTCCGTAAGGGATGAATGAATTAATTACGGACTGAAATAATTCCTTACGGACTAAATTAATTCCTTACGGACTGAATTAATTCCTTACGGACTGAATTAATTCCTTACGGACTGAATTAATTCCTTACGGACTGAATTATTTCCTTACGGACTGAATTAATTCTTTAGGATTGATTGAATTCCTTTCTTACTGAAAAAATTCCTAACGGACTGAATTAATTCCTTAATTAATTCCTTACGGACTGAATTAATTTCATACGGACTGAATTAATTCATTACGGACTTAATTAATCCATTACGGACTGAATTAATTCCTTACGGACTTAATTAATTCCTTACGGACTGTATAAATTCCTTACGGACTGAATTAATTCCTTACGGACTGAATTAATACCTTACGGACTGAATTAAATCCTTACGGACTGAATTAATTCCTTACGGACTGAATTAATACCTTACGGACTGAATTAAATCCTTACAGACTGAATTAATTCCTTACGGACTGAATTAATTTCTTAATTCCTTAATTAATTCCTTACGGACTGAATTAATTTCATCCGGACTATATTAATTCATTACGCAATTAATTAATCCATTACGGACTGAATTAATTCCTTAAGGACTGTATTAATTCCTTACGGACTGAATTAATACCTTACGGACTGAATTAAATCCTTACGGACTGAATTAATTCCTTACGGACTGAATTAATACCTTACGGACTGAATTAAATCCTTACAGACTGAATTAATTCCTTACGGACTGAACTTATTCCTTACGGACTGAATTAATTCCTTACGGACTGAATTAATTCCTTACGGACTGAATTAATTCCTTAATTCCTTAATTAATTCCTTACGGACTGAATTAATTTCATCCGGACTGAATTAATTCATTACGCACTTAATTAATCCATTACGGACTGAATTAATTCCTTACGGACTGTATTAAATCCTTACGGACTGAATTAATTCCTTACGGACTTAATTAATTCCTTACGGACTTAATTAATTCCTTACGGACTGAATTAATTCATTACGGACTGAATTAATTCATTACGGACTGAATTAATACCTCACGGACTGAATTAAATCCTTACGGACTGAATTAATTCCTTACGGACTTAATTAATTCCTTACGGACTGAATTAATTCCTTACGGACCTAATTAATTCCTTACGGACGGAATTAATTCTTTACGGACTTAATTAATTCCTTACGGACTTAATTAATTCCTTACGTACTTAATTAATTCCTTACGGTCTGAATTAATTCCGTACGGATTTAATTAATTCCGTAAGGAATGAATGAATTAATTACGGACTGAAATAATTCCTTACGGACTAAATTAATTCCTTACGGACTGAATTAATTCCTTACGGACTGAATTTATTCCTTACGGACTGAATTAATTCCTTACGGACTGAATTATTTCCTTACGAACTGAATTAATTCTTTAGGATTGATTAAATTCCTTTCTTACTGAAAAAATTCCTAACGGACTGAATTAATTCCTTAATTAATTCCTTACGGACTGATTTAATTTCATACGGACTGAATTAATTCATTACGGACTTAATTAATCCATTACGGACTGAATTAATTCCTTACGGACTTAATTAATTCCTTACGGACTGTATAAATTCCTTAGGGACTGAATTAATTCCTTACGGACTGAATTAAATCCTTACGGACTAAATTAATACCTTACGGACTGAATTAAATCCTTACGGACTGAATTAATTCCTTACGGACTTAATTAATTCCTTACGGACTTAATTAATTCCTTACGGACTGAATTAATTCATTACGGACTGAATTAATTCATTACGGACTGAATTAATACCTCACGGACTGAATTAAATCCTTACGGACTGAATTAATTCCTAACGGACTTAATTAATTCCTTACGGACTGAATTAATTCATTACGGACTGAATTAATTCCTTACGGACTGAATTAATTCCTTACGGACCTAATTAATTCCTTACGGACGGAATTAATTCTTTACGGACTGAATTAATTCCGTACGGATTTAATTAATTCCTTACGGACTGAATTAATTCCTTACGGACTGAATTAATTCATTATGGACTTAATCAATTCCGTAAGGAATGAATGAATTAATTACGGACTGAAATAATTCCTTACGGACTGAATTAATTCCTTACGAACTGAATTAATTCCTTACGGACTGAATTAATTCCTTACGGACTGAATTTTTTCCTTACGGACTGAATTAATTCTTTAGGATTGATTGAATTCCTTTCTTACTGAATTAATTCCTTACGGACTTAATTAATTCCTTACGGAATTAATTAATTCCTTACGGCCTTAACTAAATCCCTACGGACTTAATTAATTCCTTACGGACTTAATTAATTCTTTACGGAATTAATTAATTCATTACGGAATTTATTAATTCATTACGGATTCAATTAATTCATTACGGACTTTCTTAATTCATTACGGACTTAATTAATTCCTTACAGACTTAATTAATTCAGTAAGGACTTAATTAATTCCTTACGGACTTAATTAATTCCTTACGGACTTAATTATTTCATTACGGACTTAATTAATTCCTTACGGACTTAATTAATTCCTTGCGGTCTTAATTAAATCCATACGGACTTAATTAATTCCTTACGGACTTAAATAATTCTTTACGGAATTAATTAATTCATTACGGAATTTATTAATTCATTACGGATTCAATTAATTCATTACAGACTTTCTTAATTCATTACGGACTTAATTAGTTCCTTACGGACCTAATTCATTAATTACGGACTTAATTAATTCATTACGAACTTAAATAATTCATTACGGACTTAATTAAATCCTTACGGACTTAATTAATTCATTACGGACTTAATTAATTCATTACGGAATTAATTCATTCATTACGGAATTAAATAATTCATTACGGATTTAATTAATTCATTACGGACTTTATTAATTCTTTACGGACTTAATTAATTCCTTACGGACTAAATTAATTCTTTACGGAATTAATTAATTCATTACGGAATTTATTAATTCATTACGGATTCAATTAATTCATTACGGACTTTCTTAATTCATTACGGACTTAATTAATTCCTTACGGACCTAATTAATTCATTACGGACTTTATAAATTCCTTAGGGACTTAATTAATTTCTTACGGACTTAGTTAAATCATAACGGACTAAATTAATTCCTTACGGACTTAATTAATTCCTTACGGACTTAATTAATTATTTACGGACTTAATTAAATCCATACGGACTTAATTAATTCCTTACGGACTTAAATAATTCTTTACGGAATTAATTAATTCATTACGGAATTTATTAATTCATTACGGATTCAATTAATTCATTACGGACTTTCTTAATTCATTACGGACTTAATTAGTTCCTTACGGACCTAATTCATTTATTACGGACTTAATTAATTCATTACGAACTTAAATAATTCATTACGGACTTAATTAAATCCTTACGGACTTAATTAATTCATTACGGACTTAATTAATTCCTTACGGAATTAATTCATTCATTACGGAATTAAATAATTCATTACGGATTTAATTAATTCATTACGGACTTTATTAATTCTTTACGGACTTAATTAATTCCTTACGGACTTAATTAATTCTTTAAGGAATTAATTAATTCATTACGGAATTTATTAATTCATTACGGATTCAATTAATTCATTACGGACTTTCTTAATTCATTACGGACTTAATTAGTTCCTTACGGACCTAATTCATTTATTACGGACTTAATTAATTCATTACGAACTTAAATAATTCATTACGGACTTAATTAAATCCTTACGGACTTAATTAATTCATTACGGACTTAATTAATTCCTTACGGAATTAATTCATTCATTACGGAATTAAATAATTCATTACGGATTTAATTAATTCATTACGGACTTTATTAATTCTTTACGGACTTAATTAATTCCTTACGGACTTAATTAATTCTTTAAGGAATTAATTAATTCATTACGGAATTTATTAATTCATTACGGATTCAATTAATTCATTACGGACTTTCTTAATTCATTACGGACTTAATTAATTCCTTACGGACCTAATTCATTCATTACGGACTTTATAAATTCCTTAGGGACTTAATTAATTTCTTACGGACTTAGTTAAATCATAACGGACTAAATTAATTCCTTACGGACTTAATTAATTCCTTACGGACTTAATTAATTCCTTACGGAATTAATTAATTCCTTACGGCCTTAACTAAATCCCTACGGACTTAATTAATTCCTTACGGACTTAATTAATTCTTTACGGAATTAATTAATTCATTACGGAATTTATTAATTCATTACGGATTCAATTAATTCATTACGGACTTTCTTAATTCATTACGGACTTAATTAATTCCTTACAGACTTAATTAATTCAGTAAGGACTTAATTAATTCCTTACGGACTTAATTAATTCCTTACGGACTTAATTATTTCATTACGGACTTAATTCATTCCTTACGGACTTAATTAATTCCTTACGGCCTTAATTAAATCCATACGGACTTAATTAATTCCTTACGGACTTAAATAATTCTTTACGGAATTAATTAATTCATTACGGAATTTATTAATTCATTACGGATTCAATTAATTCATTACGGACTTTCTTAATTCATTACGGACTTAATTAGTTCCTTACGGATCTAATTCATTTATTACGGACTTAATTAATTCATTACGAACTTAAATAATTCTTTACGGACTTAATTAATTCCTTACGGACTTAATTAATTCTTTACGGAATTAATTAATTCATTACGGAATTTATTAATTCATTACGGATTCAATTAATTCATTACGGACTTTCTTAATTCATTACGGACCTAATAAATTCCGTACGGATCTAATTCATTCATTACGGACTTTATAAATTCCTTAGGGACTTAATTAATTTCTTACGGACTTAGTTAAATCATAACGGACTAAATTAATTCCTTACGGACTTAATTAAATCCTTACGGACTTAATTAATTCCTTACGGAATTAATTAATTCCTTACGGCCTTAACTAAATCCCTACGGACTTAATTAATTCCTTACGGACTTAATTAGTTCCTTACGGACTTAATTATTTCATTACGGACTTCATTAATTCCTTACGTACTTAATTAACTCACTACGGACTTAATTAATTCCCTACGGAATTTATTAATTCATTACGGACTTAATTATTTCCTTAGGGACTTCATTAATTCATTACGGACTTTATAAATTCCTTAGGGACTTTAGAAATTCCTTAGGTACTTAATTAATTCCTTACGGACTTAGTTAATTCATTACGGACTTAAATATTTCCTTAGGGACTTCATTAATTCATTACGGACTTTATAAATTCCTTAGGGACTTAATTAATTCCTTACGGACTTAGTTAATTCACTACGGACTTTATTAATTCATTACGGACTTAATTAATTCAGTACGGACTTAACTAATTCATTAGGGACTTAATTAATTCCTTACGGAATTAATTAATTCCTTACGGCCTTAACTAAATCCCTACGGACTTAATTAATTCCTTACGGACTTAATTAATTCTTTACGGAATTAATTAATTCATTACGGAATTTATTAATTCATTACGGATTCAATTAATTCATTACGGATTTTCTTAATTCATTACGGACTTAATTAATTCCTTACAGACTTAATTAATTCAGTAAGGACTTAATTAATTCCTTACGGACTTAATTAATTCCTTACGGACTTAATTAATTCCTTACGGACTTAATTATTTCATTACGGACTTCATTAATTCCTTACGTACTTAATTAACTCACTACGGACTTAATAAATTCCCTACGGAATTTATTAATTCATTACGGACTTAATTATTTCCTTAGGGACTTCATTAATTCATTACGGACTTTATAAATTCCTTAGGGACTTCATTAATTCATTACGGACTTTATAAATTCCTTAATGACTTAATTAATTCCTTACGGACTTAGTTAATTCACTACGGACTTTATTAATTCATTACGGACTTAATTAATTCAGTACGGACTTAACTAATTCCTTACGGATTTAATTAATTCCTTACGGACTTAATTAATTCATTACGGAATTTATTAATTCATTACGGACTTAATTAAATCCTTACAGACTTAATTTATTCAGTAAAGACTTAATTAATTCCCTACGGACTTTATTAATTCATTACGGACTTAATTATTTCCTTAGGGACTTCATTAATTCATTTCGGACTTCATTAATTCATAACGGACTTAATTAATTCATTACGGACTTAATTAATTCCTTACGGAATTAATTCATTCATTACGGAATTAAATAATTCAATACGGATTTAATTAATTCATTACGGACTTTACTAATTCATTACGGAATTAATTAATTCTTTACGGACTTAATTAATTCATTACGAACTTAATTAATTCATTACGGACTTAATTAATTCATTACGGACTTAATTAATTCCCTACGGACTTAATTAATTCCTTACGAACTTAATTAATTCTTTACGGAATTAATTAATTCATTACGGAATTTATTAATTCATTACGGACTTAATTAAATCCTTACGGACTTAATTAATTCATTACGGACTTAATTAATTGCTTACGGAATTAATTCATTCATTACGGAATTAAATAATTCATTACGGATTTAACTAATTCATTACGGACTTTATTAATTCATTACGTAATTAATTAATTCCTTACGGATTTAATTATTTCCTTAGGGACTTCATTAATTCATTTCGGACTTCATTAATTCATAACGGACTTAATTAATTCATTACGGACTTAATTAATTCCTTACGGAATTAATTCATTCATTACGGAATTAAATAATTCATTACGGATTTAATTAATTCATTACGGACTTTATTAATTCATTACGGAATTAATTAATTCTTTACGGACTTAATTAATTCATTACGAACTTAATTAATTCATTACGGACTTAATTAATTCATTACGGACTTAATTAATTCCCTACGGACTTAATTAATTCCTTACGAACCTAATTAATTCTTTACGGAATTAACTAATTCATAACGGAATTTATTAATTCATTACGGACTTAATTAAATCCTTACGGTCTTAATTAATTCATTACGGACTTAATTAACTCCTTACGGAATTAATTAATTCCTTACGAACCTAATTAATTCTTTACGAACTTAATTAATTCATTACGGACTTAATTAATTCATTACGGACTTAATTAATTCCCTACGGACTTAATTAATTCCTTACGAACCTAATTAATTCTTTACGGAATTAACTAATTCATAACGGAATTTATTAATTCATTACGGACTTAATTAAATCCTTACGGTCTTAATTAATTCATTACGGACTTAATTAACTCCTTACGGAATTAATTAATTCCTTACGAACCTAATTAATTCTTTACGGAATTAACTAATTCATAACGGAATTTATTAATTCATTACGGACTTAATTAAATCCTTACGGTCTTAATTAATTCATTACGGACTTAATTAACTCCTTACGGAATTAATTCATTCATTAAGGAATTAAATAATTCATTACGGAATTAATTAATTCCTTACGGACTTAATTAATTCACTACGGACTTTATTAATTCATTACGGACTTAATTATTTCCTTAGGGACTTCACTAATTCATTACGGACTTAATTATTTCCTTAGGGACTTCATTAATTCATTTCGGACTTCATTAATTCATTACGGAATTTATAAATTCCTTAGGAACTTAATTAAATCCTTACGGACTTAGTTAATTCATTACGGACTTAATTCATTCCTTACGGACTTAATTAATTCCTTACGGCCTTAATTAAATCCATACGGACTTAATTAATTCCTTACGGACTTAAATAATTCTTTACGGAATTAATTAATTCATTACGGACTTAATTAATTCATTACGGACTTAATTAATTCCTTACGGAATTAATTCATTCATTACGGAATTAAATAATTCATTACGGATTTAATTTATTCATTACGGACTTAATTAATTCCATACGGACTTAATTAATTCTTTACGGAATTAATTAATTCATTACGGAATTTATTAATTCATTACGGATTCAATTAATTCATTACGGACTTTCTTAATTCATTACGGACTTAATTAATTCCTAACAGACTTAATTAATTCAGTAAGGACTTAATTAATTCCTTACGGACTTAATTAATTCCTTACGGACTTAATTATTTCATTACGGACTTAATTCATTCCTTACGGACTTAATTAATTCCTTACGGCCTTAATTAAATCCATACGGACTTAATTAATTCCTTACGGACTTAAATAATTCTTTACGGAATTAATTAATTCATTACGGACTTAATTAATACTTTACGGAATTAATTAATTCATTACGGAATTTATTAATTCATTACGGATTCAATTAATTCATTACGGACTTTCTTAATTCATTACGGACTTAATAAATTCCTTACGGACCTAATTCATTCATTACGGACTTTATAAATTCCTTAGGGACTTAATTAATTTCTTACGGACTTAGTTAAATCATAACGGACTAAATTAATTCCTTACGGACTTAATTAATTCCTTACGGACTTAATTAATTCCTTACGGAATTAATTAATTCCTTACGGCCTTAACTAAATCCCTACGGACTTAATTAATTCCTTACGGACTTAATTAATTCCTTACGGACTTAATTATTTCATTACGGACTTCATTAATTCCTTACGTACTTAATTAATTCATTACGGACTTAATTATTTCCTTAGGGACTTCAGTAATTCATTTCGGACTTCATTAATTCATAACGGACTTAATTAATTCATTACGGACTTAATTAAATCCTTACGGACTTAATTAATTCATTACGGACTTAATTAATTCCTTACGGAATTAATTCATTCATTACGGAATTAAATAATTCATTACGGATTTAATTAATTCATTACGGACTTTATTAATTCATTACGGAATTAATTAATTCTTTACGGACTTAATTAATTCATTACGAACTTAATTAATTCATTACGGAATTAATTAATTCATTACGGACTTAATTAATTCCCTACGGACTTAATTAATTCTTTACGAACTTAATTAATTCTTTACGGAATTAATTAATTCATTACGGAATTTATTAATTCATTACGGACTTAATTAAATCCTTACGGACTTAATTAATTCATTACGGACTTAATTAATTGCTTACGGAATTAATTCATTCATTACGGAATTAAATAATTCATTACGGATTTAATTAATTCATTACGGACTTTATTAATTCATTACGTAATTAATTAATTCCTTACGGACTCAATTAAGTCACTACGGACTTTATTAATTCATTACGGAATTTATAAATTCCTTAGGAACTTAATTAATTCCTTACGGACTTAATTAATTCCTTACGGAGCTAATTCATTCATTACGGACTTTATAAATTCCTTAGGGACTTTATTAATTCCTTACGGATTTAGTTAATTCATAACGGACTTAATTAATTCCTAACGGACTTAATTAACTCCTTACGGCCTTAATTAAATCCCTACGGACTTAATTAATTCAGTACGGACTTAATTAATTCCTTACGGATTTAACTAATTCCTTACGGACTTAATTAATTCATTACGGAATTTATTAATTCATTACGGACTTAATTAAATCCTTACAGACTTAATTAATTCAGTAAGGACTTAATTGATTCCTTACGGACTTAATTATTTCATTACGTACATCATTAATTCTTTACGGACTTAATTAATACACTACGGACTTAATTAATTCCCTACGGAATTTATTAATTCATTACGGACTTAATTATTTCCTTAGGGACTTCATTAATTCATTTCGGACTTCATTAATTCATTACGGACTTCAATATTTCCTTAGGGACTTCATTAATTCATTACGGACTTTATATCTAATCGGGTCTCTGATCGGGTCTCTAATCGGGTCTCTGATCGGGTCTCTGATCGGGTCTCTGATCGGGTCTCTGATCGGGTCTCTAATCGGGTCTCTAATCGGGTCTCTGATCGGGTCTCTGATCGGGTCTCTAATCGAGGTCTCTGATCGGGTCTCTAATCAGGTCTCTAATCGGGTCTCTAATCGGGTCTGTGATCGGGTCTCTAATCGGGTCTCTGATCGGGTCTCTGATCGGGTCTCTGATCGGGTCTCTGATCGACTCTCTGATCGGGTCTCTGATCGGGTCTTTAATCGGGTCTCTAATCGGGTCTCTGATCGGGTCTCTGATCGGGTCTCTAATCGGGTCTCTAATCGGGTCTCTGATCGGGTCTCTGATCGGGTCTCTGATCGGGTCTCTTATCGCGTCTCTGATCGGGTCTCTGATTGGGTCTCTAATCGGGTTATCAGACGTGCACTTTGATCGGGTCTCTGATCGGGTCTCTAATCGAGTCTCTGATCGGGTCTCTGATCGGGTCTCTAATCGGGTCTCTAATCGGGTCTCTGATCGGGTCTCTGATTGGGTCTCTATTCGGGTCTCTGATCGGGTCTCTAATCGGGTTTCTAAACGGGTCTCTAATCGGTTCTCTGATCGGGTCTCTGATCGGGTCTCTGATCGGGTCTCTGATCGACTCTCTGATCGGGTCTCTGATCGGGTCTCTATTCGGGTCTCTAATCGGGTCTCTGATCGGGTCTCTGATCGGGTCTCTATTCGGGTCTCTAATCGGGTCTCTAATCGGGTCTCTGATCGGGTCTTTAATCGGGTCTTTAATCGGGTCTCTGATCGGGTCTCTGATCGGGTCTCTATTCGGGTCTCTAATCGGGTCTCTGATCGGGTCTCTAATCGGGTCTCTGATCGGGTCTCTTATCGACTCTCTGATCGGGTCTTTAATCGGGTCTCTGACCGGGTCTCTAATCGACGTCTCTAATCGAGGTCTCTGATCGGGTCTCTAATCCGGTCTCTAATCGGGTCTCTAATCGGGTCTGTGATCGGGTCTCTAATCGGGTCTCTGATCGGGTCTCTGATCGGGTCTCTGATCGGGTCTCTGATCGGGTCTCTGATCGACTCTCTGATCGGGTCTCTGATCGGGTCTCTAATCGGGTCTCTAATCGGGTCTCTGATCGGGTCTCTAATCGGGTCTCTAATCGGGTCTCTGATCGGGTCTCTAATCGGGTCTCTAATCGGGTCTCTAATCGGGTCTCTGATCGAGTCTCTGATCGGGTCTCTATTCGGGTCTCTGATCGGGTTTCTGATCGGGTCTCTAATCGGGTCTCTAATCGGGTCTCTTATCGCGTCTCTGATCGGGTCTCTGATTGGGTCTCTAATCGGGTTATCAGACGTGCACTTTGATCGGGTCTCTGATCGGGTCTCTAATCGAGTCTCTGATCGGGTCTCTGATCGGGTCTCTAATCGGGTCTCTAATCGACGTCTCTAATCGAGGTCTCTGATCGGGTCTCTAATCCGGTCTCTAATCGGGTCTCTAATCGGGTCTGTGATCGGGTCTCTAATCGGGTCTCTGATCGGGTCTCTGATCGGGTCTCTGATCGGGTCCCTGATCGACTCTCTGATCGGGTCTCTGATCGGGTCTCTAATCGGGTCTCTAATCGGGTCTCTGGTGGGGTCTCTGATCGGGTCTCTAATCGGGTCTCTAATCGGATCTCTAATCGGGTCTCTGATCGGGTCTCTGATCGGGTCTTTAATCGGGTCTTTAATCGGGTCTCTGATCGGGTCTCTGATCGGGTCTCTATTCGGGTCTCTAATCGGGTCTCTGATCGGGTCTCTAATCGGGTCTCTGATCGGGTCTCTTATCGAGTCTCTGATCGGGTCTCTGATTGGGTCTCTAATCGGGTTAACAGACGTGCACTTTGATCGGGTCTCTGATCGGGTCTCTAATCGAGTCTCTGATCGGGTCTCTGATCGGGTATCTAATCGGGTCTCTAATCGGGTCTCTGATCGGGTCTCTGATTGGGTCTCTAATCGGGTCTCTAATCGGGTCTCTAATCGGGTTTCTAAACGGGTCTCTAATCGGTTCTCTGATCGGGTCTCTGATCGGGTCTCTAATCGGGTCTCTGATCGGGTCTCTAATCGGGTCTCTAATCGGGTCTCTGATCGGGTCTCTAATCGGGTCTCTGATCGGGTCCCTAATCGGGTCTCTAATCGGGTCTCTGATCGGGTCTCTAATCGGGTCTCTGATCGGGTCTCTGATCGGGTCTCTGATCGGGTCTCTTATCGGGTCTCTGATCGGGTCTCTGATCGGGTCTCTGATCGGGTCTCTGATCGGGTCTCTGATCGGGTCTCTGATCGGGTCTCTAATCGAGGTCTCTGATCGGGTCTCTAATCCGGTCTCTAATCGGGTCTCTGATCGGGTCTATAATCGGGTTATCAGACGTGCACTTTGACCGGGACTCTAATCGGGGTCTCTTATCGGGTCTCTAACCGTGTCTCTGATCGGGTCTCTGATCGGGTCTCTGATCGGGTCTCTGATCGGGTCTCTAATCGGGTCTCTGATCGGGTCTCTAATCGGGTCTCTAATCGGGTCTCTGATCGGGTCTCTAATCGGGTCTCTGATCGGGTCCCTAATCGGGTCTCTAATCGGGTCTCTGATCGGGTCTCTAATCGGGTCTCTGATCGGGTCTCTGATCGGGTCTCTGATCGGGTCTCTTATCGGGTCTCTGATCGGGTCTCTGATCGGGTCTCTGATCGGGTCTCTGATCGGGTCTCTGATCGGGTCTCTGATCGGGTCTCTAATCGAGGTCTCTGATCGGGTCTCTAATCCGGTCTCTAATCGGGTCTCTGATCGGGTCTATAATCGGGTTATCAGACGTGCACTTTGACCGGGACTCTAATCGGGGTCTCTTATCGGGTCTCTAACCGTGTCTCTGATCGGGTCTCTGATCGGGTCTCTGATCGGGTCTCTGATCGGGTCTCTAATCGGGTCTCTAATCGGGTCTCTGATCGGGTCTCTAATCGGGTCTCTAATCGGGTCTCTGATCGGGTCTCTAATCGGGTCTCTAATCGGGTCTCTGATCGGGTCTCTAATCGGGTCTCTGATCGGGTCTCTGATCGGGTCTCTGATCGGGTCTCTGATCGGGTCTCTGATCGGGTCTCTGATCGGGTCTCTGATCGGGTCTCTGATCGGGTCTCTGATCGGGTCTCTGATCGGGTCTCTGATCGGGTCTCTGATCGGGTCTCTGATCGGGTCTCTAATCGAGGTCTCTGATCGGGTCTCTAATCCGGTCTCTAATCGGGTCTCTGATCGGGTCTATAATCGGGTTATCAGATGTGCACTTTGACCGGGACTCTAATCGGGTCTCTGATCGGGTCTATAATCGGGTTATCAGACGTGCACTTTGACCGGGACTCTAATCGGGGTCTCTTATCGGGTCTCTAACCGTGTCTCTGATCGGGTCTCTGATCGGGTCTCTAATCGGGTCTCTGATCGGGTCTCTGATCGGGTCTCTAATCGGGTCTCTGATCGGGTCTCTTATCGCGTCTCTGATCGGGTCTCTTATCGGGTCTCTAACCGTGTCTCTGATCGGGTCTCTGATCGGGTCTCTGATCGGGTCTCTGATCGGGTCTCTAATCGGGTCTCTGATCGGGTCTCTACCGGGTCTCTGATCGGGTCTCTTATCGCGTCTCTGATCGGGTCTCTGATCGGGTCTCTAATCGGGTCTCTAATCGGGTCTCTAATCGGGTTTCTAAACGGGTCTCTAATCGGTTCTCTGATCGGGTCTCTGATCGGGTCTCTAATCGGGTCTCTGATCGGGTCTCTAATCGGGTCTCTAATCGGGTCTCTGATCGGGTCTCTAATCGGGTCTCTAATCGGGTCTCTGATCGGGTCTCTGATTGGGTCTCTAAGCGGGTCTCTAATCGGGTCTTTAATCGGGTCTTTAATCGGGTCTGTGATCGGGTCTCTAATCGGGTCTATGATCGGGTCTCTGATCGGGTCTCTGATCGGGTCTCTTATCGGGTCTCTGATCGGGTCTCTGATCGGGTCTCTGATCGGGTCTCTGATCGGGTCTCTGATCGGGTCTCTGATCGGGTCTCTAATCGAGGTCTCTGATCGGGTCTCTAATCCGGTCTCTAATCGGGTCTCTGATCGGGTCTATAATCGGGTTATCAGACGTGCACTTTGACCGGGACTCTAATCGGGGTCTCTTATCGGGTCTCTAACCGTGTCTCTGATCGGGTCTCTGATCGGGTCTCTGATCGGGTCTCTGATCGGGTCTCTAATCGGGTCTCTAATCGGGTCTCTGATCGGGTCTCTAATCGGGTCTCTAATCGGGTCTCTGATCGGGTCTCTAATCGGGTCTCTAATCGGGTCTCTGATCGGGTCTCTAATCGGGTCTCTGATCGGGTCTCTGATCGGGTCTCTGATCGGGTCTCTGATCGGGTCTCTGATCGGGTCTCTGATCGGGTCTCTGATCGGGTCTCTGATCGGGTCTCTGATCGGGTCTCTGATCGGGTCTCTGATCGGGTCTCTGATCGGGTCTCTGATCGGGTCTCTAATCGAGGTCTCTGATCGGGTCTCTAATCCGGTCTCTAATCGGGTCTCTGATCGGGTCTATAATCGGGTTATCAGATGTGCACTTTGACCGGGACTCTAATCGGGTCTCTGATCGGGTCTATAATCGGGTTATCAGACGTGCACTTTGACCGGGACTCTAATCGGGGTCTCTTATCGGGTCTCTAACCGTGTCTCTGATCGGGTCTCTGATCGGGTCTCTAATCGGGTCTCTGATCGGGTCTCTGATCGGGTCTCTAATCGGGTCTCTGATCGGGTCTCTTATCGCGTCTCTGATCGGGTCTCTTATCGGGTCTCTAACCGTGTCTCTGATCGGGTCTCTGATCGGGTCTCTGATCGGGTCTCTGATCGGGTCTCTAATCGGGTCTCTGATCGGGTCTCTACCGGGTCTCTGATCGGGTCTCTTATCGCGTCTCTGATCGGGTCTCTGATCGGGTCTCTAATCGGGTCTCTAATCGGGTCTCTAATCGGGTTTCTAAACGGGTCTCTAATCGGTTCTCTGATCGGGTCTCTGATCGGGTCTCTAATCGGGTCTCTGATCGGGTCTCTAATCGGGTCTCTAATCGGGTCTCTGATCGGGTCTCTAATCGGGTCTCTAATCGGGTCTCTGATCGGGTCTCTGATTGGGTCTCTAAGCGGGTCTCTAATCGGGTCTCTAATCGACGTCTCTAATCGAGGTCTCTGATCGGGTCTCTAATCCGGTCTCTAATCGGGTCTCTAATCGGGTCTGTGATCGGGTCTCTAATCGGGTCTCTGATCGGGTCTCTAATCGGGTCTCTGATCGGGTCTCTGATCGGGTCTTTAATCGGGTCTCTAATCGGGTCTCTAATCGGGTCTCTAATCGGGTTTCTAAACGGGTCTCTAATCGGGTCTCTGATCGGGTCTCTAATCGGGTCTCTGATCGGGTCTCTTATCGACTCTCTGATCGGGTCTTTAATCGGGTCTCTATTCGGGTCTCTAATCGGGTCTCTGATCGGGTCTCTGATCGGGTCTCTAATCGGGTCTCTAATCGCGTCTCTGATCGGGTCTCTAATCGGGTCTCTAATCGGGTCTCTAATCGGGTCTCTGATCGAGTCTCTGATCGGGTCTCTAATCGGGTCTCTGATCGGGTCTCTGATCGGGTCTCTAATCGGGTCTGTGATCGGGTCTCTAATCGGGTCTATGATCGGGTCTCTAATCGGGTCTGTGATCGGGTCTCTAATCGGGTCTCTGATCGGGTCTCTGATCGGGTCTCTGATCGGGTCTCTGATCGACTCTCTGATCGGGTCTCTGATCGGGTCTCTAATCGGGTCTCTAATCGGGTCTCTGGTCGGGTCTCTGATCGGGTCTTTAATCGGGTCTTTAATCGGGTCTCTGATTGGGTCTCTGATCGGGTCTCTATTCGGGTCTCTAATCGGGTCTCTGATCGGGTCTCTAATCGGGTCTCTGATCGGGTCTCTTATCGCGTCTCTGATCGGGTCTCTGATTGGGTCTCTAATCGGGTTAACAGACGTGCACTTTGATCGGGTCTCTGATCGGGTCTCTAATCGGGTCTCTAATCGGGTCTCTGATCGGGTCTCTAATCGGGTCTCTGATCGGGTCTCTTATCGACTCTCTGATCGGGTCTTTAATCGGGTCTCTATTCGGGTCTCTAATCGGGTCTCTGATCGGGTCTCTGATCGGGTCTCTAATCGGGTCTCTAATCGCGTCTCTGATCGGGTCTCTAATCGGGTCTCTAATCGGGTCTCTAATCGGGTCTCTGATCGAGTCTCTGATCGGGTCTCTAATCGGGTCTCTGATCGGGTCTCTGATCGGGTCTCTAATCGGGTCTGTGATCGGGTCTCTAATCGGGTCTATGATCGGGTCTCTAATCGGGTCTGTGATCGGGTCTCTAATCGGGTCTCTGATCGGGTCTCTGATCGGGTCTCTGATCGGGTCTCTGATCGACTCTCTGATCGGGTCTCTGATCGGGTCTCTAATCGGGTCTCTAATCGGGTCTCTGGTCGGGTCTCTGATCGGGTCTTTAATCGGGTCTTTAATCGGGTCTCTGATTGGGTCTCTGATCGGGTCTCTATTCGGGTCTCTAATCGGGTCTCTGATCGGGTCTCTAATCGGGTCTCTGATCGGGTCTCTTATCGCGTCTCTGATCGGGTCTCTGATTGGGTCTCTAATCGGGTTAACAGACGTGCACTTTGATCGGGTCTCTGATCGGGTCTCTAATCGGGTCTCTAATCGGGTCTCTGATCGGGTCTCTAATCGGGTCTCTGATCGGGTCTCTGATCGGGTCTTTAATCGGGTCTCTAATCGTGTCTCTAATCGGGTCTCTAATCCTGTTTCTAAACGGGTCTTTAATCGGGTCTCTAATCGGGTCTCTAATCGGGTCTCTAATCGGGTTTCTAAACGGGTCTCTAATCGGGTCTCTGATCGGGTCTCTAATCGGGTCTCTAATCGGGTCTCTAATCGGGTTTCTAAACGGGTCTCTAATCGGTTCTCTGATCGGGTCTCTGATCGGGTCTCTAATCGGGTCTCTGATCGGGTCTCTAATCGGGTCTCTGATCGGGTCTCTGATCGGGTCTCTAATCGGGTCTCTAATCGGGTCTCTGATCGGGTCTCTGATTGGGTCTCTAAGCGGGTCTCTAATCGGGTCTCTAATCGACGTCTCTAATCGAGGTCTCTGATCGGGTCTCTAATCCGGTCTCTAATCGGGTCTCTAATCGAATCTGTGATCGGGTCTCTAATCGGGTCTCTGATCGGGTCTCTAATCGGGTCTCTGATCGGGTCTCTGATCGGGTCTTTAATCGGGTCTCTAATCGGGTCTCTAATCGGGTCTCTAATCGGGTTTCTAAACGGGTCTCTAATCGGGTCTCTGATCGGGTCTCTAATCGGGTCTCTGATCTTGTCTCTTATCGACTCTCTGATCGGGTCTTTAATCGGGTCTCTATTCGGGTCTCTAATCGGGTCTCTGATCGGGTCTCTGATCGGGTCTCAAATCGGGTCTCTAATCGGGTCTCTGATCGGGTCTCTAATCGGGTCTCTAATCGGGTCTCTAATCGGGTCTCTGATCGAGGCTCTGATCGGGTCTCTAATCGGGTCTCTGATCGGGTCTCTGATCGGGTCTCTAATCGGGTCTGTGATCGGGTCTCTAATCGGGTCTATGATCTGGTCTCTAATCGGGTCTGTGATCGGGTCTCTGATCGGGTCTCTGATCGGGTCTCTGATCGGGTCTCTTATCGCGTCTCTGATCGGGTCTCTGATTGGGTCTCTAATCGGGTTATCAGACGTGCACTTTGATCGGGTCTCTGATCGGGTCTCTAATCGAGTCTCTGATCGGGTCTCTGATCGGGTCTCTAATCGGGTCTCTAATCGGGTCTCTGATCTTGTCTCTGATTGGGTCTCTATTCGGGTCTCTGATCGGGTCTCTAATCGGGTTTCTAAACGGGTCTCTGATCGACTCTCTGATCGGGTCTCTGATCGGGTCTCTATTCGGGTCTCTAATCGGGTCTCTGATCGGGTCTCTGATCGGGTCTCTATTCGGGTCTCTAATCGGGTCTCTAATCGGGTCTCTGATCGGGTCTTTAATCGGGTCTTTAATCGGGTCTCTGATCGGGTCTCTGATCGGGTCTCTATTCGGGTCTCTAATCGGGTCTCTGATCGGGTCTCTAATCGGGTCTCTGATCGGGTCTCTTATCGACTCTCTGATCGGGTCTTTAATCGGGTCTCTGACCGGGTCTCTAATCGACGTCTCTAATCGAGGTCTCTGATCGGGTCTCTAATCCGGTCTCTAATCGGGTCTCTAATCGGGTCTGTGATCGGGTCTCTAATCGGGTCTCTGATCGGGTCTCTGATCGGGTCTCTGATCGGGTCTCTGATCGGGTCTCTGATCGACTCTCTGATCGGGTCTCTGATCGGGTCTCTAATCGGGTCTCTAATCGGGTCTCTGATCGGGTCTCTAATCGGGTCTCTAATCGGGTCTCTGATCGGGTCTCTAATCGGGTCTCTAATCGGGTCTCTAATCGGGTCTCTGATCGAGTCTCTGATCGGGTCTCTATTCGGGTCTCTGATCGGGTTTCTGATCGGGTCTCTAATCGGGTCTCTAATCGGGTCTCTTATCGCGTCTCTGATCGGGTCTCTGATTGGGTCTCTAATCGGGTTATCAGACGTGCACTTTGATCGGGTCTCTGATCGGGTCTCTAATCGAGTCTCTGATCGGGTCTCTGATCGGGTCTCTAATCGGGTCTCTAATCGACGTCTCTAATCGAGGTCTCTGATCGGGTCTCTAATCCGGTCTCTAATCGGGTCTCTAATCGGGTCTGTGATCGGGTCTCTAATCGGGTCTCTGATCGGGTCTCTGATCGGGTCTCTGATCGGGTCCCTGATCGACTCTCTGATCGGGTCTCTGATCGGGTCTCTAATCGGGTCTCTAATCGGGTCTCTGGTGGGGTCTCTGATCGGGTCTCTAATCGGGTCTCTAATCGGATCTCTAATCGGGTCTCTGATCGGGTCTCTGATCGGGTCTTTAATCGGGTCTTTAATCGGGTCTCTGATCGGGTCTCTGATCGGGTCTCTATTCGGGTCTCTAATCGGGTCTCTGATCGGGTCTCTAATCGGGTCTCTGATCGGGTCTCTTATCGAGTCTCTGATCGGGTCTCTGATTGGGTCTCTAATCGGGTTAACAGACGTGCACTTTGATCGGGTCTCTGATCGGGTCTCTAATCGAGTCTCTGATCGGGTCTCTGATCGGGTATCTAATCGGGTCTCTAATCGGGTCTCTGATCGGGTCTCTGATTGGGTCTCTAATCGGGTCTCTAATCGGGTCTCTAATCGGGTTTCTAAACGGGTCTCTAATCGGTTCTCTGATCGGGTCTCTGATCGGGTCTCTAATCGGGTCTCTGATCGGGTCTCTAATCGGGTCTCTAATCGGGTCTCTGATCGGGTCTCTAATCGGGTCTCTGATCGGGTCCCTAATCGGGTCTCTAATCGGGTCTCTGATCGGGTCTCTAATCGGGTCTCTGATCGGGTCTCTGATCGGGTCTCTGATCGGGTCTCTTATCGGGTCTCTGATCGGGTCTCTGATCGGGTCTCTGATCGGGTCTCTGATCGGGTCTCTGATCGGGTCTCTGATCGGGTCTCTAATCGAGGTCTCTGATCGGGTCTCTAATCCGGTCTCTAATCGGGTCTCTGATCGGGTCTATAATCGGGTTATCAGACGTGCACTTTGACCGGGACTCTAATCGGGGTCTCTTATCGGGTCTCTAACCGTGTCTCTGATCGGGTCTCTGATCGGGTCTCTGATCGGGTCTCTGATCGGGTCTCTAATCGGGTCTCTAATCGGGTCTCTGATCGGGTCTCTAATCGGGTCTCTAATCGGGTCTCTGATCGGGTCTCTAATCGGGTCTCTAATCGGGTCTCTGATCGGGTCTCTAATCGGGTCTCTAATCGGGTCTCTGATCGGGTCTCTAATCGGGTCTCTGATCGGGTCCCTAATCGGGTCTCTAATCGGGTCTCTGATCGGGTCTTTAATCGGGTCTCTGATTGGGTCTCTGATCGGGTCTCTATTCGGGTCTCTAATCGGGTCTCTGATCGGGTCTCTAATCGGGTCTCTGATCGGGTCTCTTATCGCGTCTCTGATCGGGTCTCTGATTGGGTCTCTAATCGGGTTAACAGACGTGCACTTTGATCGGGTCTCTGATCGGGTCTCTAATCGGGTCTCTAATCGGGTCTCTGATCGGGTCTCTAATCGGGTCTCTGATCGGGTCTCTGATCGGGTCTTTAATCGGGTCTCTAATCGTGTCTCTAATCGGGTCTCTAATCCTGTTTCTAAACGGGTCTTTAATCGGGTCTCTAATCGGGTCTCTAATCGGGTCTCTAATCGGGTTTCTAAACGGGTCTCTAATCGGGTCTCTGATCGGGTCTCTAATCGGGTCTCTAATCGGGTCTCTAATCGGGTTTCTAAACGGGTCTCTAATCGGTTCTCTGATCGGGTCTCTGATCGGGTCTCTAATCGGGTCTCTGATCGGGTCTCTAATCGGGTCTCTAATCGGGTCTCTGATCGGGTCTCTAATCGGGTCTCTAATCGGGTCTCTGATCGGGTCTCTGATTGGGTCTCTAAGCGGGTCTCTAATCGGGTCTCTAATCGACGTCTCTAATCGAGGTCTCTGATCGGGTCTCTAATCCGGTCTCTAATCGGGTCTCTAATCGGGTCTGTGATCGGGTCTCTAATCGGGTCTCTGATCGGGTCTCTAATCGGGTCTCTGATCGGGTCTCTGATCGGGTCTTTAATCGGGTCTCTAATCGGGTCTCTAATCGGGTCTCTAATCGGGTTTCTAAACGGGTCTCTAATCGGGTCTCTGATCGGGTCTCTAATCGGGTCTCTGATCTTGTCTCTTATCGACTCTCTGATCGGGTCTTTAATCGGGTCTCTATTCGGGTCTCTAATCGGGTCTCTGATCGGGTCTCTGATCGGGTCTCTAATCGGGTCTCTAATCGGGTCTCTGATCGGGTCTCTAATCGGGTCTCTAATCGGGTCTCTAATCGGGTCTCTGATCGAGGCTCTGATCGGGTCTCTAATCGGGTCTCTGATCGGGTCTCTGATCGGGTCTCTAATCGGGTCTGTGATCGGGTCTCTAATCGGGTCTATGATCTGGTCTCTAATCGGGTCTGTGATCGGGTCTCTAATCGGGTCTCTGATCGGGTCTCTGATCGGGTCTCTGATCGGGTCTCTGATCGACTCTCTGATCGGGTCTCTGATCGGGTCTCTAATCGGGTCTCTGATCGGGTCTTTAATCGGGTCTCTAATCGGGTCTCTAATCGGGTCTCTAATCGGGTTTCTAAACGGGTCTTTAATCGGGTCTCTAATCGGGTCTCTAATCGGGTCTCTAATCGGGTTTCTAAACGGGTCTCTAATCGGGTCTCTGATCGGGTCTCTAATCGGGTCTCTGATCGGGTCTCTTATCGACTCTCTGATCGGGTCTTTAATCGGGTCTCTATTCGGGTCTCTGATCGGGTCTCTATTCGGGTCTCTAATCGGGTCTCTGATCGGGTCTCTAATCGGGTCTCTAATCGGGTCTCTGATCGGGTCTCTAATCGGGTCTCTAATCGGGTCTCTAATCGGGTCTCTGATCGGGTCTCCAATCGGGTCTCTAATCGGGTCTCTAATCGGGTCTCTGATCGAGTCTCTGATCGGGTCTCTAATCGGGTCTCTGATCGGGTTTCTGATCGGGTCTCTAATCGGGTCTCTAATCGGGTCTCTGATCGAGTCTCTAATCGGGTCTCTAATCGGGTCTCTGATCGGGTCTCTAATCGGGTCTCTAATCGGGTCTCTGATCGGGTCTCTAATCGGGTCTCTAATCGGGTCTCTGATCGGGTCTATGATCGGGTCTCTAATCGGGTCTGTGATCGGGTCTCTAATCGGGTCTCTGATCGGGTCTCTGATCGGGTCTCTGATCGGGTTTCTGATCGGGTCTCTAATCGGGTCTCTAATCGGGTCTCTGATCGAGTCTCTAATCGGGTCTCTAATCGGGTCTCTGATCGGGTCTCTAATCGGGTCTCTAATCGGGTCTCTGATCGGGTCTCTAATCGGGTCTCTAATCGGGTCTCTGATCGTATCTATGATCGGGTCTCTAATCGGGTCTGTGATCGGGTCTCTAATCGGGTCTCTGATCGGGTCTCTGATCGGGTCTCTGATCGGGTTAACAGACGTGCACTTTGATCGCGTCTCTGATCGGGTCTCTAATCGAGTCTCTGATCGGGTCTCTGATCGGGTTTCTAATCGGGTCTCTAATCGGGTCTCTAATCGGGTCTCTGATCGGGTCTCTAATCGGTTCTCTGATCGGGTCTCTGATCGGGTCTCTGATCGGGTCTCTGATTGGGTCTCTAAGCGGGTCTCTAATAGGGTCTGTAATCGACGTCTCTAATCGAGGTCTCTGATCGGGTCTCTTATACGGTCTCTAATCGGGTCTCTAATCGGGTCTGTGATCGGGTCTCTAATCGGGTCTCTGATCGGGTCTCTAATCGGGTCTCTGATCGGGTCTCTGATCGGGTCTCTAATCGGGTCTCTAATCGGGTCTCTAATCGGGTTTCTAAACGGGTCTCTAATCGGTTCTCTGATCGGGTCTCTGATCGGGTCTCTAATCGGGTCTCTGATCGGGTCTCTAATCGGGTCTCTGATCGGGTCTCTAATCCGGTCTCTAATCGGGTCTCTAATCGGGTCTGTGATCGGGTCTCTAATCGGGTCTCTGATCGGGTCTCTAATCGGGTCTCTGATCATGTCTCTGATCGGGTCTTTAATCGGGTCTCTAATCGGGTCTCTAATCGGGTCTCTAATCGGGTTTCTAAACGGGTCTCTAATCGGGTCTCTGATCGGGTCTCTAATCGGGTCTCTGATCGGGTCTCTTATCGACTCTCTGATCGGGTCTTTAATCGGGTCTCTATTCGGGTCTCTAATCGGGTCTCTGATCGGGTCTCTGATCGGGTCTCTAATCGGGTCTCTAATCGGGTCTCTGATCGGGTCTCTAATCGGGTCTCTAATCGGGTCTCTAATCGGGTCTCTGATCGAGTCTCTGATCGGGTCTCTAATCGGGTCTCTGATCGGGTCTCTGATCGGGTCTCTAATCGGGTCTGTGATCGGGTCTCTAATCGGGTCTATGATCGGGTCTCTAATCGGGTCTGTGATCGGGTCTCTAATCGGGTCTCTGATCGGGTCTCTGATCGGGTCTCTGATCGGGTCTCTGATCGACTCTCTGATCGGGTCTCTGATCGTGTCTCTAATCGGGTCTCTAATCGGGTCTCTGGTCGGGTCTCTGATCGGGTCTCTAATCGGGTCTCTAATCTGGTCTCTAATCGGGTCTCTGATCGGGTCTCTGATCGGGTCTTTAATCGGGTCTTTAATCGGGTCTCTGATCGGGTCTCTGATCGGGTCTCTATTCGGGTCTCTAATCGGGTCTCTGATCGGGTCTCTAATCGGGTCTCTGATCGGGTCTCTTATCGCGTCTCTGATCGGGTCTCTGATTGGGTCTCTAATCGGGTTAACAGACGTGCACTTTGATCGGGTCTCTGATCGGGTCTCTAATCGAGTCTCTGATCGGGTCTCTGATCGGGTCTCTAATCGGGTCTCTAATCGGGTCTCTGATCGGGTCTCTGATTGGGTCTCTAATCGGGTCTCTAATCGGGTCTCTAATCGGGTCTGTGATCGGGTCTCTAATCGGGTCTCTGATCGGGTCTCTGATCGGGTCTCTGATCGGGTCTCTGATCGACTCTCTGATCGGGTCTCTGATCGGGTCTCTAATCGGGTCTCTAATCGGGTCTCTGATCGGGTCTCTGATCGGGTCTCTAATCGGGTCTCTAATCGGGTCTCTGATCGGGTCTCTGATCGTGTCTCTGATCGGGTCTCTAATCGGGTCTCTAATCGGGTCTCTAATCGGGTCTCTGATCGAGTCTCTGATCGGGTCTCTAATCGGGTCTCTGATCGGGTCTCTGATCGGGTCTCTAATCGGGTCTCTAATCGGGTCTCTGATCGGGTCTCTAATCGGGTCTCTAATCGGGTCTCTGATCGGGTCTCTAATCGGGTCTCTAATCGGGTCTCTGATCGGGTCTCTAATCGGGTCTCTAATCGGGTCTCTGATCGGGTCTCTAATCCGGTCTCTAATCGGGTCTCTAATCGGGTCTGTGATTGGGTCTCTAATCGGGTCTCTGATCGGGTCTCTGATCGGGTCTCTGATCGACTCTCTGATCGGGTCTCTGATCGGGTCTCTAATCGGGTCTCTAATCGGGTCTCTAATCGGGTCTCTGATCGGGTCTCTGATCGGGTCTTTAATCGGGTCTTTAATCGGGTCTCTGATCGGGTCTCTAATCGGGTCTCTAATCGGGTCTCTAATCGGGTTTCTAAACGGGTCTCTAATCGGTTCTCTGATCGGGTCTCTGATCGGGTCTCTAATCGGGTCTCTGATCGGGTCTCTAATCGGGTCTCTGATCGGGTCTCTAATCCGGTCTCTAATCGGGTCTCTAATCGGGTCTGTGATCGGGTCTCTAATCGGGTCTCTGATCGGGTCTCTAATCGGGTCTCTGATCATGTCTCTGATCGGGTCTTTAATCGGGTCTCTAATCGGGTCTCTAATCGGGTCTCTAATCGGGTTTCTAAACGGGTCTCTAATCGGGTCTCTGATCGGGTCTCTAATCGGGTCTCTGATCGGGTCTCTTATCGACTCTCTGATCGGGTCTTTAATCGGGTCTCTATTCGGGTCTCTAATCGGGTCTCTGATCGGGTCTCTGATCGGGTCTCTAATCGGGTCTCTAATCGGGTCTCTGATCGGGTCTCTAATCGGGTCTCTAATCGGGTCTCTAATCGGGTCTCTGATCGAGTCTCTGATCGGGTCTCTAATCGGGTCTCTGATCGGGTCTCTGATCGGGTCTCTAATCGGGTCTGTGATCGGGTCTCTAATCGGGTCTATGATCGGGTCTCTAATCGGGTCTGTGATCGGGTCTCTAATCGGGTCTCTGATCGGGTCTCTGATCGGGTCTCTGATCGGGTCTCTGATCGACTCTCTGATCGGGTCTCTGATCGGGTCTCTAATCGGGTCTCTAATCGGGTCTCTGGTCGGGTCTCTGATCGGGTCTCTAATCGGGTCTCTAATCTGGTCTCTAATCGGGTCTCTGATCGGGTCTCTGATCGGGTCTTTAATCGGGTCTTTAATCGGGTCTCTGATCGGGTCTCTGATCGGGTCTCTATTCGGGTCTCTAATCGGGTCTCTGATCGGGTCTCTAATCGGGTCTCTGATCGGGTCTCTTATCGCGTCTCTGATCGGGTCTCTGATTGGGTCTCTAATCGGGTTAACAGACGTGCACTTTGATCGGGTCTCTGATCGGGTCTCTAATCGAGTCTCTGATCGGGTCTCTGATCGGGTCTCTAATCGGGTCTCTAATCGGGTCTCTGATCGGGTCTCTGATTGGGTCTCTAATCGGGTCTCTAAACGGGTCTCTAATCGGGTTTCTAAACGGGTCTCTAATCGGTTCTCTGATCGGGTCTCTGATCGGGTCTCTAATCGGGTCTCTGATCGGGTCTCTAATCGGGTCTCTAATCGGGTCTCTGATCGGGTCTCTAATCGGGTCTCTAATCGGGTCTCTGATCGGGTCTCTGATTGGGTCTCTAAGCGGGTCTCTAATCGGGTCTGTAATCGACGTCTCTAATCGAGGTCTCTGATCGGGTCTCTAATACGGTCTCTAATCGGGTCTCTAATCGGGTCTGTGATCGGGTCTCTAATCGGGTCTCTGATCGGGTCTCTAATCGGGTCTCTGATCGGGTCTCTGATCGGGTCTTTAATCGGGTCTCTAATCGGGTCTCTAATCGGGTCTCTAATCGGGTTTCTAAACGGGTCTCTAATCGGGTCTCTGATCGGGTCTCTAATCGGGTCTCTGATCGGGTCTCTTATCGACTCTCTGATCGGGTCTTTAATCGGGTCTCTATTCGGGTCTCTGATCGGGTCTCTATTCGGGTCTCTAATCGGGTCTCTGATCGGGTCTCTAATCGGGTCTCTAATCGGGTCTCTGATCGGGTCTCTGATCGGGTCTCTAATCGGGTCTCTAATCGGGTCTCTGATCGGGTCTCTAATCGGGTCTCTAATCGGGTCTCTAATCGGGTCTCTGATCGAGTCTCTGATCGGGTCTCTAATCGGGTCTCTGATCGGGTTTCTGATCGGGTCTCTAATCGGGTCTCTAATCGGGTCTCTGATCGAGTCTCTAATCGGGTCTCTAATCGGGTCTCTGATCGGGTCTCTAATCGGGTCTCTAATCGGGTCTCTGATCGGGTCTCTAATCGGGTCTCTAATCGGGTCTCTGATCGGGTCTCTAATTGGGTCTCTAATCGGGTCTCTAATCGGGTCTCTAATCGACGTCTCTAATCGAGGTCTCTGATCGGGTCTCTAATCCGGTCTCTAATCGGGTCTCTAATCGGGTCTGTGATCGGGTCTCTAATCGGGTCTCTGATCGGGTCTCTGATCGGGTCTCTGATCGGGTCTCTGATCGACTCTCTGATCGGGTCTCTGATCGGGTCTCTAATCGGGTCTCTAATCGGGTCTCTGATCGGGTCTCTGATCGGGTCTCTAATCGGGTCTCTAATCGGGTCTCTGATCGGGTCTCTGATCGGGTCTCTAATCGGGTCTCTAATCGGGTCTCTAATCGGGTCTCTGATCGGGTCTCTGATCGGGTCTTTAATCGGGTCTTTAATCGGGTCTCTGATCGGGTCTCTGATCGGGTCTCTATTCGGGTCTCTAATCGGGTCTCTGATCGGGTCTCTAATCGGGTCTCTGATCGGGTCTCTTATCGCGTCTCTGATCGGGTCTCTGATTGGGTCTCTAATCGGGTTAACAGACGTGCACTTTGATCGGGTCTCTGATCGGGTCTCTAATCGAGTCTCTAATCGGGTCTCTGATCGGGTCTCTAATCGGGTCTCTAATCGGGTCTCTGATCGGGTCTCTGATTGGGTCTCTAATCGGGTCTCAATCGGGTCTCTAATCGGGTCTCTAAACGGGTCTCTAATCGGGTCTCTGATCGGGTCTCTGATCGGGTCTCTGATCGGGTCTCTAATCGGGTCTCTGATCGGGTCTCTGATCGGGTCTCTAATCGGGTCTCTGATCGTGTCTCTGATCGGGTCTCTAATCGGGTCTCTAATCGGGTCTCTAATCGGGTCTCTGATCGAGTCTCTGATCGGGTCTCTAATCGGGTCTCTGATCGGGTCTCTGATCGGGTCTCTAATCGGGTCTCTAATCGGGTCTCTGATCGGGTCTCTAATCGGGTCTCTAATCGGGTCTCTGATCGGGTCTCTAATCGGGTCTCTAATCGGGTCTCTGATCGGGTCTCTAATCGGGTCTCTAATCGGGTCTCTGATCGGGTCTCTAATTGGGTCTCTAATCGGGTCTCTAATCGGGTCTCTAATCGACGTCTCTAATCGAGGTCTCTGATCGGGTCTCTAATCCGGTCTCTAATCGGGTCTCTAATCGGGTCTGTGATCGGGTCTCTAATCGGGTCTCTGATCGGGTCTCTGATCGGGTCTCTGATCGGGTCTCTGATCGACTCTCTGATCGGGTCTCTGATCGGGTCTCTAATCGGGTCTCTAATCGGGTCTCTGATCGGGTCTCTGATCGGGTCTCTAATCGGGTCTCTAATCGGGTCTCTGATCGGGTCTCTGATCGGGTCTCTAATCGGGTCTCTAATCGGGTCTCTAATCGGGTCTCTGATCGGGTCTCTGATCGGGTCTTTAATCGGGTCTTTAATCGGGTCTCTGATCGGGTCTCTGATCGGGTCTCTATTCGGGTCTCTAATCGGGTCTCTGATCGGGTCTCTAATCGGGTCTCTGATCGGGTCTCTTATCGCGTCTCTGATCGGGTCTCTGATTGGGTCTCTAATCGGGTTAACAGACGTGCACTTTGATCGGGTCTCTGATCGGGTCTCTAATCGAGTCTCTAATCGGGTCTCTGATCGGGTCTCTAATCGGGTCTCTAATCGGGTCTCTGATCGGGTCTCTGATTGGGTCTCTAATCGGGTCTCAATCGGGTCTCTAATCGGGTCTCTAAACGGGTCTCTAATCGGGTCTCTGATCGGGTCTCTGATCGGGTCTCTGATCGGGTCTCTAATCGGGTCTCTGATCGGGTCTCTGATCGGGTCTCTAATCGGGTCTCTGATCGTGTCTCTGATCGGGTCTCTAATCGGGTCTCTAATCGGGTCTCTAATCGGGTCTCTGATCGAGTCTCTGATCGGGTCTCTAATCGGGTCTCTGATCGGGTCTCTGATCGGGTCTCTAATCGGGTCTCTAATCGGGTCTCTGATCGGGTCTCTAATCGGGTCTCTAATCGGGTCTCTGATCGGGTCTCTAATCGGGTCTCTAATCGGGTCTCTGATCGGGTCTCTAATCGGGTCTCTAATCGGGTCTCTGATCGGGTCTCTGATTGGGTCTCTAATCGGATCTCTAATCGGGTCTCTAATCGAAGTCTCTAATCGAGGTCTCTGATCGGGTCTCTAATCCGGTCTCTAATCGGGTCTCTGATCGGGTCTATAATCGGGTTATCAGACGTGCACTTTGCCCGGGACTCTAATCGGGTCTCTAATCGGGTCTCTGATCGGGTCTCTGATTGGGTCTCTAATCGGGTCTCAATCGGGTCTCTAATCGGGTCTCTAAACGGGTCTCTAATCGGGTCTCTGATCGGGTCTCTGATCGGGTCTCTGATCGGGTCTCTGATCGGGTCTCTGATCGGGTCTCTAATCGGGTCTCTGATCGGGTCTCTAATCGGGTCTCTAATCGGGTCTCTAATCGGGTCTCTGATCGAGTCTCTGATCGGGTCTCTAATCGGGTCTCTGATCGGGTCTCTGATCGGGTCTCTGATCGGGTCTCTAATCGGGTCTCTAATCGGGTCTCTGATCGGGTCTCTGATTGGGTCTCTAATCGGGTCTCTAATCGGGTCTCTAATCGACGTCTCAAATCGAGGTCTCTGATCGGGTCTCTAATCCGGTCTCTAATCGGGTCTCTAATCGGGTCTGTGATCGGGTCTCTAATCGGGTCTCTGATCGGATCTCTGATCGGGTCTCTGATCGGGTCTCTGATCGACTCTCTGATCGGGTCTCTGATCGGGTCTCTAATCGGGTCTCTAATCGGGTACTCTGATCGGGTCTCTGATCGGGTCTCTAATCGGGTCTCTAATCGGGTCTCTAATCGGGTCTCTGATCGGGTCTCTGATCGGGTCTTTAATCGGGTCTCTGATCGGGTCTCTGATCGGGTCTCTGATCGGGTCTCTGATCGGGTCTCTGATCGGGTCTCTAATCGAGGTCTCTGATCGGGTCTCTAATCCGGTCTCTAATCGGGTCTCTGATCGGGTCTATAATCGGGTTATCAGACGTGCACTTTGACCGGGACTCTAATCGGGGTCTCTTATCGGGTCTCTAACCGTGTCTCTGACGGGTCTCTGATCGGGTCTCTGATCGGGTCTCTGATCGGGTCTCTTATCGCGTCTCTGATCGGGTCTCTGATCGGTTCTCTAATCGGGTTAACAGACGTGCACTAATGCGACGCGAACGCGACGTTGGCCGTCTCAAAAAACCAAAAAACAAACAAACAGACGTGCAATTTGATCGGGTCTCTGATCGGGTCTCTGATCGGGTCTCTAATCGGGTCTCTAATCGGGTCTCTGATCGGGTCTCTGATTGGGTCTCTAATCGGGTCTCTAATCGGGTCTCTGATCGGGTCTCTGATTGGGTCTCTAATCGGGTCTCTAATCGGGTCTCTAATCGACGTCTCTAATCGAGGTCTCTGATCGGGTCTCTAATCCGGTCTCTAGTCGGGTCTCTAATCGGGTATGTGATCGGGTCTCTAATCGGGTCTATGATCGGGTCTCTGATCGGGTCTCTGATCGGGTCTCTGATCGACTCTCTGATCGGGTCTCTGATCGGGTCTTTAATCGGGTCTCTGATCGACTCTCTGATCGGGTCTCTGATCGAGTCTCTGATCGGGTCTCTAATCGGGTCTCTGATCGGGTCTCTGATCGGGTCTCTAATCGGGTCTCTAATCGGGTCTCTGATCGGGTCTCTAATCGGGTCTCTAATCGGGTCTCTGATCGGGTCTCTAATCGGGTCTCTAATCGGGTCTCTAATCGGGTCTCTAATCGGGTCTCTGATCGGGTCTCTGATCGGGTCTTTAATCGGGTCTTTAATCGGGTCTCTGATCGGGTCTCTGATCGGGTCTCTATTCGGGTCTCTAATCGGGTCTCTGATCGGGTCTCTTATCGCGTCTCTGATCGGGTCTCTGATTGGGTCTCTAATCGGGTTAACAGACGTGCACTTTGATCGGGTCTCTGATCGGGTCTCTAATCGAGTCTCTAATCGGGTCTCTGATCGGGTCTCTAATCGGGTCTCTAATCGGGTCTCTGATCGGGTCTCTGATTGGGTCTCTAATCGGGTCTCAATCGGGTCTCTAATCGGGTCTCTAAACGGGTCTCTAATCGGGTCTCTGATCGGGTCTCTGATCGGGTCTCTGATCGGGTCTCTAATCGGGTCTCTGATCGGGTCTCTGATCGGGTCTCTAATCGGGTCTCTGATCGTGTCTCTGATCGGGTCTCTAATCGGGTCTCTAATCGGGTCTCTAATCGGGTCTCTGATCGAGTCTCTGATCGGGTCTCTAATCGGGTCTCTGATCGGGTCTCTGATCGGGTCTCTAATCGGGTCTCTAATCGGGTCTCTGATCGGGTCTCTAATCGGGTCTCTAATCGGGTCTCTGATCGGGTCTCTAATCGGGTCTCTAATCGGGTCTCTGATCGGGTCTCTAATCGGGTCTCTAATCGGGTCTCTGATCGGGTCTCTGATTGGGTCTCTAATCGGGTCTCTAATCGGGTCTCTAATCGAAGTCTCTAATCGAGGTCTCTGATCGGGTCTCTAATCCGGTCTCTAATCGGGTCTCTGATCGGGTCTATAATCGGGTTATCAGACGTGCACTTTGCCCGGGACTCTAATCGGGTCTCTAATCGGGTCTCTGATCGGGTCTCTGATTGGGTCTCTAATCGGGTCTCAATCGGGTCTCTAATCGGGTCTCTAAACGGGTCTCTAATCGGGTCTCTGATCGGGTCTCTGATCGGGTCTCTGATCGGGTCTCTGATCGGGTCTCTAATCGGGTCTCTGATCGGGTCTCTAATCGGGTCTCTAATCGGGTCTCTAATCGGGTCTCTGATCGAGTCTCTGATCGGGTCTCTAATCGGGTCTCTGATCGGGTCTCTGATCGGGTCTCTGATCGGGTCTCTAATCGGGTCTCTAATCGGGTCTCTGATCGGGTCTCTGATTGGGTCTCTAATCGGGTCTCTAATCGGGTCTCTAATCGACGTCTCAAATCGAGGTCTCTGATCGGGTCTCTAATCCGGTCTCTAATCGGGTCTCTAATCGGGTCTGTGATCGGGTCTCTAATCGGGTCTCTGATCGGATCTCTGATCGGGTCTCTGATCGGGTCTCTGATCGACTCTCTGATCGGGTCTCTGATCGGGTCTCTAATCGGGTCTCTAATCGGGTACTCTGATCGGGTCTCTGATCGGGTCTCTAATCGGGTCTCTAATCGGGTCTCTAATCGGGTCTCTGATCGGGTCTCTGATCGGGTCTTTAATCGGGTCTCTGATCGGGTCTCTGATCGGGTCTCTGATCGGGTCTCTGATCGGGTCTCTGATCGGGTCTCTAATCGAGGTCTCTGATCGGGTCTCTAATCCGGTCTCTAATCGGGTCTCTGATCGGGTCTATAATCGGGTTATCAGACGTGCACTTTGACCGGGACTCTAATCGGGGTCTCTTATCGGGTCTCTAACCGTGTCTCTGACGGGTCTCTGATCGGGTCTCTGATCGGGTCTCTGATCGGGTCTCTTATCGCGTCTCTGATCGGGTCTCTGATCGGTTCTCTAATCGGGTTAACAGACGTGCACTAATGCGACGCGAACGCGACGTTGGCCGTCTCAAAAAACCAAAAAACAAACAAACAGACGTGCAATTTGATCGGGTCTCTGATCGGGTCTCTGATCGGGTCTCTAATCGGGTCTCTAATCGGGTCTCTGATCGGGTCTCTGATTGGGTCTCTAATCGGGTCTCTAATCGGGTCTCTGATCGGGTCTCTGATTGGGTCTCTAATCGGGTCTCTAATCGGGTCTCTAATCGACGTCTCTAATCGAGGTCTCTGATCGGGTCTCTAATCCGGTCTCTAGTCGGGTCTCTAATCGGGTATGTGATCGGGTCTCTAATCGGGTCTATGATCGGGTCTCTGATCGGGTCTCTGATCGGGTCTCTGATCGACTCTCTGATCGGGTCTCTGATCGGGTCTTTAATCGGGTCTCTGATCGACTCTCTGATCGGGTCTCTGATCGAGTCTCTGATCGGGTCTCTAATCGGGTCTCTGATCGGGTCTCTGATCGGGTCTCTAATCGGGTCTCTAATCGGGTCTCTGATCGGGTCTCTAATCGGGTCTCTAATCGGGTCTCTGATCGGGTCTCTAATCGGGTCTCTAATCGGGTCTCTAATCGGGTCTCTAATCGGGTCTCTGATCGGGTCTCTGATCGGGTCTTTAATCGGGTCTTTAATCGGGTCTCTGATCGGGTCTCTGATCGGGTCTCTATTCGGGTCTCTAATCGGGTCTCTGATCGGGTCTCTAATCGGGTCTCTAATCGGGTCTCTGATCGGGTCTCTAATCGGGTCTCTAATCGGGTCTCTGATCGGGTCTCTAATCGGGTCTCTAATCGGGTCTCTAATCGGGTCTCTGATCGAGTCTCTGATCGGGTCTCTAATCGGGTCCCTGATCGGGTTTCTGATCGGGTCTCTAATCGGGTCTCTAATCGGGTCTCTGATCAAGTCTCTAATCGGGTCTCTAATCGGGTCTCTGATCGGGTCTCTAATCGGGTCTCTAATCGGGTCTCTGATCGGGTCTCTAATCGGGTCTCTAATCGGGTCTCTGATCGGGTCTCTGATTGGGTCTCTGATCGGGTCTCTAATCCGGTCTCTAATCGGGTCTCTAATCGGGTCTGTGATCGGGTCTCTAATCGGGTCTCTGATCGGGTCTCTGATCGGGTCTCTAATCGGGTCTCTAATCGGGTCTCTGATCGGGTCTCTGATCGGGTCTCTAATCGGGTCTCTAATCGGGTCTCTAATCGGGTCTCTGATCGGGTCTCTGATCGGGTCTTTAATCGGGTCTTTAATCGGATCTCTGATCGGGTCTCTGATCGGGTCTCTATTCGGGTCTCTAATCGGGTCTCTGATCGGGTCTCTGATCGGGTCTCTGATCTGGTCTCTAATCGGGTCTCTAATCGGGTCTCTGATCGGGTCTCTAATCGGGTCTCTGATCGGGTCTCTAATCGGGTCTCTAATCGGGTCTCTGATCGGGTCTCTAATCGGGTCTCTAATCGGGTCTCTGATCGGGTCTCTAATCGGGTCTCTAATCGGGTCTCTAATCGGGTCTCTGATCGAGTCTCTGATCGGGTCTCTAATCGGGTCCCTGATCGGGTTTCTGATCGGGTCTCTAATCGGGTCTCTAATCGGGTCTCTAATCGGGTCTCTGATCGGGTCTCTGATCGGGTCTTTAATCGGGTCTTTAATCGGATCTCTGATCGGGTCTCTGATCGGGTCTCTATTCGGGTCTCTAATCGGGTCTCTGATCGGGTCTCTAATCGGGTCTCTGATCGGGTCTCTTATCGCGTCTCTTATCGCGTCTCTGATCGGGTCTCTAATCGGGTCTCTAATCGGGTCTCTGATCGGGTCTCTGATCGGGTCTTTAATCGGGTCTTTAATCGGATCTCTGATCGGGTCTCTGATCGGGTCTCTATTCGGGTCTCTAATCGGGTCTCTGATCGGGTCTCTAATCGGGTCTCTGATCGGGTCTCTTATCGCGTCTCTGATCGGGTCTCTAATCGGGTCTCTAATCGGGTCTCTGATCGGGTCTCTGATTGGGTCTCTAATCGGGTCTCTAATCGGGTCTCTAATCGGGTTTCTAAACGGGTCTCTAATCGGTTCTCTGATCGGGTCTCTGATCGGGTCTCTGATCGGGTCTCTGATCTGGTCTCTAATCGGGTCTCTAATCGGGTCTCTGATCGGGTCTCTAATCGGGTCTCTAATCGGGTCTCTGATCGGGTCTCTGATCGGGTCTCTAATCGGGTCTCTGATCGGGTCTCTGATCGGGTCTCTGATCGGGTCTCTAATCGGGTCTCTGATCGGGTCTCTGATCGGGTCTCTAATCGGGTCTCTAATCGGGGTTCTGATTGGGTCTCTAATCGGGTCTCTAATCGGGTCTCTGATCGGGTCTCTAATCGGGTCTCTAATCGGGTCTCTGATCGAGTCTCTGATCGGGTCTCTAATCGGGTCTCTGATCGGGTCTCTGATCGGGTCTCTAATCGGGTCTCTAATCGGGTCTCTGATCGGGTCTCTAATCGGGTCTCTAATCGGGTCTCTGATCGGGTCTCTAATCGGGTCTCAATCGGGTCTCTAATCGGGTCTCTAAACGGGTCTCTAATCGGGTCTCTGATCGGGTCTCTGATCGGGTCTCTGATTGGGTCTCTAATCGGGTCTCTAATCGGGTCTCTAATCGACGTCTCTAATCGAGGTCTCTGATCGGGTCTCTAATCCGGTCTCTAGTCGGGTCTCTAATCGGGTATGTGATCGGGTCTCTAATCGGGTCTATGATCGGGTCTCTGATCGGGTCTCTGATCGGGTCTCTGATCGACTCTCTGATCGGGTCTCTGATCGGGTCTTTAATCGGGTCTCTGATCGACTCTCTGATCGGGTCTCTAATCGGGTCTCTAATCGGGTCTC
The DNA here is from genome assembly GCA_023053545.1 of Lepidurus packardi. NCBI lineage: Eukaryota > Metazoa > Arthropoda > Branchiopoda > Notostraca > Triopsidae > Lepidurus > Lepidurus packardi. Next base: position 308,564 of record JAKZAN010000046.1, read on the forward strand.
TGATCGGGTCTCTGATCGGGTCTCTAATCGGGTCTCTAATCGGGTCTCTGATCGGGTCTCTGATCGGGTCTCTAATCGGGTCTCTAATCGGGTCTCTAATCGGGTCTCTGATCGGGTCTCTGATCGGGTCTTTAATCGGGTCTTTAATCGGGTCTCTGATCGGGTCTCTGATCGGGTCTCTATTCGGGTCTCTAATCGGGTCTCTGATCGGGTCTCTAATCGGGTCTCTGATCGGGTCTCTTATCGCGTCTCTGATCGGGTCTCTGATTGGGTCTCTAATCGGGTTAACAGACGTGCACTTTGATCGGGTCTCTGATCGGGTCTCTAATCGAGTCTCTAATCGGGTCTCTGATCGGGTCTCTAATCGGGTCTCTAATCGGGTCTCTGATCGGGTCTCTGATTGGGTCTCTAATCGGGTCTCAATCGGGTCTCTAATCGGGTCTCTAAACGGGTCTCTAATCGGGTCTCTGATCGGGTCTCTGATCGGGTCTCTGATCGGGTCTCTAATCGGGTCTCTGATCGGGTCTCTGATCGGGTCTCTAATCGGGTCTCTGATCGTGTCTCTGATCGGGTCTCTAATCGGGTCTCTAATCGGGTCTCTAATCGGGTCTCTGATCGAGTCTCTGATCGGGTCTCTAATCGGGTCTCTGATCGGGTCTCTGATCGGGTCTCTAATCGGGTCTCTAATCGGGTCTCTGATCGGGTCTCTAATCGGGTCTCTAATCGGGTCTCTGATCGGGTCTCTAATCGGGTCTCTAATCGGGTCTCTGATCGGGTCTCTAATCGGGTCTCTAATCGGGTCTCTGATCGGGTCTCTAATTGGGTCTCTAATCGGGTCTCTAATCGGGTCTCTAATCGACGTCTCTAATCGAGGTCTCTGATCGGGTCTCTAATCCGGTCTCTAATCGGGTCTCTAATCGGGTCTGTGATCGGGTCTCTAATCGGGTCTCTGATCGGGTCTCTGATCGGGTCTCTGATCGGGTCTCTGATCGACTCTCTGATCGGGTCTCTGATCGGGTCTCTAATCGGGTCTCTAATCGGGTCTCTGATCGGGTCTCTGATCGGGTCTCTAATCGGGTCTCTAATCGGGTCTCTGATCGGGTCTCTGATCGGGTCTCTAATCGGGTCTCTAATCGGGTCTCTAATCGGGTCTCTGATCGGGTCTCTGATCGGGTCTTTAATCGGGTCTTTAATCGGGTCTCTGATCGGGTCTCTGATCGGGTCTCTATTCGGGTCTCTAATCGGGTCTCTGATCGGGTCTCTAATCGGGTCTCTGATCGGGTCTCTTATCGCGTCTCTGATCGGGTCTCTGATTGGGTCTCTAATCGGGTTAACAGACGTGCACTTTGATCGGGTCTCTGATCGGGTCTCTAATCGAGTCTCTAATCGGGTCTCTGATCGGGTCTCTAATCGGGTCTCTAATCGGGTCTCTGATCGGGTCTCTGATTGGGTCTCTAATCGGGTCTCAATCGGGTCTCTAATCGGGTCTCTAAACGGGTCTCTAATCGGGTCTCTGATCGGGTCTCTGATCGGGTCTCTGATCGGGTCTCTAATCGGGTCTCTGATCGGGTCTCTGATCGGGTCTCTAATCGGGTCTCTGATCGTGTCTCTGATCGGGTCTCTAATCGGGTCTCTAATCGGGTCTCTAATCGGGTCTCTGATCGAGTCTCTGATCGGGTCTCTAATCGGGTCTCTGATCGGGTCTCTGATCGGGTCTCTAATCGGGTCTCTAATCGGGTCTCTGATCGGGTCTCTAATCGGGTCTCTAATCGGGTCTCTGATCGGGTCTCTAATCGGGTCTCTAATCGGGTCTCTGATCGGGTCTCTAATCGGGTCTCTAATCGGGTCTCTGATCGGGTCTCTGATTGGGTCTCTAATCGGATCTCTAATCGGGTCTCTAATCGAAGTCTCTAATCGAGGTCTCTGATCGGGTCTCTAATCCGGTCTCTAATCGGGTCTCTGATCGGGTCTATAATCGGGTTATCAGACGTGCACTTTGCCCGGGACTCTAATCGGGTCTCTAATCGGGTCTCTGATCGGGTCTCTGATTGGGTCTCTAATCGGGTCTCAATCGGGTCTCTAATCGGGTCTCTAAACGGGTCTCTAATCGGGTCTCTGATCGGGTCTCTGATCGGGTCTCTGATCGGGTCTCTGATCGGGTCTCTGATCGGGTCTCTAATCGGGTCTCTGATCGGGTCTCTAATCGGGTCTCTAATCGGGTCTCTAATCGGGTCTCTGATCGAGTCTCTGATCGGGTCTCTAATCGGGTCTCTGATCGGGTCTCTGATCGGGTCTCTGATCGGGTCTCTAATCGGGTCTCTAATCGGGTCTCTGATCGGGTCTCTGATTGGGTCTCTAATCGGGTCTCTAATCGGGTCTCTAATCGACGTCTCAAATCGAGGTCTCTGATCGGGTCTCTAATCCGGTCTCTAATCGGGTCTCTAATCGGGTCTGTGATCGGGTCTCTAATCGGGTCTCTGATCGGATCTCTGATCGGGTCTCTGATCGGGTCTCTGATCGACTCTCTGATCGGGTCTCTGATCGGGTCTCTAATCGGGTCTCTAATCGGGTACTCTGATCGGGTCTCTGATCGGGTCTCTAATCGGGTCTCTAATCGGGTCTCTAATCGGGTCTCTGATCGGGTCTCTGATCGGGTCTTTAATCGGGTCTCTGATCGGGTCTCTGATCGGGTCTCTGATCGGGTCTCTGATCGGGTCTCTGATCGGGTCTCTAATCGAGGTCTCTGATCGGGTCTCTAATCCGGTCTCTAATCGGGTCTCTGATCGGGTCTATAATCGGGTTATCAGACGTGCACTTTGACCGGGACTCTAATCGGGGTCTCTTATCGGGTCTCTAACCGTGTCTCTGACGGGTCTCTGATCGGGTCTCTGATCGGGTCTCTGATCGGGTCTCTTATCGCGTCTCTGATCGGGTCTCTGATCGGTTCTCTAATCGGGTTAACAGACGTGCACTAATGCGACGCGAACGCGACGTTGGCCGTCTCAAAAAACCAAAAAACAAACAAACAGACGTGCAATTTGATCGGGTCTCTGATCGGGTCTCTGATCGGGTCTCTAATCGGGTCTCTAATCGGGTCTCTGATCGGGTCTCTGATTGGGTCTCTAATCGGGTCTCTAATCGGGTCTCTGATCGGGTCTCTGATTGGGTCTCTAATCGGGTCTCTAATCGGGTCTCTAATCGACGTCTCTAATCGAGGTCTCTGATCGGGTCTCTAATCCGGTCTCTAGTCGGGTCTCTAATCGGGTATGTGATCGGGTCTCTAATCGGGTCTATGATCGGGTCTCTGATCGGGTCTCTGATCGGGTCTCTGATCGACTCTCTGATCGGGTCTCTGATCGGGTCTTTAATCGGGTCTCTGATCGACTCTCTGATCGGGTCTCTGATCGAGTCTCTGATCGGGTCTCTAATCGGGTCTCTGATCGGGTCTCTGATCGGGTCTCTAATCGGGTCTCTAATCGGGTCTCTGATCGGGTCTCTAATCGGGTCTCTAATCGGGTCTCTGATCGGGTCTCTAATCGGGTCTCTAATCGGGTCTCTAATCGGGTCTCTAATCGGGTCTCTGATCGGGTCTCTGATCGGGTCTTTAATCGGGTCTTTAATCGGGTCTCTGATCGGGTCTCTGATCGGGTCTCTATTCGGGTCTCTAATCGGGTCTCTGATCGGGTCTCTAATCGGGTCTCTAATCGGGTCTCTGATCGGGTCTCTAATCGGGTCTCTAATCGGGTCTCTGATCGGGTCTCTAATCGGGTCTCTAATCGGGTCTCTAATCGGGTCTCTGATCGAGTCTCTGATCGGGTCTCTAATCGGGTCCCTGATCGGGTTTCTGATCGGGTCTCTAATCGGGTCTCTAATCGGGTCTCTGATCAAGTCTCTAATCGGGTCTCTAATCGGGTCTCTGATCGGGTCTCTAATCGGGTCTCTAATCGGGTCTCTGATCGGGTCTCTAATCGGGTCTCTAATCGGGTCTCTGATCGGGTCTCTGATTGGGTCTCTGATCGGGTCTCTAATCCGGTCTCTAATCGGGTCTCTAATCGGGTCTGTGATCGGGTCTCTAATCGGGTCTCTGATCGGGTCTCTGATCGGGTCTCTAATCGGGTCTCTAATCGGGTCTCTGATCGGGTCTCTGATCGGGTCTCTAATCGGGTCTCTAATCGGGTCTCTAATCGGGTCTCTGATCGGGTCTCTGATCGGGTCTTTAATCGGGTCTTTAATCGGATCTCTGATCGGGTCTCTGATCGGGTCTCTATTCGGGTCTCTAATCGGGTCTCTGATCGGGTCTCTAATCGGGTCTCTGATCGGGTCTCTTATCGCGTCTCTGATCGGGTCTCTGATCGGGTCTCTAATCGGGTCTCTAATCGGGTCTCTAATCGGGTCTCTGATCGGGTCTCTGATCGGGTCTTTAATCGGGTCTTTAATCGGATCTCTGATCGGGTCTCTGATCGGGTCTCTATTCGGGTCTCTAATCGGGTCTCTGATCGGGTCTCTAATCGGGTCTCTGATCGGGTCTCTTATCGCGTCTCTTATCGCGTCTCTGATCGGGTCTCTAATCGGGTCTCTAATCGGGTCTCTGATCGGGTCTCTGATCGGGTCTTTAATCGGGTCTTTAATCGGATCTCTGATCGGGTCTCTGATCGGGTCTCTATTCGGGTCTCTAATCGGGTCTCTGATCGGGTCTCTAATCGGGTCTCTGATCGGGTCTCTTATCGCGTCTCTGATCGGGTCTCTAATCGGGTCTCTAATCGGGTCTCTGATCGGGTCTCTGATTGGGTCTCTAATCGGGTCTCTAATCGGGTCTCTAATCGGGTTTCTAAACGGGTCTCTAATCGGTTCTCTGATCGGGTCTCTGATCGGGTCTCTGATCGGGTCTCTGATCTGGTCTCTAATCGGGTCTCTAATCGGGTCTCTGATCGGGTCTCTAATCGGGTCTCTAATCGGGTCTCTGATCGGGTCTCTGATCGGGTCTCTAATCGGGTCTCTGATCGGGTCTCTGATCGGGTCTCTGATCGGGTCTCTAATCGGGTCTCTGATCGGGTCTCTGATCGGGTCTCTAATCGGGTCTCTAATCGGGGTTCTGATTGGGTCTCTAATCGGGTCTCTAATCGGGTCTCTGATCGGGTCTCTAATCGGGTCTCTAATCGGGTCTCTGATCGAGTCTCTGATCGGGTCTCTAATCGGGTCTCTGATCGGGTCTCTGATCGGGTCTCTAATCGGGTCTCTAATCGGGTCTCTGATCGGGTCTCTAATCGGGTCTCTAATCGGGTCTCTGATCGGGTCTCTAATCGGGTCTCTAATCGGGTCTCTGATCGGGTCTCTAATCGGGTCTCTGATCGGGTCTCTGATCGGGTCTCTGATCAGGTCTCTAATCGGGTCTCTGATCGGGTCTCTAATCGGGTCTCTAATCGGGTCTCTAATCGGGTCTCTGATCGAGTCTCTGATCGGGTCTCTAATCGGGTCTCTGATCGGGTCACTAATCGGGTCTCTAAACGGGTCTCTAATCGGGTCTCTGATCGGGTCTCTGATCAGGTCTCTGATCGGGTCTCTAATCGGGTCTCTGATCGGGTCTCTGATCGGGTCTCTAATCGGGTCTCTAATCGGGTCTCTGATCGGGTCTCTAATCGGGTCTCTAATCGGGTCTCTAATCGGGTCTCTGATCGAGTCTCTGATCGGGTCTCTAATCGGGTTTCTAAACGGGTCTCTAATCGGGTCTCTGATCGGGTCTCTAATCGGGTCTCTAATCGGGTCTCTGATCGGGTCTCTGATCTGGTCTCTAATCGGGTCTCTAATCGGGTCTCTGATCGGGTCTCTAATCGGGTCTCTAATCGGGTCTCTGATCAGGTCTCTGATCGGGTCTCTATTCGGGTCTCTAATCGGGTCTCTGATCGGGTCTCTAATCGGGTCTCTAATCGGGTCTCTGATCGGGTCTCTGATCTGGTCTCTAATCGGGTCTCTAATCGGGTCTCTGATCGGGTCTCTAATCGGGTCTCTAATCGGGTCTCTAATCGGGTCTCTGATCGAGTCTCTGATCGGGTCTCTAGTCGGGTCTCTGATCGGGTCTCTGATCGGGTCTCTAATCGGGTCTCTAATCGGGTCTCTGATCGGGTCTCTAATCGGGTCTCTAATCGGGTCTCTAATCGGGTCTCTGATCGAGTCTCTGATCGGGTCTCTAATCGGGTCTCTGATCGGGTTTCTGATCGGGTCTCTAATCGGGTCTCTAATCGGGTCTCTGATCGAGTCTCTAATCGGGTCTCTAATCGGGTCTCTGATCGGGTCTCTAATCGGGTCTCTAATCGGGTCTCTGATCGGGTCTCTAATCGGGTCTCTAATCGGGTCTCTGATCGGGTCTATGATCGGGTCTCTAATCGGGTCTGTGATCGGGTCTCTAATCGGGTCTCTGATCGGGTCTCTGATCGGGTCTCTGATCGGGTTTCTGATCGGGTCTCTAATCGGGTCTCTAATCGGGTCTCTGATCGAGTCTCTGATCGGGTCTCTAATCGGGTCTCTGATCGGGTCTCTGATCGGGTCTCTAATCGGGTCTGTGATCGGGTCTCTAATCGGGTCTATGATCGGGTCTCTAATCGGGTCTGTGATCGGGTCTCTAATCGGGTCTCTGATCGGGTCTCTGATCGGGTCTCTGATCGGGTCTCTAATCGGGTCTCTAATCGGGTCTCTGGTCGGGTCTCTGATCGGGTCTCTAATCGGGTCTCTAATCGGGTCTCTAATCGGGTCTCTGATCGGGTCTCTGATCGGGTCTTTAATCGGGTCTTTAATCGGGTCTCTGATTGGGTCTCTGATCGGGTCTCTATTCGGGTCTCTAATCGGGTCTCTGATCGGGTCTCTAATCGGGTCTCTGATCGGGTCTCTTATCGCGTCTCTGATCGGGTCTCTGATTGGGTCTCTAATCGGGTTAACAGACGTGCACTTTGATCGGGTCTCTGATCGGGTCTCTAATCGGGTCTCTAATCGGGTCTCTGATCGGGTCTCTAATCGGGTCTCTGATCGGGTCTCTGATCGGGTCTTTAATCGGGTCTCTAATCGGGTCTCTAATCGGGTCTCTAATCCTGTTTCTAAACGGGTCTTTAATCGGGTCTCTAATCGGGTCTCTAATCGGGTCTCTAATCGGGTTTCTAAACGGGTCTCTAATCGGGTCTCTGATCGGGTCTCTAATCGGGTCTCTAATCGGGTCTCTAATCGGGTTTCTAAACGGGTCTCTAATCGGTTCTCTGATCGGGTCTCTGATCGGGTCTCTAATCGGGTCTCTGATCGGGTCTCTAATCGGGTCTCTAATCGGGTCTCTGATCGGGTCTCTAATCGGGTCTCTAATCGGGTCTCTGATCGGGTCTCTGATTGGGTCTCTAAGCGGGTCGCTAATCGGGTCTCTAATCGACGTCTCTAATCGAGGTCTCTGATCGGGTCTCTAATCCGGTCTCTAATCGGGTCTCTAATCGGGTCTGTGATCGGGTCTCTAATCGGGTCTCTGATCGGGTCTCTAATCGGGTCTCTGATCGGGTCTCTGATCGGGTCTTTAATCGGGTCTCTAATCGGGTCTCTAATCGGGTCTCTAATCGGGTTTCTAAACGGGTCTCTAATCGGGTCTCTGATCGGGTCTCTAATCGGGTCTCTGATCTTGTCTCTTATCGACTCTCTGATCGGGTCTTTAATCGGGTCTCTATTCGGGTCTCTAATCGGGTCTCTGATCGGGTCTCTGATCGGGTCTCTAATCGGGTCTCTAATCGGGTCTCTGATCGGGTCTCTAATCGGGTCTCTAATCGGGTCTCTAATCGGGTCTCTGATCGAGGCTCTGATCGGGTCTCTAATCGGGTCTCTGATCGGGTCTCTGATCGGGTCTCTAATCGGGTCTGTGATCGGGTCTCTAATCGGGTCTATGATCGGGTCTCTAATCGGGTCTGTGATCGGGTCTCTAATCGGGTCTCTGATCGGGTCTCTGATCGGGTCTCTGATCGGGTCTCTGATCGGGTCTCTGATCGACTCTCTGATCGGGTCTCTGATCGGGTCTCTAATCGGGTCTCTGATCGGGTCTTTAATCGGGTCTCTAATCGGGTCTCTAATCGGGTCTCTAATCGGGTTTCTAAACGGGTCTTTAATCGGGTCTCTAATCGGGTCTCTAATCGGGTCTCTAATCGGGTTTCTAAACGGGTCTCTAATCGGGTCTCTGATCGGGTCTCTAATCGGGTCTCTGATCGGGTCTCTTATCGACTCTCTGATCGGGTGTTTAATCGGGTCTCTATTCGGGTCTCTGATCGGGTCTCTATTCGGGTCTCTAATCGGGTCTCTGATCGGGTCTCTAATCGGGTCTCTAATCGGGTCTCTGATCGGGTCTCTGATCGGGTCTCTAATCGGGTCTCTAATCGGGTCTCTGATCGGGTCTCTAATCGGGTCTCTAATCGGGTCTCTAATCGGGTCTCTGATCGAGTCTCTGATCGGGTCTCTAATCGGGTCTCTGATCGGGTTTCTGATCGGGTCTCTAATCGGGTCTCTAATCGGGTCTCTGATCGAGTCTCTAATCGGGTCTCTAATCGGGTCTCTGATCGGGTCTCTAATCGGGTCTCTAATCGGGTCTCTGATCGGGTCTCTAATCGGGTCTCTAATCGCGTCTCTGATCGGGTCTATGATCGGGTCTCTAATCGGGTCTGTGATCGGGTCTCTAATCGGGTCTCTGATCGGGTCTCTGATCGGGTCTCTGATCGGGTTTCTGATCGGGTCTCTAATCGGGTCTCTAATCGGGTCTCTGATCGAGTCTCTAATCGGGTCTCTAATCGGGTCTCTGATCGGGTCTCTAATCGGGTCTCTAATCGGGTCTCTGATCGGGTCTCTAATCGGGTCTCTAATCGGGTCTCTGATCGGGTCTATGATCGGGTCTCTAATCGGGTCTGTGATCGGGTCTCTAATCGGGTCTCTGATCGGGTCTCTGATCGGGTCTCTGATCGGGTTAACAGACGTGCACTTTGATCGCGTCTCTGATCGGGTCTCTAATCGAGTCTCTGATCGGGTCTCTGATCGGGTTTCTAATCGGGTCTCTAATCGGGTCTCTAATCGGGTCTCTGATCGGGTCTCTAATCGGTTCTCTGATCGGGTCTCTGATCGGGTCTCTGATCGGGTCTCTGATTGGGTCTCTAAGCGGGTCTCTAATAGGGTCTGTAATCGACGTCTCTAATCGAGGTCTCTGATCGGGTCTCTTATACGGTCTCTAATCGGGTCTCTAATCGGGTCTGTGATCGGGTCTCTAATCGGGTCTCTGATCGGGTCTCTAATCGGGTCTCTGATCGGGTCTCTGATCGGGTCTCTGATCGGGTCTCTGATCGGGTCTCTAATCGGGTCTCTAATCGGGTCTCTAATCGGGTTTCTAAACGGGTCTCTAATCGGTTCTCTGATCGGGTCTCTGATCGGGTCTCTAATCGGGTCTCTGATCGGGTCTCTAATCGGGTCTCTGATCGGGTCTCTAATCCGGTCTCTAATCGGGTCTCTAATCGGGTCTGTGATCGGGTCTCTAATCGGGTCTCTGATCGGGTCTCTAATCGGGTCTCTGATCATGTCTCTGATCGGGTCTTTAATCGGGTCTCTAATCGGGTCTCTAATCGGGTCTCTAATCGGGTTTCTAAACGGGTCTCTAATCGGGTCTCTGATCGGGTCTCTAATCGGGTCTCTGATCGGGTCTCTTATCGACTCTCTGATCGGGTCTTTAATCGGGTCTCTATTCGGGTCTCTAATCGGGTCTCTGATCGGGTCTCTGATCGGGTCTCTAATCGGGTCTCTAATCGGGTCTCTGATCGGGTCTCTAATCGGGTCTCTAATCGGGTCTCTAATCGGGTCTCTGATCGAGTCTCTGATCGGGTCTCTAATCGGGTCTCTGATCGGGTCTCTGATCGGGTCTCTAATCGGGTCTGTGATCGGGTCTCTAATCGGGTCTATGATCGGGTCTCTAATCGGGTCTGTGATCGGGTCTCTAATCGGGTCTCTGATCGGGTCTCTGATCGGGTCTCTGATCGGGTCTCTGATCGACTCTCTGATCGGGTCTCTGATCGTGTCTCTAATCGGGTCTCTAATCGGGTCTCTGGTCGGGTCTCTGATCGGGTCTCTAATCGGGTCTCTAATCTGGTCTCTAATCGGGTCTCTGATCGGGTCTCTGATCGGGTCTTTAATCGGGTCTTTAATCGGGTCTCTGATCGGGTCTCTGATCGGGTCTCTATTCGGGTCTCTAATCGGGTCTCTGATCGGGTCTCTAATCGGGTCTCTGATCGGGTCTCTTATCGCGTCTCTGATCGGGTCTCTGATTGGGTCTCTAATCGGGTTAACAGACGTGCACTTTGATCGGGTCTCTGATCGGGTCTCTAATCGAGTCTCTGATCGGGTCTCTGATCGGGTCTCTAATCGGGTCTCTAATCGGGTCTCTGATCGGGTCTCTGATTGGGTCTCTAATCGGGTCTCTAATCGGGTCTCTAATCGGGTCTGTGATCGGGTCTCTAATCGGGTCTCTGATCGGGTCTCTGATCGGGTCTCTGATCGGGTCTCTGATCGACTCTCTGATCGGGTCTCTGATCGGGTCTCTAATCGGGTCTCTAATCGGGTCTCTGATCGGGTCTCTGATCGGGTCTCTAATCGGGTCTCTAATCGGGTCTCTGATCGGGTCTCTGATCGTGTCTCTGATCGGGTCTCTAATCGGGTCTCTAATCGGGTCTCTAATCGGGTCTCTGATCGAGTCTCTGATCGGGTCTCTAATCGGGTCTCTGATCGGGTCTCTGATCGGGTCTCTAATCGGGTCTCTAATCGGGTCTCTGATCGGGTCTCCAATCGGGTCTCTAATCGGGTCTCTGATCGGGTCTCTAATCGGGTCTCTAATCGGGTCTCTGATCGGGTCTCTAATCGGGTCTCTAATCGGGTCTCTGATCGGGTCTCTGATTGGGTCTCTAATCGGGTCTCTAATCGGGTCTCTAATCGAAGTCTCTAATCGAGGTCTCTGATCGGGTCTCTAATCCGGTCTCTAATCGGGTCTCTGATCGGGTCTATAATCGGGTTATCAGACGTGCACTTTGCCCGGGACTCTAATCGGGTCTCTAATCGGGTCTCTGATCGGGTCTCTGATTGGGTCTCTAATCGGGTCTCAATCGGGTCTCTAATCGGGTCTCTAAACGGGTCTCTAATCGGGTCTCTGATCGGGTCTCTGATCGGGTCTCTGATCGGGTCTCTGATCGGGTCTCTGATCGGGTCTCTAATCGGGTCTCTGATCGGGTCTCTAATCGGGTCTCTAATCGGGTCTCTAATCGGGTCTCTGATCGAGTCTCTGATCGGGTCTCTAATCGGGTCTCTGATCGGGTCTCTGATCGGGTCTCTGATCGGGTCTCTAATCGGGTCTCTAATCGGGTCTCTGATCGGGTCTCTGATTGGGTCTCTAATCGGGTCTCTAATCGGGTCTCTAATCGACGTCTCAAATCGAGGTCTCTGATCGGGTCTCTAATCCGGTCTCTAATCGGGTCTCTAATCGGGTCTGTGATCGGGTCTCTAATCGGGTCTCTGATCGGATCTCTGATCGGGTCTCTGATCGGGTCTCTGATCGACTCTCTGATCGGGTCTCTGATCGGGACTCTAATCGGGTCTCTAATCGGGTACTCTGATCGGGTCTCTGATCGGGTCTCTAATCGGGTCTCTAATCGGGTCTCTAATCGGGTCTCTGATCGGGTCTCTGATCGGGTCTTTAATCGGGTCTCTGATCGGGTCTCTGATCGGGTCTCTGATCGGGTCTCTGATCGGGTCTCTGATCGGGTCTCTAATCGAGGTCTCTGATCGGGTCTCTAATCCGGTCTCTAATCGGGTCTCTGATCGGGTCTATAATCGGGTTATCAGACGTGCACTTTGACCGGGACTCTAATCGGGGTCTCTTATCGGGTCTCTAACCGTGTCTCTGACGGGTCTCTGATCGGGTCTCTGATCGGGTCTCTGATCGGGTCTCTTATCGCGTCTCTGATCGGGTCTCTGATCGGTTCTCTAATCGGGTTAACAGACGTGCACTAATGCGACGCGAACGCGACGTTGGCCGTCTCAAAAAACCAAAAAACAAACAAACAGACGTGCAATTTGATCGGGTCTCTGATCGGGTCTCTGATCGGGTCTCTAATCGGGTCTCTAATCGGGTCTCTGATCGGGTCTCTGATTGGGTCTCTAATCGGGTCTCTAATCGGGTCTCTGATCGGGTCTCTGATTGGGTCTGTAATCGGGTCTCTAATCGGGTCTCTAATCGACGTCTCTAATCGAGGTCTCTGATCGGGTCTCTAATCCGGTCTCTAGTCGGGTCTCTAATCGGGTATGTGATCGGGTCTCTAATCGGGTCTATGATCGGGTCTCTGATCGGGTCTCTGATCGGGTCTCTGATCGACTCTCTGATCGGGTCTCTGATCGGGTCTTTAATCGGGTCTCTGATCGACTCTCTGATCGGGTCTCTGATCGGGTCTCTAATCGGGTCTCTAATCGGGTCTCTGATCGGGTCTCTGATCGGGTCTCTAATCGGGTCTCTAATCGGGTCTCTAATCGGGTCTCTGATCGGGTCTCTGATCGGGTCTTTAATCGGGTCTTTAATCGGGTCTCTGATCGGGTCTCTGATCGGGTCTCTATTCGGGTCTATTATCGGGTCTCTGATCGGGTCTCTAATCGGGTCTCTAATCGGGTCTCTGATCGGGTCTCTGATCGGGTCTCTAATCGGGTCTCTAATCGGGTCTCTGATCGGGTCTCTAATCGGGTCTCTAATCGGGTCTCTAATCGGGTCTCTGATCGAGTCTCTGATCGGGTCTCTAATCGGGTCTCTGATCGGGTCTCTGATCGGGTCTCTAATCGGGTCTCTAATCGGGTCTCTGATCGGGTCTCTAATCGGGTCTCTAATCGGGTCTCTGATCGGGTCTCTAATCGGGTCTCTAATCGGGTCTCTGATCGGGTCTCTAATCGGGTCTCTAATCGGGTCTCTGATCGGGTCTCTGATTGGGTCTCTAATCGGGTCTCTAATCGGGTCTCTAATCGACGTCTCTAATCGAGGTCTCTGATCGGGTCTCTAATCCGGTCTCTAATCGGGTCTCTAATCGGGTCTGTGATTGGGTCTCTAATCGGGTCTCTGATCGGGTCTCTGATCGGGTCTCTGATCGACTCTCTGATCGGGTCTCTGATCGGGTCTCTAATCGGGTCTCTAATCGGGTCTCTAATCGGGTCTCTGATCGGGTCTCTGATCGGGTCTTTAATCGGGTCTTTAATCGGGTCTCTGATCGGGTCTCTAATCGGGTCTCTAATCGGGTTTCTAAACGGGTCTCTAATCGGTTCTCTGATCGGGTCTCTGATCGGGTCTCTAATCGGGTCTCTGATCGGGTCTCTAATCGGGTCTCTGATCGGGTCTCTAATCCGGTCTCTAATCGGGTCTCTAATCGGGTCTGTGATCGGGTCTCTAATCGGGTCTCTGATCGGGTCTCTAATCGGGTCTCTGATCATGTCTCTGATCGGGTCTTTAATCGGGTCTCTAATCGGGTCTCTAATCGGGTCTCTAATCGGGTTTCTAAACGGGTCTCTAATCGGGTCTCTGATCGGGTCTCTAATCGGGTCTCTGATCGGGTCTCTTATCGACTCTCTGATCGGGTCTTTAATCGGGTCTCTATTCGGGTCTCTAATCGGGTCTCTGATCGGGTCTCTGATCGGGTCTCTAATCGGGTCTCTAATCGGGTCTCTGATCGGGTCTCTAATCGGGTCTCTAATCGGGTCTCTAATCGGGTCTCTGATCGAGTCTCTGATCGGGTCTCTAATCGGGTCTCTGATCGGGTCTCTGATCGGGTCTCTAATCGGGTCTGTGATCGGGTCTCTAATCGGGTCTATGATCGGGTCTCTAATCGGGTCTGTGATCGGGTCTCTAATCGGGTCTCTGATCGGGTCTCTGATCGGGTCTCTGATCGGGTCTCTGATCGACTCTCTGATCGGGTCTCTGATCGGGTCTCTAATCGGGTCTCTAATCGGGTCTCTGGTCGGGTCTCTGATCGGGTCTCTAATCGGGTCTCTAATCTGGTCTCTAATCGGGTCTCTGATCGGGTCTCTGATCGGGTCTTTAATCGGGTCTTTAATCGGGTCTCTGATCGGGTCTCTGATCGGGTCTCTATTCGGGTCTCTAATCGGGTCTCTGATCGGGTCTCTAATCGGGTCTCTGATCGGGTCTCTTATCGCGTCTCTGATCGGGTCTCTGATTGGGTCTCTAATCGGGTTAACAGACGTGCACTTTGATCGGGTCTCTGATCGGGTCTCTAATCGAGTCTCTGATCGGGTCTCTGATCGGGTCTCTAATCGGGTCTCTAATCGGGTCTCTGATCGGGTCTCTGATTGGGTCTCTAATCGGGTCTCTAATCGGGTCTCTAATCGGGTTTCTAAACGGGTCTCTAATCGGTTCTCTGATCGGGTCTCTGATCGGGTCTCTAATCGGGTCTCTGATCGGGTCTCTAATCGGGTCTCTAATCGGGTCTCTGATCGGGTCTCTAATCGGGTCTCTAATCGGGTCTCTGATCGGGTCTCTGATTGGGTCTCTAAGCGGGTCTCTAATCGGGTCTGTAATCGACGTCTCTAATCGAGGTCTCTGATCGGGTCTCTAATACGGTCTCTAATCGGGTCTCTAATCGGGTCTGTGATCGGGTCTCTAATCGGGTCTCTGATCGGGTCTCTAATCGGGTCTCTGATCGGGTCTCTGATCGGGTCTTTAATCGGGTCTCTAATCGGGTCTCTAATCGGGTCTCTAATCGGGTTTCTAAACGGGTCTCTAATCGGGTCTCTGATCGGGTCTCTAATCGGGTCTCTGATCGGGTCTCTTATCGACTCTCTGATCGGGTCTTTAATCGGGTCTCTATTCGGGTCTCTGATCGGGTCTCTATTCGGGTCTCTAATCGGGTCTCTGATCGGGTCTCTAATCGGGTCTCTAATCGGGTCTCTGATCGGGTCTCTGATCGGGTCTCTAATCGGGTCTCTAATCGGGTCTCTGATCGGGTCTCTAATCGGGTCTCTAATCGGGTCTCTAATCGGGTCTCTGATCGAGTCTCTGATCGGGTCTCTAATCGGGTCTCTGATCGGGTTTCTGATCGGGTCTCTAATCGGGTCTCTAATCGGGTCTCTGATCGAGTCTCTAATCGGGTCTCTAATCGGGTCTCTGATCGGGTCTCTAATCGGGTCTCTAATCGGGTCTCTGATCGGGTCTCTAATCGGGTCTCTAATCGGGTCTCTGATCGGGTCTCTAATTGGGTCTCTAATCGACGTCTCTAATCGAGGTCTCTGATCGGGTCTCTAATCCGGTCTCTAATCGGGTCTCTAATCGGGTCTGTGATCGGGTCTCTAATCGGGTCTCTGATCGGGTCTCTGATCGGGTCTCTAATCGGGTCTCTAATCGGGTCTCTGATCGGGTCTCTAATCGGGTCTCTAATCGGGTCTCTAATCGGGTCTCTGATCGAGTCTCTGATCGGGTCTCTAATCGGGTCCCTGATCGGGTTTCTGATCGGGTCTCTAATCGGGTCTCTAATCGGGTCTCTGATCAAGTCTCTAATCGGGTCTCTAATCGGGTCTCTGATCGGGTCTCTAATCGGGTCTCTAATCGGGTCTCTGATCGGGTCTCTAATCGGGTCTCTAATCGGGTCTCTGATCGGGTCTCTTATCGCGTCTCTGATCGGGTCTCTGATTGGGTCTCTAATCGGGTTAACAGACGTGCACTTTGATCGGGTCTCTGATCGGGTCTCTAATCGAGTCTCTAATCGGGTCTCTGATCGGGTCTCTAATCGGGTCTCTAATCGGGTCTCTGATCGGGTCTCTGATTGGGTCTCTGATCGGGTCTCTAATCGGGTCTCTGATCGGGTCTCTGATCGGGTCTCTAATCGGGTCTCTGATCGTGTCTCTGATCGGGTCTCTAATCGGGTCTCTAATCGGGTCTCTAATCGGGTCTCTGATCGAGTCTCTGATCGGGTCTCTAATCGGGTCTCTGATCGGGTCTCTGATCGGGTCTCTAATCGGGTCTCTAATCGGGTCTCTGATCGGGTCTCTAATCGGGTCTCTAATCGGGTCTCTGATCGGGTCTCTAATCGGGTCTCTAATCGGGTCTCTGATCGGGTCTCTAATCGGGTCTCTAATCGGGTCTCTAATCGGGATCGGGTCTCTGATCGGGTCTCTAATCGGGTCTCTAATCGGGTCTCTGATTGGGTCTCTAATCGGGTCTCTAATCGGGTCTCTAATCGAAGTCTCTAATCGAGGTCTCTGATCGGGTCTCTAATCCGGTCTCTAATCGGGTCTCTGATCGGGTCTATAATCGGGTTATCAGACGTGCACTTTGCCCGGGACTCTAATCGGGTCTCTAATCGGGTCTCTGATCGGGTCTCTGATTGGGTCTCTAATCGGGTCTCAATCGGGTCTCTAATCGGGTCTCTAAACGGGTCTCTAATCGGGTCTCTGATCGGGTCTCTGATCGGGTCTCTGATCGGGTCTCTGATCGGGTCTCTGATCGGGTCTCTAATCGGGTCTCTGATCGGGTCTCTAATCGGGTCTCTAATCGGGTCTCTAATCGGGTCTCTGATCGAGTCTTTGATCGGGTCTCTAATCGGGTCTCTGATCGGGTCTCTGATCGGGTCTCTGATCGGGTCTCTAATCGGGTCTCTAATCGGGTCTCTGATCGGGTCTCTGATTGGGTCTCTAATCGGGTCTCTAATCGGGTCTCTAATCGACGTCTCAAATCGAGGTCTCTGATCGGGTCTCTAATCCGGTCTCTAATCGGGTCTCTAATCGGGTCTGTGATCGGGTCTCTAATCGGGTCTCTGATCGGATCTCTGATCGGGTCTCTGATCGGGTCTCTGATCGACTCTCTGATCGGGTCTCTGATCGGGTCTCTAATCGGGTCTCTAATCGGGTACTCTGATCGGGTCTCTGATCGGGTCTCTAATCGGGTCTCTAATCGGGTCTCTAATCGGGTCTCTGATCGGGTCTCTGATCGGGTCTTTAATCGGGTCTCTGATCGGGTCTCTGATCGGGTCTCTGATCGGGTCTCTGATCGGGTCTCTGATCGGGTCTCTAATCGAGGTCTCTGATCGGGTCTCTAATCCGGTCTCTAATCGGGTCTCTGATCGGGTCTATAATCGGGTTATCAGACGTGCACTTTGACCGGGACTCTAATCGGGGTCTCTTATCGGGTCTCTAACCGTGTCTCTGACGGGTCTCTGATCGGGTCTCTGATCGGGTCTCTGATCGGGTCTCTTATCGCGTCTCTGATCGGGTCTCTGATCGGTTCTCTAATCGGGTTAACAGACGTGCACTAATGCGACGCGAACGCGACGTTGGCCGTCTCAAAAAACCAAAAAACAAACAAACAGACGTGCAATTTGATCGGGTCTCTGATCGGGTCTCTGATCGGGTCTCTAATCGGGTCTCTAATCGGGTCTCTGATCGGGTCTCTGATTGGGTCTCTAATCGGGTCTCTAATCGGGTCTCTGATCGGGTCTTTGATTGGGTCTCTAATCGGGTCTCTAATCGGGTCTCTAATCGACGTCTCTAATCGAGGTCTCTGATCGGGTCTATAATCCGGTCTCTAGTCGGGTCTCTAATCGGGTATGTGATCGGGTCTCTAATCGGGTCTATGATCGGGTCTCTGATCGGGTCTCTGATCGGGTCTCTGATCGACTCTCTGATCGGGTCTCTGATCGGGTCTTTAATCGGGTCTCTGATCGACTCTCTGATCGGGTCTCTGATCGAGTCTCTGATCGGGTCTCTAATCGGGTCTCTGATCGGGTCTCTGATCGGGTCTCTAATCGGGTCTCTAATCGGGTCTCTGATCGGGTCTCTAATCGGGTCTCTAATCGGGTCTCTGATCGGGTCTCTAATCGGGTCTCTAATCGGGTCTCTAATCGGGTCTCTAATCGGGTCTCTGATCGGGTCTCTGATCGGGTCTTTAATCGGGTCTTTAATCGGGTCTCTGATCGGGTCTCTGATCGGGTCTCTATTCGGGTCTCTAATCGGGTCTCTGATCGGGTCTCTAATCGGGTCTCTAATCGGGTCTCTGATCGGGTCTCTAATCGGGTCTCTAATCGGGTCTCTGATCGGGTCTCTAATCGGGTCTCTAATCGGGTCTCTAATCGGGTCTCTGATCGAGTCTCTGATCGGGTCTCTAATCGGGTCCCTGATCGGGTTTCTGATCGGGTCTCTAATCGGGTCTCTAATCGGGTCTCTGATCAAGTCTCTAATCGGGTCTCTAATCGGGTCTCTGATCGGGTCTCTAATCGGGTCTCTAATCGGGTCTCTGATCGGGTCTCTAATCGGGTCTCTAATCGGGTCTCTGATCGGGTCTCTTATCGCGTCTCTGATCGGGTCTCTGATTGGGTCTCTAATCGGGTTAACAGACGTGCACTTTGATCGGGTCTCTGATCGGGTCTCTAATCGAGTCTCTAATCGGGTCTCTGATCGGGTCTCTAATCGGGTCTCTAATCGGGTCTCTGATCGGGTCTCTGATTGGGTCTCTAATCGGGTCTCAATCGGGTCTCTAATCGGGTCTCTAAACGGGTCTCTAATCGGGTCTCTGATCGGGTCTCTGATCGGGTCTCTGATCGGGTCTCTAATCGGGTCTCTGATCGGGTCTCTGATCGGGTCTCTAATCGGGTCTCTGATCGTGTCTCTGATCGGGTCTCTAATCGGGTCTCTAATCGGGTCTCTAATCGGGTCTCTGATCGAGTCTCTGATCGGGTCTCTAATCGGGTCTCTGATCGGGTCTCTGATCGGGTCTCTAATCGGGTCTCTAATCGGGTCTCTGATCGGGTCTCTAATCGGGTCTCTAATCGGGTCTCTGATCGGGTCTCTAATCGGGTCTCTAATCGGGTCTCTGATCGGGTCTCTAATCGGGTCTCTAATCGGGTCTCTGATCGGGTCTCTGATTGGGTCTCTAATCGGGTCTCTAATCGGGTCTCTAATCGAAGTCTCTAATCGAGGTCTCTGATCGGGTCTCTAATCCGGTCTCTAATCGGGTCTCTGATCGGGTCTATAATCGGGTTATCAGACGTGCACTTTGCCCGGGACTCTAATCGGGTCTCTAATCGGGTCTCTGATCGGGTCTCTGATTGGGTCTCTAATCGGGTCTCAATCGGGTCTCTAATCGGGTCTCTAAACGGGTCTCTAATCGGGTCTCTGATCGGGTCTCTGATCGGGTCTCTGATCGGGTCTCTGATCGGGTCTCTGATCGGGTCTCTAATCGGGTCTCTGATCGGGTCTCTAATCGGGTCTCTAATCGGGTCTCTAATCGGGTCTCTGATCGAGTCTCTGATCGGGTCTCTAATCGGGTCTCTGATCGGGTCTCTGATCGGGTCTCTGATCGGGTCTCTAATCGGGTCTCTAATCGGGTCTCTGATCGGGTCTCTGATTGGGTCTCTAATCGGGTCTCTAATCGGGTCTCTAATCGACGTCTCAAATCGAGGTCTCTGATCGGGTCTCTAATCCGGTCTCTAATCGGGTCTCTAATCGGGTCTGTGATCGGGTCTCTAATCGGGTCTCTGATCGGATCTCTGATCGGGTCTCTGATCGGGTCTCTGATCGACTCTCTGATCGGGTCTCTGATCGGGTCTCTAATCGGGTCTCTAATCGGGTACTCTGATCGGGTCTCTGATCGGGTCTCTAATCGGGTCTCTAATCGGGTCTCTAATCGGGTCTCTGATCGGGTCTCTGATCGGGTCTTTAATCGGGTCTCTGATCGGGTCTCTGATCGGGTCTCTGATCGGGTCTCTGATCGGGTCTCTGATCGGGTCTCTAATCGAGGTCTCTGATCGGGTCTCTAATCCGGTCTCTAATCGGGTCTCTGATCGGGTCTATAATCGGGTTATCAGACGTGCACTTTGACCGGGACTCTAATCGGGGTCTCTTATCGGGTCTCTAACCGTGTCTCTGACGGGTCTCTGATCGGGTCTCTGATCGGGTCTCTGATCGGGTCTCTTATCGCGTCTCTGATCGGGTCTCTGATCGGTTCTCTAATCGGGTTAACAGACGTGCACTAATGCGACGCGAACGCGACGTTGGCCGTCTCAAAAAACCAAAAAACAAACAAACAGACGTGCAATTTGATCGGGTCTCTGATCGGGTCTCTGATCGGGTCTCTAATCGGGTCTCTAATCGGGTCTCTGATCGGGTCTCTGATTGGGTCTCTAATCGGGTCTCTAATCGGGTCTCTGATCGGGTCTCTGATTGGGTCTCTAATCGGGTATCTAATCGGGTCTCTAATCGACGTCTCTAATCGAGGTCTCTGATCGGGTCTATAATCCGGTCTCTAGTCGGGTCTCTAATCGGGTATGTGATCGGGTCTCTAATCGGGTCTATGATCGGGTCTCTGATCGGGTCTCTGATCGGGTCTCTGATCGACTCTCTGATCGGGTCTCTGATCGGGTCTTTAATCGGGTCTCTGATCGACTCTCTGATCGGGTCTCTGATCGAGTCTCTGATCGGGTCTCTAATCGGGTCTCTGATCGGGTCTCTGATCGGGTCTCTAATCGGGTCTCTAATCGGGTCTCTGATCGGGTCTCTAATCGGGTCTCTAATCGGGTCTCTGATCGGGTCTCTAATTGGGTCTCTAATCGGGTCTCTAATCGGGTCTCTAATCGGGTCTCTGATCGGGTCTCTGATCGGGTCTTTAATCGGGTCTTTAATCGGGTCTCTGATCGGGTCTCTGATCGGGTCTCTATTCGGGTCTCTAATCGGGTCTCTGATCGGGTCTCTAATCGGGTCTCTAATCGGGTCTCTGATCGGGTCTCTAATCGGGTCTCTAATCGGGTCTCTGATCGGGTCTCTAATCGGGTCTCTAATCGGGTCTCTAATCGGGTCTCTGATCGAGTCTCTGATCGGGTCTCTAATCGGGTCCCTGATCGGGTTTCTGATCGGGTCTCTAATCGGGTCTCTAATCGGGTCTCTGATCAAGTCTCTAATCGGGTCTCTAATCGGGTCTCTGATCGGGTCTCTAATCGGGTCTCTAATCGGGTCTCTGATCGGGTCTCTAATCGGGTCTCTAATCGGGTCTCTGATCGGGTCTCTGATTGGGTCTCTAATCGGGTCTCTAATCGGGTCTCTAATCGACGTCTCTAATCGAGGTCTCTGATCGGGTAGGAGACGATTCACCACAGCCAAAACCTGTTTTTACTAATCCTGTCAACTCACCACAACTGCCCTCTAGTGACAATTCACCACACGACAATTCACCACAGTATGATAATTTAATACTGACATAGTGGAAACCCGCCTTAAGGTAGGCAAGGTTACTGGAACCAAGGTTCTATCATCGGGCAGGGCTAGCATAGGGAATACTTTGCCTCTTTCCTGAAAGCGCGCGGATTTTGAGACACGGGAAGCGACTACGTTCTGTTGCTATATTCTTAATATATGAAATGTTTATATAATTAATTTTTAGGAGTTCGACATCGCCCTGTATATTTAGTTCTTTTTTTTTCGTAGAACGATCGAGACAACAGCTGTTGGAATGGTAGACCATGGAGTATTTGTTTCTTCTTCAGTTACTTGATGCCACAGAATAGCTCCTTATTCTTCAAATACTTATGGCGAACTTCAGTGGTGCATGTTTTGTTCTTGCTATAAAAAAAAGCTTTTGTTTTTCCACTAAAATGTATATAGAGGAGGGTAGGAGATGGAGGAGAGTAGGAATAGGAACAAGAGTAGCGTTACGCAAAAAGGGAATTCCAAGGGGATTCCTTTCAAACAAGGTAGCCTCAGGTAAGCTTTCTCAGGTTTTCCACTAAGTGAAGGGAACTTATATCTATGAAATTTTACCTGTACTCCCGTATTTATATTCACAACTCCAGAAGTGCTAGATATTACTTACCTCGAAGCATGGATCTGTGCGTTGTATGTGGCAAACGCGTAACACACCGACAGCAAGCACTTGGGCCGTGCGATGATTGCGGTCTTTGGCAGCACCGTATTTGCAATACCGGTAGACATTCCCTTCTTTCTTCCCAAATTATATTTTATTTCACTAACTAACTTAGGAATCACGCCGCGGCAGTACCGACAGCTTCAGGAAGCTGATGACTTTGCATGGTCCTGCAACGTTTGTCGTGAAAGACTGTTGGTAATTACCCACCAGTTGCATTTTAATAATATACCTTTAATACGTCGTATTTGTTTAGTGTTCTTCGGCATCCGCAGAAACAAACCATTCGGTGAACTTGTCTTTCGACATGCCAATAGCGCATAGCACTGCCATTAATGTAAACCTATTCAAGACTGCAATATCAGTATATTCTATTTCTCATAATTGTCTTCCATAGGAACTGGATAATTCCTTACCTCCTCTTGGGACTACCTCGCCATCCATGGCAACTGCCCTCCAGCGCGGCGACACGGCTAACACCCAGGTAAATTTTCAGCTTGATTGTGAAAAATTAAATAAAAGAAAATGTTTCTTCTCCTTAGAATCGTAGCAAAGAAGCCATTACAGCTCGCCCATCTTCGATGACTGCTGCTTTAAATATAACCTACGTTGTAGACCGGATTTCCGACGAAGTATTTATTTATCCCGAATTTATATATAACTAAACAATTACTTATTTTCAATTCAGCAGGTTAATGGTAGAGACAGGCTGGCTGGGACACCTCCTTTTCTTTCCAGTGGATCTTCAAACTATGATCACGAGGACGGCGATACTGAGGCTAGTAACGACACCATCACCGAAGATATTGAAGATATAATCAGCCAGGTATACACTATACATAAAGTTAAGCTCTAAATTAAATGTTATTCGTTTTTTAGATTGACACTATTAATATCACCAATCCGGAAATCCCTTTTACAGTTCCGCAACGGATCGAGGAAGATTCACTGATTACCGAACCTGTTCGCACTGATGCTGTCCATAACGAAATTACATACACAGTAATTGAACGCGGCACAGAACGAGGAAAACCAGCACTGGCAGATTCTTGCGGGTGGAAATACGTCCGACACCGGGTGCAGAAGAACGGTACAGTGGACTGGATCTGTTCCGTACATAGGATGGTTCTTAAGTGCCCTGGCTTCGTGAAGCAAACGGGATCGAGCTTCGTTTTGGTGCGCAAGCACATTTGCAACAGTCAAGCTGATGGGAGAGACAAGGCTGTAGAAATGAAGCGAGACATGAAGGATGCTGCCATGAAAGGTATTTGGATTACGTCGATTTTGCAAAAAAGTTTTAATAATAAAGGAAAATTCAAACAGACCCATTCCGCTCTGCACAAAACATCGTAGAAGATGTGTTGATTGCCCATACAGGAGGGAACGCTGTGCCCGAGGCCTTGCCAGCTTTTCCTGCTCTCGCCCGCTTGACCAACAGGGCACGAGAAAAGCAGCGACCAAGACACCCGATGTCCTTGGACTTCGAGCTCAACACGGCTCATGTCCCACCAGGATTTCTACAGTGGGATTCATTTAACGCGGACAACGGAGTACAAACGCGTAGACATTTAATTTTTGCAACTGACAGCATGCTTACCCTTTTGGCGAATGCTGTCCAGTGGTTTTGCGACGCTACTTTTTACGTCGTAAGGCCTCCATTTACTCAACTATTTTCCATCCACGCATTCATAAAGCACGGAGGAAATATCAAACAGGTATTTGGCTGACTATTTAATCTAGGAAAAAAAATACTAATTAGTATTTCAGGTGCCAATGGTCTTCAGTCTGATGTCTGGCAAAACGGTGCAGGATTACAAAGATGTCTTACTAGCCATAGTCCGCCGCTGTCCGCACTTGCCACGTGTTTCAAACATATTAATGGATTTCGAAGCAGCCATTTGGCAAGCAGCGAAGTTCGTTATGCCACACGTGACTCTGCGCGGCTGCTCGTTCCACTGGAGCCAAGCGGTATATCGAAAGATCCAGGAAGTAGGACTCCAACGACAGTACAGGAACGAAGAAACGATCCGCAGCTTTTGCCGGTAATGTTGTTATGTCGAAATCTTCACTATTTACATACTTATACTCCTATCATTTAGGATGATACTAGCCCTCCAGTTCTTGCCGGCAGAGCACATCCCTCCCGCCCTGGATAGTCTAACGAGACAAAATGAGAATTCGCTTGTTGGTCAAGTTTGTCAGTATGTAAAGCGTACCTGGGTCGATTCCACGATCTGGCCACCGCAGTCCTGGTCGGCGTTCGGCCGTGCCATCAGGACAAACAACGACCTCGAATCTTGGCACGCTAGGCTTAATCGGAAAGCACAAAAGAAGGGTCTAAACCTTTACATGCTCCTCGAGCTACTGAAAAGGGAGGCAGAGATCGTCAAAATTAGCGTGCAGCTAATTACAGAAGACCGCCTATCAAGGGTTCAGAAGAAGCACCAGCAGGAGGTAGATGCGAAGTTGGAGCAGCTGTTTGTAAAGTACAGTGACGGACAGTTGGGTGCTGCCGAATTGTTGAAGCACTGTTCTTACGTATACGACCCTATCGGAAATGAAGATAAATAATTTTACATTTATTTTAGATTTATTTGTTTTACATTTATTTTAGATTTATTTTTTTTAGATTTATTTTAGATTTATTTTATGACAATGTGGTAAACTACTGTTTGCATGCCAACTATTGTATTATTTTCTGACTGTTTTGATTCTATACCGTGATTGTGCCTAATTTTTATCTCTCGTTTTGACGAATCTGCGAATTTTGACTATACGCTAGAGTACTAGTGAATATACGTATGTTTGTGTACAATGTTTATAAATATATATTGATGGTTTATAGAAACTTATCCTAAACTGTCCTTGCCCAAGTGAAGATGAAAACTTTAACCACTTAATCATAATTACTAATAAATTTGAATACAAACTACAAATCGTTTGAATTTGAACAAAACTACAAGTACAACTTTTAAAACTCGTTTTCAGGATTGCTCACGTTTAATGATTAATATATTTGAATACAAACTACAACTCGTTTTCACGACGTGTTCACGTTTTGTTTGTGTACAAACTACAACTCGTTTTGTGTTACAAACTACTACAACTCGTACAACTACGTCTACAATTTGACTACAAACTACAACTCGTTTAAATTTGAATACAAACAACAACTCGTTTTCACGATGTGTTCACGTTTTGTTTATGTACAGGGAGTCAAGAACGACATCTCTCCCGAAATAATAACAAAGCATCGGGCGGGGCTAGCGTGGGGAGTGACGAAGGCTTTAAGGCGGGTTTCCACTATGTCAGTATTAAATTATCATACTGTGGTGAATTGTCGTGTGGTGAATTGTCACTAGAGGGCAGTTGTGGTGAGTTGACAGGATTAGTAAAAACAGGTTTTGGCTGTGGTGAATCGTCTCCTACCCCTCTGATCGGGTCTCTAATCCGGTCTCTAATCGGGTCTCTAATCGGGTCTGTGATCGGGTCTCTAATCGGGTCTCTGATCGGGTCTCTGATCGGGTCTCTAATCGGGTCTCTAATCGGGTCTCTGATCGGGTCTCTGATCGGGTCTCTAATCGGGTCTCTAATCGGGTCTCTAATCGGGTCTCTGATCGGGTCTCTGATCGGGTCTTTAATCGGGTCTTTAATCGGATCTCTGATCGGGTCTCTGATCGGGTCTCTATTCGGGTCTCTAATCGGGTCTCTGATCGGGTCTCTAATCGGGTCTCTGATCGGGTCTCTTATCGCGTCTCTGATCGGGTCTCTGATCGGGTCTCTAATCGGGTCTCTAATCGGGTCTCTAATCGGGTCTCTGATCGGGTCTCTGATCGGGTCTTTAATCGGGTCTTTAATCGGATCTCTGATCGGGTCTCTGATCGGGTCTCTATTCGGGTCTCTAATCGGGTCTCTGATCGGGTCTCTAATCGGGTCTCTGATCAGGTCTCTTATCGCGTCTCTTATCGCGTCTCTGATCGGGTCTCTAATCGGGTCTCTGATCGGGTCTCTAATCGGGTCTCTGATCGGGTCTCTTATCGCGTCTCTGATCGGGTCTCTGATCGGGTCTCTAATCGGGTCTCTAATCGGGTCTCTAATCGGGTCTCTGATCGGGTCTCTGATCGGGTCTTTAATCGGGTCTTTAATCGGATCTCTGATCGGGTCTCTGATCGGGTCTCTAATCGGGTCTCTAATCGGGTCTCTGATCGGGTCTCTGATCGGGTCTTTAATCGGGTCTTTAATCGGATCTCTGATCGGGTCTCTGATCGGGTCTCTATTCGGGTCTCTAATCGGGTCTCTGATCGGGTCTCTAATCGGGTCTCTGATCGGGTCTCTTATCGCGTCTCTGATCGGGTCTCTAATCGGGTCTCTAATCGGGTCTCTGATCGGGTCTCTGATTGGGTCTCTAATCGGGTCTCTAATCGGGTCTCTAATCGGGTTTCTAAACGGGTCTCTAATCGGTTCTCTGATCGGGTCTCTGATCGGGTCTCTGATCGGGTCTCTGATCTGGTCTCTGATCGGGTCTCTAATCGGGTCTCTAATCGGGTCTCTGATCGGGTCTCTGATCGGGTCTCTAATCGGGTCTCTGATCGGGTCTCTGATCGGGTCTCTGATCGGGTCTCTAATCGGGTCTCTGATCGGGTCTCTGATCGGGTCTCTAATCGGGTCTCTAATCGGGGTTCTGATTGGGTCTCTAATCGGGTCTCTAATCGGGTCACTAATCGGGTCTCTAAACGGGTCTCTAATCGGGTCTCTGATCGGGTCTCTGATCGGGTCTCTGATCGGGTCTCTAATCGGGTCTCTGATCGGGTCTCTGATCGGGTCTCTAATCGGGTCTCTAATCGGGTCTCTGATCGGGTCTCTAATCGGGTCTCTAATCGGGTCTCTAATCGGGTCTCTGATCGAGTCTCTGATCGGGTCTCTAATCGGGTCTCTGATCGGGTCTCTGATCGGGTCTCTAATCGGGTCTTTGATCGGGTCTCTGATCGGGTCTCTGATCGGGTCTCTGATCGACTCTCTAATCGGGTCTCTGATCGGGTCTCTGATCGGGTCTCTAATCGGGTCTCTAATCGGGTCTCTAATCGGGTCTCTGATCGGGTCTCTGATCGGGTCTCTATTCGGGTCTCTAATCGGGTCTCTGATCGGGTCTCTAATCGGGTCTCTAATCGGGTCTCTGATCGGGTCTCTGATCTGGTCTCTAATCGGGTCTCTAATCGGGTCTCTGATCGGGTCTCTAATCGGGTCTCTAATCGGGTCTCTGATCGAGTCTCTGATCGGGTCTCTAATCGGGTCTCTGATCGGGTCTCTGATCGGGTCTCTAATCGGGTCTCTAATCGGGTCTCTGATCGGGTCTCTAATCGGGTCTCTAATCGGGTCTCTGATCGGGTCTCTAATCGGGTCTCTAATCGGGTCTCTGATCGGGTCTCTAATCGGGTCTCTGATCGGGTCTCTGATCGGGTCTCTGATCAGGTCTCTAATCGGGTCTCTGATCGGGTCTCTAATCGGGTCTCTAATCGGGTCTCTAATCGGGTCTCTGATCGAGTCTCTGATCGGGTCTCTAATCGGGTCTCTGATCGGGTCACTAATCGGGTCTCTAAACGGGTCTCTAATCGGGTCTCTGATCGGGTCTCTGATCAGGTCTCTGATCGGGTCTCTAATCGGGTCTCTGATCGGGTCTCTGATCGGGTCTCTAATCGGGTCTCTAATCGGGTCTCTGATCGGGTCTCTAATCGGGTCTCTAATCGGGTCTCTAATCGGGTCTCTGATCGAGTCTCTGATCGGGTCTCTAATCGGGTCTCTGATCGGGTCTCTGATCGGGTCTCTAATCGGGTCTCTGATCGGGTCTCTGATCGGGTCTCTGATCGGGTCTCTGATCGACTCTCTAATCGGTTCTCTGATCGGGTCTCTGATCGGGTCTCTAATCGGGTCTCTAATCGGGTCTCTAATCGGGTCTCTGATCGGGTCTCTGATCGGGTCTCTATTCGGGTCTCTAATCGGGTCTCTGATCGGGTCTCTAATCGGGTCTCTAATCGGGTCTCTGATCGGGTCTCTGATCTGGTCTCTAATCGGGTCTCTAATCGGGTCTCTGATCGGGTCTCTAATCGGGTCTCTAATCGGGTCTCTGATCAGGTCTCTGATCGGGTCTCTATTCGGGTCTCTAATCGGGTCTCTGATCGGGTCTCTAATCGGGTCTCTAATCGGGTCTCTGATCGGGTCTCTGATCGGGTCTCTAATCGGGTCTCTAATCGGGTCTCTAATCGGGTCTCTGATCGGGTCTCTGATCGGGTCTTTAATCGGGTCTCTGATCGGGTCTCTGATCGGGTCTCTGATCGGGTCTCTGATCGGGTCTCTAATCGAGGTCTCTGATCGGCTCTCTAATCCGGTCTCTAATCGGCTCTCTAATCCGGTCTCTAATCGGGTCTCTGATCGGGTCTCTAATCGGGTCTCTGATCGGGTCTCTGATCGGGTCTCTGATTGGGTCTCTAATCGGGTCTCTAATCGGGTCTCTAATCGGGTTTCTAAACGGGTCTCTAATCGGTTCTCTGATCGGGTCTCTGATCGGGTCTCTGATCGGGTCTCTGATCTGGTCTCTAATCGGGTCTCTAATCGGGTCTCTGATCGGGTCTCTAATCGGGTCTCTAATCGGGTCTCTGATCGGGTCTCTGATCGGGTCTCTAATCGGGTCTCTGATCGGGTCTCTGATCGGGTCTCTGATCGGGTCTCTGATCGGGTCTTTAATCGGGTCTCTGATCGGGTCTCTGATCGGGTCTCTGATTGGGTCTCTAATCGGGTCTCTAATCGGGTCACTAATCGGGTCTCTAAACGGGTCTCTAATCGGGTCTCTGATCGGGTCTCTGATCGGGTCTCTGATCGGGTCTCTAATCGGGTCTCTGATCGGGTCTCTGATCGGGTCTCTAATCGGGTCTCTAATCGGGTCTCTGATCGGGTCTCTAATCGGGTCTCTAATCGGGTCTCTAATCGGGTCTCTGATCGAGTCTCTGATCGGGTCTCTAATCGGGTCTCTGATCGGGTCTCTGATCGGGTCTCTAATCGGGTCTCTGATCGGGTCTCTGATCGGGTCTCTGATCGGGTCTCTGATCGACTCTCTAATCGGGTCTCTGATCGGGTCTCTGATCGGGTCTCTAATCGGGTCTCTAATCGGGTCTCTAATCGGGTCTCTGATCGGGTCTCTGATCGGGTCTCTATTCGGGTCTCTAATCGGGTCTCTGATCGGGTCTCTAATCGGGTCTCTAATCGGGTCTCTGATCGGGTCTCTGATCTGGTCTCTAATCGGGTCTCTAATCGGGTCTCTGATCGGGTCTCTAACCGGGTCTCTAATCGGGTCTCTGATCGAGTCTCTGATCGGGTCTCTAATCGGGTCTCTGATCGGGTCTCTGATCGGGTCTCTAATCGGGTCTATAATCGGGTCTCTGATCGGGTCTCTAATCGGGTCTCTAATCGGGTCTCTGATCGGGTCTCTGATCTGGTCTCTAATCGGGTCTCTAATCGGGTCTCTGATCGGGTCTCTAATCGGGTCTCTAATCGGGTCTCTAATCGGGTCTCTGATCGAGTCTCTGATCGGGTCTCTAGTCGGGTCTCTGATCCGGTCTCTGATCGGGTCTCTAATCGGGTCTCTAATCGGGTCTCTAATCGGGTCTCTGATCGGGTCTCTGATCGGGTCTCTGATCGGGTCTCTGATCGGGTCTCTAATCGGGTCTCTAATCGGGTCTCTAATCGGGTCTCTGATCGGGTCTCTGATCGGGTCTTTAATCGGGTCTCTGATCGGGTCTCTGATCGGGTCTCTGATCGGGTCTCTGATCGGGTCTCTAATCGAGGTCTCTGATCGGCTCTCTAATCCGGTCTCTAATCGGGTCTCTGATCGGGTCTATAATCGGGTTATCAGACGTGCACTTTGACCGGGACTCTAATCGGGGTCTCTTATCGGGTCTCTAACCGTGTCTCTGACGGGTCTCTTATCGGGTCTCTGATCGGGTCTCTGATCGGGTCTCTTATCGCGTCTCTGATCGGGTCTCTGATCGGGTCTCTAATCGGGTTAACAGACGTGCACTAATGCGACGCGAACGCGACGTTGGCCGTCTCAAAAAACCAAAAAACAAACAAACAGACGTGCACTTTGATCGGGTCTCTGATCGGGTCTCTGATCGGGTCTCTAATCGGGTCTCTAATCGGGTCTCTGATCGGGTCTCTGATTGGGTCTCTAATCGGGTCTCTAATCGGGTCTCTGATCGGGTCTCTGATTGGGTCTCTAATCGGGTCTCTAATCGGGTCTCTAATCGACGTCTCTAATCGAGGTCTCTGATCGGGTCTCTAATCCGGTCTCTAATCGGGTCTCTAATCGGGTATGTGATCGGGTCCTAATCGGGTCTATGATCGGGTCTCTGATCGGGTCTCTGATCGGGTCTCTGATCGACTCTCTGATCGGGTCTCTGATCGGGTCTTTAATCGGGTCTCTAATCGGGTCTCTGATCGGGTCTCTGATCGGGTCTTTAATCGGGTCTTTAATCGGGTTTCTGATCGGGTCTCTGATCGGGTCTCTATTCGGGTCTCTAGTCGGGTCTCTGATCGGGTCTCTAATCGGGTCTCTAATCGGGTCTCTGATCGGGTCTCTGATCGGGTCTCTAATCGGGTCTCTAATCGGGTCTCTGATCGGGTCTCTAATCGGGTCTCTAATCGGGTCTCTAATCGGGTCTCTGATCGGGTCTCTAATCGGGTCTCTAATCGGGTCTCTGATCGGGTCTCTAATCGGGTCTCTAATCGGGTCTCTGATCGGGTCTCTGATTGGGTCTCTAATCGGGTCTCTAATCGGGTCTCTAATCGACGTCTCTAATCGAGGTCTCTGATCGGGTCTCTAATCCGGTCTCTAATCGGGTCTCTAATCGGGTCTGTGATCGGGTCTCTAATCGGGTCTCTGATCGGGTCTCTGATCGGGTCTCTGATCGGGTCTCTGATCGACTCTCTGATCGGGTCTCTGATCGGGTCTCTAATCGGGTCTCTAATCGGGTCTCTAATCGAGGTCTCTAATCGGGTCTCTAATCGGGTCTCTGATCGGGTCTCTAATCGGGTCTCTAATCGGGTCTCTGATCGGGTCTCTAATCGGGTCTCTAATCGGGTCTCTGATCGGGTCTCTAATCGGGTCTCTAATCGGGTCTCTAATCGGGTCTCTGATCGGGTCTCTAATCGGGTCTTTAATCGGGTCTCTGATCGGGTCTCTGATTGGGTCTCTAATCGGGTCTCTAATCGGGTCTCTAATCGACGTCTCTAATCGAGGTCTCTGATCGGGTCTCTAATCCGGTCTCTAATCGGGTCTCTAATCGGGTCTGTGATCGGGTCTCTAATCGGGTCTCTGATCGGGTCTCTGATCGGGTCTCTGATCGGGTCTCTGATCGGGTCTCTAATCGGGTCTCTAATCGGGTCTCTGATCGGGTCTCTGATCGGGTCTCTGATCGACTCTCTAATCGGGTCTCTGATCGGGTCTCTGATCGGGTCTCTAATCGGGTCTTTAATCGGGTCTCTGATCGGGTCTCTGATTGGGTCTCTAATCGGGTCTCTAATCGGGTCTCTAATCGACGTCTCTAATCGAGGTCTCTGATCGGGTCTCTAATCCGGTCTCTAATCGGGTCTCTAATCGGTCTGTGATCGGGTCTCTAATCGGGTCTCTGATCGGGTCTCTGATCGGGTCTCTAATCGGGTTAACAGACGTGCACTAATGCGACGCGAACGCGACGTTGGCCGTCTTAAAAAACCAAAAAACAAACAAACAGACGTGCACTTTGATCGGGTCTCTGATCGGGTTTCTAATCGGGTCTCTGATCGGGTCTCTGATCGGGTCTCTAATCGGGTCTCTAATCGGGTCTCTGATCGGGTCTCTAATCGGGTCTCTAATCGGGTCTCTAATCGGGTCTCTGATCGAGTCTCTGATCGGGTCTCTAATCGGGTCTCTGATCGGGTCTCTGATCGGGTCTCTGATCGGGTCTCTAATCGGGTCTCTGATCGGGTCTCTAATCGGGTCTCTAATCGGGTCTCTGATCGGGTCTCTAATCGGGTCTCTAATCGGGTCTCTGATCGGGTCTCTAATCGGTTCTCTAATCGGGTCTCTGATCGGGTCTCTAATCGGTTCTCTGATCGGGTCTCTGATTGGGTCTCTAATCGGGTCTCTAATCGGGTCTCTAATCGACGTCTCTAATCGAGGTCTCTGATCGGGTCTCTAATCCGGTCTCTAATCGGGTCTCTAATCGGGTCTGTGATCGTGTCTCTAATCGGGTCTCTGATCGGGTCTCTGATCGGGTCTCTGATCGGGTCTCTGATCGACTCTCTGATCGGGTCTCTGATCGGGTCTCTGATCGGGTCTCTAATCGGGTCTCTAATCGGGTCTCTGATCGGGTCTCTGATCGGGTCTCTGATCGGGTCTCTGATCGGGTCTCTGATCGACTCTCTAATCGGGTCTCTGATCGGGTCTCTGATCGGGTCTCTAATCGGGTCTCTAATCGGGTCTCTAATCGGGTCTCTGATCGGGTCTCTGATCGGGTCTTTAATCGGGTCTTTAATCGGGTCTCTGATCGGGTCTCTGATCGGGTCTCTGATCGGGTCTCTATTCGGGTCTCTAATCGGGTCTCTGATCGGGTCTCTAATCGGGTCTCTAATCGGGTCTCTGATCGGGTCTCTGATCTGGTCTCTAATCGGGTATCTAATCGGGTCTCTGATCGGGTCTCTAATCGGGTCTCTAATCGGGTCTCTGATCGAGTCTCTGATCGGGTCTCTAATCGGGTCTCTGATCGGGTCTCTGATCGGGTCTCTAATCGGGTCTCTAATCGGGTCTCTGATCGGGTCTCTAATCGGGTCTCTAATCGGGTCTCTGATCGGGTCTCTAATCGGGTCTCTAATCGGGTCTCTGATCGGGTCTCTAATCGGGTCTCTAATCGGGTCTCTGATCGGGTCTCTGATTGGGTCTCTAATCGGGTCTCTAATCGGGTCTCTAATCGACGTCTCAAATCGAGGTCTCTGATCGGGTCTCTAATCCGGTCTCTAAGCGGGTCTCTAATCGGGTCTGTGATCGGGTCTCTAATCGGGTCTCTGATCGGGTCTCTGATCGACTCTCTGATCGGGTCTCTGATCGGGTCTCTAATCGGGTCTCTAATCGGGTCTCTGATCGGGTCTCTGATCGGATCTCTAATCGGGTCTCTAATCGGGTCTCTAATCGGGTCTCTGATCGGGTCTCTGATCGGGTCTTTAATCGGGTCTCTGATCGGGTCTCTGATCGGGTCTCTGATCGGGTCTCTGATCGGGTCTCTGATCGGGTCTCTAATCGAGGTCTCTGATCGGCTCTCTAATCCGGTCTCTAATCGTGTCTCTGATCGGGTCTATAATCGGGTTATCAGACGTGCACTTTGACCGGGACTCTAATCGGGGTCTCTTATCGGGTCTCTAACCGTGTCTCTAACCGTGTCTCTGATCGGGTCTCTGATCGGGTCTCTGATCGGGTCTCTGATCGGGTCTCTAATCGGGTCTCTGATCGGGTCTCTAATCGGGTCTCTGATCGGGTCTCTTATCGCGTCTCTGATCGGGTCTCTGATCGGGTCTCTAATCGGGTTAACAGACGTGTACTAATGCGACGCGAACGCGACGTTGGCCGTCTTAAAAAACCAAAAAACAAACAAACAGACGTGCACTTTGATCGGGTCTCTGATCGGGTTTCTAATCGGGTCTCTGATCGGGTCTCTGATCGGGTCTCTGATCGGGTCTCTAATCGGGTCTCTAATCGGGTCTCTGATCGGGTCTCTGATTGGGTCTCTAATCGGGTCTCTAATCGGGTCTCTAATCGACGTCTCAAATCGAGGTCTCTGATCGGGTCTCTAATCCGGTCTCTAAGCGGGTCTCTAATCGGGTCTGTGATCGGGTCTCTAATCGGGTCTCTAATCGGGTCTCTGATCGACTCTCTGATCGGGTCTCTGATCGGGTCTCTAATCGGGTCTCTAATCGGGTCTCTGATCGGGTCTCTGATCGGGTCTCTAATCGGGTCTCTAATCGGGTCTCTAATCGGGTCTCTGATCGGGTCTCTGATCGGGTCTTTAATCGGGTCTCTGATCGGGTCTCTGATCGGGTCTCTGATCGGGTCTCTGATCGGGTCTCTGATCGGGTCTCTAATCGAGGTCTCTGATCGGCTCTCTAATCCGGTCTCTAATCGTGTCTCTGATCGGGTCTATAATCGGGTTATCAGACGTGCACTTTGACCGGGACTCTAATCGGGGTCTCTTATCGGGTCTCTAACCGTGTCTCTAACCGTGTCTCTGATCGGGTCTCTGATCGGGTCTCTGATCGGGTCTCTGATCGGGTCTCTAATCGGGTCTCTGATCGGGTCTCTAATCGGGTCTCTGATCGGGTCTCTTATCGCGTCTCTGATCGGGTCTCTGATCGGGTCTCTAATCGGGTTAACAGACGTGCACTAATGCGACGCGAACGCGACGTTGGCCGTCTTAAAAAACCAAAAAACAAACAAACAGACGTGCACTTTGATCGGGTCTCTGATCGGGTTTCTAATCGGGTCTCTGATCGGGTCTCTGATCGGGTCTCTAATCGGGTCTCTAATCGGGTCTCTGATCGGGTCTCTAATCGGGTCTCTAATCGGGTCTCTAATCGGGTCTCTGATCGAGTCTCTGATCGGGTCTCTAATCGGGTCTCTGATCGGGTCTCTGATCGGGTCTCTAATCGGGTCTCTAATCGGGTCTCTGATCGGGTCTCTAATCGGGTCTCTAATCGGGTCTCTGATCGGGTCTCTAATCGGGTCTCTAATCGGGTCTCTG
Source organism: Lepidurus packardi (assembly GCA_023053545.1). Taxonomy (NCBI): domain Eukaryota; kingdom Metazoa; phylum Arthropoda; class Branchiopoda; order Notostraca; family Triopsidae; genus Lepidurus; species Lepidurus packardi. Next base: position 343,307 of record JAKZAN010000046.1, read on the forward strand.
ATCGGGTCTCTAATCGGTTCTCTAATCGGGTCTCTGATCGGGTCTCTGATTGGGTCTCTAATCGGGTCTCTAATCGGGTCTCTAATCGACGTCTCTAATCGAGGTCTCTGATCGGGTCTCTAATCCGGTCTCTAATCGGGTCTCTGATCGGGTCTGTGATCGGGTCTCTAATCGGGTCTATGATCGGGTCTCTGATCGGGTCTCTAATCGGGTCTCTGATCGACTCTCTGATCGGGTCTCTGATCGGGTCTCTAATCGGGTCTCTGATCGGGTCTCTAATCGGGTCTCTGATCGGGTCTCTAATCGGGTCTCTAATCGGGTCTGTAAGCGGGTCTCTGATCGGGTCTCTAATCGGGTCTTTAATCGGGTCTCTGATCGGGTCTCTGATTGGGTCTCTAATCGGGTCTCTGATCGGGTCTCTAATCGGGTCTCTAATCGGGTCTCTGATCGGGTCTCTGATCGGGTCTCTAATCGGGTCTCTAATCGGGTCTCTAATCGGGTCTCTGATCGGGTCTCTGATCGGGTCTTTAATCGGGTCTCTGATCGGGTCTCTGATCGGGTCTCTGATCGGGTCTCTGATCGGGTCTCTAATCGGGTCTCTAATCGGGTCTCTAATCGGGTCTCTGATCGGGTCTCTGATCGGGTCTCTGATCGGGTCTATAATCGGGTTATCAGACGTGCACTTTGACCGGGACTCTAATCGGGGTCTCTTATCGGGTCTCTAACCGTGTCTCTAACCGTGTCTCTGATCGGGTCTCTGATCGGGTCTCTGATCGGGTCTCTGATCGGGTCTCTAATCGGGTCTCTGATCGGGTCTCTAATCGGGTCTCTGATCGGGTCTCTTATCGCGTCTCTGATCGGGTCTCTGATCGGGTCTCTAATCGGGTTAACAGACGTGCACTAATGCGACGCGAACGCGACGTTGGCCGTCTTAAAAAACCAAAAAACAAACAAACAGACGTGCACTTTGATCGGGTCTCTGATCGGGTCTCTAATCGGGTCTCTAATCGGGTCTTTAATCGGGTCTCTGATCGGGTCTCTGATTGGGTCTCTAATCGGGTCTCTGATCGGGTCTCTAATCGGGTCTCTAATCGGGTCTCTGATCGGGTCTCTGATCGGGTCTCTAATCGGGTCTCTAATCGGGTCTCTAATCGGGTCTCTGATCGGGTCTCTGATCGGGTCTTTAATCGGGTCTCTGATCGGGTCTCTGATCGGGTCTCTGATCGGGTCTCTGATCGGGTCTCTAATCGGGTCTCTAATCGGGTCTCTAATCGGGTCTCTGATCGGGTCTCTGATCGGGTCTCTGATCGGGTCTATAATCGGGTTATCAGACGTGCACTTTGACCGGGACTCTAATCGGGGTCTCTTATCGGGTCTCTAACCGTGTCTCTAACCGTGTCTCTGATCGGGTCTCTGATCGGGTCTCTGATCGGGTCTCTGATCGGGTCTCTAATCGGGTCTCTGATCGGGTCTCTAATCGGGTCTCTGATCGGGTCTCTTATCGCGTCTCTGATCGGGTCTCTGATCGGGTCTCTAATCGGGTTAACAGACGTGCACTAATGCGACGCGAACGCGACGTTGGCCGTCTTAAAAAACCAAAAAACAAACAAACAGACGTGCACTTTGATCGGGTCTCTGATCGGGTTTCTAATCGGGTCTCTGATCGGGTCTCTGATCGGGTCTCTAATCGGGTCTCTAATCGGGTCTCTGATCGGGTCTCTAATCGGGTCTCTAATCGGGTCTCTAATCGGGTCTCTGATCGAGTCTCTGATCGGGTCTCTAATCGGGTCTCTGATCGGGTCTCTGATCGGGTCTCTGATCGGGTCTCTGATTGGGTCTCTGATCGGGTCTCTAATCGGGTCTCTAATCGGGTCTCTGATCGGGTCTCTAATCGGGTCTCTAATCGGGTCTCTGATTGGGTCTCTGATCGGGTCTCTAATCGGGTCTCTGATCGGGTCTCTGATCGGGTCTCTAATCGGGTTAACAGACGTGCACTAATGCGACGCGAACGCGACGTTGGCCGTCTTAAAAAACCAAAAAACAAACAAACAGACGTGCACTTTGATCGGGTCTCTGATCGGGTCTCTAATCGGGTCTCTAATCGGGTCTTTAATCGGGTCTCTGATCGGGTCTCTGATTGGGTCTCTAATCGGGTCTCTGATCGGGTCTCTAATCGGGTCTCTAATCGGGTCTCTGATCGGGTCTCTGATCGGGTCTCTAATCGGGTCTCTAATCGGGTCTCTAATCGGGTCTCTGATCGGGTCTCTGATCGGGTCTTTAATCGGGTCTCTGATCGGGTCTCTGATCGGGTCTCTGATCGGGTCTCTGATCGGGTCTCTAATCGGGTCTCTAATCGGGTCTCTAATCGGGTCTCTGATCGGGTCTCTGATCGGGTCTCTGATCGGGTCTATAATCGGGTTATCAGACGTGCACTTTGACCGGGACTCTAATCGGGGTCTCTTATCGGGTCTCTAACCGTGTCTCTAACCGTGTCTCTGATCGGGTCTCTGATCGGGTCTCTGATCGGGTCTCTGATCGGGTCTCTAATCGGGTCTCTGATCGGGTCTCTAATCGGGTCTCTGATCGGGTCTCTTATCGCGTCTCTGATCGGGTCTCTGATCGGGTCTCTAATCGGGTTAACAGACGTGCACTAATGCGACGCGAACGCGACGTTGGCCGTCTTAAAAAACCAAAAAACAAACAAACAGACGTGCACTTTGATCGGGTCTCTGATCGGGTTTCTAATCGGGTCTCTGATCGGGTCTCTGATCGGGTCTCTAATCGGGTCTCTAATCGGGTCTCTGATCGGGTCTCTAATCGGGTCTCTAATCGGGTCTCTAATCGGGTCTCTGATCGAGTCTCTGATCGGGTCTCTAATCGGGTCTCTGATCGGGTCTCTGATCGGGTCTCTGATCGGGTCTCTGATTGGGTCTCTGATCGGGTCTCTAATCGGGTCTCTAATCGGGTCTCTGATCGGGTCTCTAATCGGGTCTCTAATCGGGTCTCTGATCGGGTCTCTAATCGGTTCTCTAATCGGGTCTCTGATCGGGTCTCTGATTGGGTCTCTGATCGGGTCTCTAATCGGGTCTTTAATCGGGTCTCTGATCGGGTCTCTGATTGGGTCTCTAATCGGGTCTCTAATCGGGTCTCTAATCGACGTCTCTAATCGAGGTCTCTGATCGGGTCTCTAATCCGGTCTCTAATCGGGTCTCCAATCGGGTCTGTGATCGTGTCTCTAATCGGGTCTCTGATCGGGTCTCTGATCGGGTCTCTGATCGGGTCTCTGATCGACTCTCTGATCGGGTCTCTGATCGGGTCTCTAATCGGGTCTTTAATCGGGTCTCTGATCGGGTCTCTGATTGGGTCTCTAATCGGGTCTCTAATCGGGTCTCTAATCGACGTCTCTAATCGAGGTCTCTGATCGGGTCTCTAATCCGGTCTCTAATCGGGTCTCCAATCGGGTCTGTGATCGTGTCTCTAATCGGGTCTCTGATCGGGTCTCTGATCGGGTCTCTGATCGGGTCTCTGATCGACTCTCTGATCGGGTCTTTAATCGGGTCTCTGATCGGGTCTCTGATCGGGTCTCTGATCGGGTCTCTGATCGGGTCTCTAATCGGGTCTCTAATCGGGTCTCTGATCGGGTCTCTGATCTGGTCTCTAATCGGGTATCTAATCGGGTCTCTGATCGGGTCTCTAATCGGGTCTCTAATCGGGTCTCTGATCGAGTCTCTGATCGGGTCTCTAATCGGGTCTCTGATCGGGTCTCTGATCGGGTCTCTAATCGGGTCTCTAATCGGGTCTCTGATCGGGTCTCTAATCGGGTCTCTAATCGGGTCTCTGATCGGGTCTCTAATCGGGTCTCTAATCGGGTCTCTGATCGGGTCTCTAATCGGGTCTCTAATCGGGTCTCTGATCGGGTCTCTGATTGGGTCTCTAATCGGGTCTCTAATCGGGTCTCTGATCGAGTCTCTGATCGGGTCTCTGATCGGGTCTCTAATCGGGTCTCTGATCGGGTCTCTAATCGGGTCTCTGATCGGGTCTCTTATCGCGTCTCTGATCGGGTCTCTGATCGGGTCTCTAATCGGGTTAACAGACGTGCACTAATGCGACGCGAACGCGACGTTGGCCGTCTTAAAAAACCAAAAAACAAACAAACAGACGTGCACTTTGATCGGGTCTCTGATCGGGTTTCTAATCGGGTCTCTGATCGGGTCTCTGATCGGGTCTCTAATCGGGTCTCTAATCGGGTCTCTGATCGGGTCTCTAATCGGGTCTCTAATCGGGTCTCTAATCGGGTCTCTGATCGAGTCTCTGATCGGGTCTCTAATCGGGTCTCTGATCGGGTCTCTGATCGGGTCTCTAATCGGGTCTCTAATCGGGTCTCTGATCGGGTCTCTAATCGGGTCTCTAATCGGGTCTCTGATCGGGTCTCTAATCGGGTCTCTAATCGGGTCTCTGATCGGGTCTCTAATCGGGTCTCTAATCGGGTCTCTGATCGGGTCTCTGATTGGGTCTCTGATCGGGTCTCTAATCGGGTCTTTAATCGGGTCTCTGATCGGGTCTCTGATTGGGTCTCTAATCGGGTCTCTAATCGGGTCTCTAATCGACGTCTCTAATCGAGGTCTCTGATCGGGTCTCTAATCCGGTCTCTAATCGGGTCTCCAATCGGGTCTGTGATCGTGTCTCTAATCGGGTCTCTGATCGGGTCTCTGATCGGGTCTCTGATCGGGTCTCTGATCGACTCTCTGATCGGGTCTCTGATCGGGTCTCTGATCGGGTCTCTAATCGGGTCTCTAATCGGGTCTCTGATCGGGTCTCTGATCGGGTCTCTGATCGGGTCTCTGATCGGGTCTCTGATCGGGTCTCTGATCGACTCTCTAATCGGGTCTCTGATCGGGTCTCTGATCGGGTCTCTAATCGGGTCTCTAATCGGGTCTCTAATCGGGTCTCTGATCGGGTCTCTGATCGGGTCTTTAATCGGGTTTTTAATCGGGTCTCTGATCGTGTCTCTGATCGGGTCTCTGATCGGGTCTCTGATCGGGTCTCTAATCGGGTCTCTAATCGGGTCTCTGATCGGGTCTCTGATCTGGTCTCTAATCGGGTATCTAATCGGGTCTCTGATCGGGTCTCTAATCGGGTCTCTAATCGGGTCTCTGATCGAGTCTCTGATCGGGTCTCTAATCGGGTCTCTGATCGGGTCTCTGATCGGGTCTCTAATCGGGTCTCTAATCGGGTCTCTGATCGGGTCTCTAATCGGGTCTCTAATCGGGTCTCTGATCGGGTCTCTAATCGGGTCTCTAATCGGGTCTCTGATCGGGTCTCTAATCGGGTCTCTAATCGGGTCTCTGATCGGGTCTCTGATTGGGTCTCTAATCGGGTCTCTAATCGGGTCTCTGATCGAGTCTCTGATCGGGTCTCTGATCGGGTCTCTAATCCGGTCTCTAAGCGGGTCTCTAATCGGGTCTGTGATCGGGTCTCTAATCGGGTCTCTGATCGAGTCTCTGATCGGGTCTCTGATCGGGTCTCTGATCGGGTCTCTAATCGGGTCTCTAATCGGGTCTCTGATCGGGTCTCTAATCGGGTCTCTAATCGGGTCTCTAATCGGGTCTCTGATCGAGTCTCTGATCGGGTCTCTGATCGGGTCTCTAATCGGGTCTCTAATTGGGTCTCTGATCGGGTCTCTAATCGGGTCTCTAATCGGGTCTCTGATCGGGTCTCTAATCGGGTCTCTAATCGGGTCTCTGATCGGGTCTCTAATCGGTTCTCTAATCGGGTCTCTGATCGGGTCTCTAATGGGGTATCTAATCGGGTCTCTAATCGACGTCTCTAATCGAGGTCTCTGATCGGGTCTCTAATCCGGTCTCTAATCGGGTCTCTAATCGGGTCTGTGATCGGGTCTCTAATCGGGTCTATGATCGGGTCTCTGATCGGGTCTCTGATCGGGTCTCTGATCGACTCTCTGATCGGGTCTCTGATCGGTTCTCTAATCGGGTCTCTGATCGACTCTCTGATCGGGTCTCTGATCGGGTCTCTAATCGGGTCTCTAATCGGGTCTCTGATCGGGTCTCTGATCGGGTCTCTAATCGGGTCTCTAATCGGGTCTCTAATCGGGTCTCTGATCGGGTTTCTGATCGGGGACTGAATGAATTCCTTACGGACTGAATGAATTCCTTACGGACTGAATTAATTTCATACGGACTGAATTAATTCCTTACTGACTGAATTAATTCCTTACGGACTGAATTAATTCCTTACGGGCTGAATTAATTCCTTACTGACTGAATTAATTCCTTACGGACTGAATTAATTCCTTACGGACTGAATTAATTCCTTACGGACTGAAATATTTCCTTACGGACTGAATTAATTCTTTAGGATTGATTGAATTCCTTTTTTACTGAATTAATTCCTTACGGACTGAAATAATTCCTTACGGACTGAATTAATTTCTTACGGACTGAATTAATTCCTTACGGACCTAATTAATTCCCTACGGACGGAATTAATTCTTTACGGACTTAATTAATTCCTTACGAACTTAATTAATTCCTTACGTACTTAATTAATTCCTTACGGACTGAATTAATTCCTTACGGACTGAATTAATTCATTACGGACTGAATTTATTCCTTACGGACTGAATTATTTCCTTACGGACTGAATTAATTCTTTAGGATTGATTGAATTCCTTTCTTACTGAAAAAATTCCTTACGGACTGAATTAATTTCTTAATTAATTCCTTACGGACTGAATTAATTTCATACGTACTGAATTAATTAATTACGGACTATTAATCCATTACGGACTGAAATAAATCCTTACGGACTTAATTAATTCCTTACGGACTGAATTAATTCCTTACGGACTGAATTAATTCCTTACGGACTGAATTAGTTCCTTACGGACTGAATTAATTCTTTAGGATTGATTGAATTCCTTTCTTACTGAATTAATTCCTTACGGACTGAATGAATTCCTTACGGACTGAATTAATTTCATACGGACTGAATTAATACCTTACGGACTGAATTAATTTCATCCGGACTGAATTAATTCATTAAGCACTTAATTAATCCATTACGGACTGAATTATTTCCTTACGTATTGAAGTTATTCCTTACGGACTGAATTAATTCCTTACGGACTGAATTAATACCTGACGGACTGAATTAAATCCTTACGGACTGAATTAATTCCTTACGGACTTAATTAATTCCTTACGGACTGAATTAATTTCATCCGGACCTAATTAATTCCATACGGACGGAATTAATTCCTTTCGGACTGAATTAATTCCTTACGGACTGAATTAATCCATTATGGACTTAATTAATTCCGTAAGGAATGAATGAATTAGTTACGGACTGAAATAATTCCTTACGGACTAAATTAATTCCTTACGAACTGAATTAATTCCTTACGGACTGAATTAATTCCTTACGGACTGAATTAATTCCTTACGGACTGAATTATTTCCTTACGGACTGAATTAATTCTTTAGGATTGATTGAATTCCTTTCTAACTGAAAAAATTCCTTACGGACTGAATTAATTCATTACGGACTTAATTAATCCATTACAGACTTAATTAATTCCTTACGGACTGAATTAATTCCTTACGGACTGTATTAATTCCTTACGGACTGAATTAGTACCTTACGGACTGAATTAATAGTTTAGGATTGATTGAATTCCTTTCTTACTGAATTAATTCCTTACGGACTGAATTAATTTCATACGGACTGAATTAATACCTTACGGACTGAATTAATTCCTTACGGACTGAATTAATTCCTTAATTCCTTAATTAATTCCTTACGGACTGAATTAATTTCATCCGGACTGAATTAATTCATTACGCACTTAATTAATCCATTACGGACTGAATTATTTCCTTACGTACTGAAGTTATTCCTTACGGACTGAATTTATTCCTTACGGACTGAATTAATTCCTTACGGACTGAATTAATTCCTTACGGACTGAATTAATTCCTTAATTAATTCCTTACGGACTGAATTAATTTCATCCGGACTGAATTATTTCCTTACGGGCTGCATTAATTCCTTACGTACCTAATTAATTCCTTACGGTCTGAATTAATTCCGTACGGATTTAATTAATTCCTTACGGACTGAATTAATTCCTTACGGACTGAATTAATCCATTATGGACTTAATTAATTCCGTAAGGAATGAATGAATTAATTACGGACTGAAATAATTCCTTACGGACTAAATTAATTCCTTACGAACTGAATTAACTCCTTACGGACTGAATTAATTCCTTACGGACTGAATTAATTCCTTACGGACTGAATTATTTCCTTACGGACTGAATTAATTCTTTAGGATTGATTGAATTCCTTTCTTACTGAAAAAATTCCTTACGGACTGAATTAATTCCTTAATTAATTCCTTACGGACTGAATTAATTTCATACGGACTGAATTAATTCATTACGGACTTAATTAATCCATTACGGACTGAATTAATTCCTTACGGACTGAATTAATTCCTTACGGACTGAATAAGTTCCTTACGGACTGAATTAATTCTTTAGGATTGATTGAATTCCTTTCTTACTGAATTAATTCCTTACGGACTGAATGAATTCCTTACGGAATGAATTAATTTCATACGGACTGAATTAATACCTTACGGACTGAATTAAATCCTTACGGACTGAAATAATTTCTTACGGACTGAATTAGTACCTTACGGACTGAATTAAATCTTTACAGACTGAATTAATTTCATACGGACTGAATTAATTCATTACGGACTTAATTAATCCATTACGGACTGAATTAATTCATTACGCACTTAATTCTTCCATTACGGACTGAATTAATTCCTTAAGGACTGTATTAATTCCTTACGGATTGAATTAATACCTTTCGGACTGAATTAAATCCTTACGGACTGAATTAATTCCTTACGGACTTAATTAATTCCTGAAGGACTTAATTAATTCCTTATGGACTGAATTAATTCATTACGGACTGAATTAATTCATTACGGACTGAATTAATACCTTACGGACTGAATTAAATCCTTACGGACTGAGTTAATTCCTTACGGACTTAATTAATTCCTTACGGACTGAATTAATTCCTTACGGACTGAATTAATTCCTTACGGACTGAATTAATTCCTTACTGATTGAATTAATTCATACGGACTAAATTAATTCCTTACGGACTGAATTAATTCTTTATGATTGATTGAATTCCTTACTTACTGAATTAATTAGTTACGGACTGAATTAATTCCTTACGGACTGAATTAATTCCTTACGGACTGAATTAACTACTTAGGGACTGAATTAATTCCTTACGGACTGAATTAATTCTTTAGGGACTGAATTGATTCCTTACGGACTGAATTAATTCATTACGTACTTAATTAAATCCTTACTGACTTAATTAACTACTTACGGACTGAATTAATTTCTTACGGACTGAATTAATTCCTTACTGACTTTATAAATTCCTTACGGATTATATCAATACCTTACGGACTTAATTAATTCTTTACGGAATGATTTACTTCCTTACGGACTGAATTAATTACTTACGGACTGAATTAGTTCCTTACGGACTAAATTATTTACATACGGCCTGAATTAATTTCTTACGGACTGAATTAATTCATTACGGACTTCATTAATCCATTACGGACTTAATTAATTCATTACGGACTGAATTAATTCATTACGGACTGAATTAATTCATTACGGACTTCATTAATTCCTTACGGACTGAATTAATTCCTTACGGCCTGATTTAATTCCTTACAGACTGAATTAATTCCTTACGGCCTGATTTAATTCCTTACAGACTGGATTAATTCCTTATGGACTGAATTAATTCCTTACGAACTTAATTAATTCCTTACGGACTTAATTAATTCCTTACGGACTGAATTGTTTCCTTACGTACTGAATTTAATTCCATAAGGCCTGAATTAATTTCTTATGGACTGAATTAATTCATTACGGACTTCATTAATATATTACGGACTTAATTAATTCATTACGGACTGAATTAATTCATTACGGACTGAATTAATTCATTACGGACTTAATTACTTCCTTACGGACTGAATTAATTCCTTTCGGCCTGATTTAATTCCTTACAGACTGAATTAATTCCTTACGGCCTGATTTAATTCCTTACAGACTGGATTAATTCCTCATGGACTGAATTAATTCCTTACGAACTTAATTAATTCCTTACGGACTTAATTAATTCCTTACGGACTGAATTAATTGTACTGATTGTACTGAATGTATTTCTTACGGACTGAATTAATTCCTTACGGACTGAATTAATTCATTACGGACTTAAATAATTCATTACGGACTGAAATAATTCATTACGGACTGAATTAATTCCTTACGGACTGAATAAATTCCTTACGGACTGAATTAATTCTTTATGATTGATTGAATTCCTTATTTACTGAATTAATTAGTTACGAACTGAATTAATTCATTACGGACTGAATTAATACCTTACGGACTGAATTAAATCCTTACGGACTGAATTAATTCCTTACGGACTGAATTAATACCTTACGGACTGAATTAAATCCTTACAGACTGAATTAATTCCTTACGGACTGAATTAATTCCTTAATTCCTTAATTAATTCCTTACGGACTGAATTAATTTCATCCGGACTATATTAATTCATTACGCACTTAATTAATCCATTACGAACTGAATTAATTCCTTAAGGACTGTATTAATTCCTTACGGACTGAATTAATACCTTACGGACTGAATTAAATCCTTACAGACTGAATTAATTCCTTACGGACTGAACTTATTCCTTACGGACTGAATTAATTCCTTACGGACTGAATTAATTCCTTACGGACTGAATTAATTCCTTAATTAATTCCTTACGGACTGAATTAATTTCATCCGGACTGAATTAATTCATTACGCACTTAATTAATCCATTACGGACTGAATTAATTCCTTACGGACTGTATTAATTCCTTACGGACTGAATTAATACCTTACGGACTGAATTAAATCCTTACGGACTGAATTAATTCCTTACGGACTTAATTAATTCCTTACGGACTTAATTAATTCCTTACGGACTGAATTAATTCATTACGGACTGAATTAATTCATTACGGACTGAAATAATACCTCACGGACTGAATTAAATCCTTACGGACTGAATTAATTCCTTACGGACTTAATTAATTCCTTACGGACTGAATTAATTCCTTACGGACCTAATTAATTCCTTACGGACGGAATTAATTCTTTACGGACTTAATTAATTCCTTACGGACTTAATTAATTCCTTACGTACTTAATTAATTCCTTACGGTCTGAATTAATTCCGTACGGATTTAATTATATCCGTAAGGAATGAATGAATTAATTACGGACGGAAATAATTCCTTACGGACTAAATTAATTCCTTACGGACTGAATTAATTCCTTACGGACTGAATTAATTCCTTACGGACTGAATTAATTCCTTACGGACTGAATTATTTCCTTACGGACTGAATTAATTCTTTAGGATTGATTGAATTCCTTTCTTACTGAAAAAATTCCTAACGGACTGAATTAATTCCTTAATTAATTCCTTACGGACTGAATTAATTTCATACGGACTGAATTAATTCATTACGGACTTAATTAATCCATTACGGACTGAATTAATTCCTTACGGACTTAATTAATTCCTTACGGACTGTATAAATTCCTTACGGACTGAATTAATTCCTTACGGACTGAATTAGGTCCTTACGGACTGAATTAATTCTTTAGGATTGATTGAATTCCTTTCTTACTGAATTAATTCCTTACGGACTGAATGAATTCCTTACGGACTGAATTAATTTCATACGGACTGAATTAATACCTTACGGACTGTATTAATTCCTTACGGACTGAATTAATACCTTACGGACTGAATTAAATCCTTACGGACTGAATTAATTCCTTACGGACTGAATTAATACCTTACGGACTGAATTAATACCTTACGGACTGAATTAATTCCTTACGGACTGAATTAATACCTTACGGACTGAATTAAATCCTTACGGACTGAATTAATTCCTAACGGACTTAATTAATTCCTTACGGACTGAATTAATTCAATTAGGACTTAATTAATTCCTTACGGACTGAATTAATTCCTTACGGACCTAATTAATTCCTTACGGACGGAATTAATTCTTTACGGACTTAATTAATTCCTTACGGACTTAATTAATTCCTTACGTACTTAACTAATTCCTTACGGTCTGAATTAATTCCGTACGGATTTAATTAATTCCTTACGGACTGAATTAATTCATTATGGACTTAATCAATTCCGTAAGGAATGAATGAATTAATTACGGACTGAAATAATTCCTTACGGACTAAATTAATTCCTTACGGACTGAATTAATTCCTTACGGACTGAATTAATTCCTTACGGACTGAATTAATTCCTTACGGACTGAATTTTTTCCTTACGGACTGAATTAATTCTTTAGGATAGATTGAATTCCTTTCTTACTGAATTAATTCACTACGGACTGAAATAATTCCTTACGTACTTAATTAATTCCTTACGGTCTGAATTAATTCCGTACGGATTTAATTAATTCCGTAAGGAATGAATGAATTAATTACGGACGGAAATAATTCCTTACGGACTAAATTAATTCCTTACGGACTGAATTAAGTCCTTACGGACTGAATTAATTCCTTACGGACTGAATTAATTCCTTACGGACTGAATTATTTCCTTACGGACTGAATTAATTCTTTAGGATTGATTGAATTCCTTTCTTACTGAAAAAATTCCTAACGGACTGAATTAATTCCTTAATTAATTCCTTACGGACTGAATTAATTTCATACGGACTGAATTAATTCATTACGGACTTAATTAATCCATTACGGACTGAATTAATTCCTTACGGACTTAATTAATTCCTTACGGACTGTATAAATTCCTTACGGACTGAATTAATTCCTTACGGACTGAATTAGGTCCTTACGGACTGAATTAATTCTTTAGGATTGATTGAATTCCTTTCTTACTGAATTAATTCCTTACGGACTGAATGAATTCCTTACGGACTGAATTAATTTCATACGGACTGAATTAATACCTTACGGACTGTATTAATTCCTTACGGACTGAATTAATACCTTACGGACTGAATTAAATCCTTACGGACTGAATTAATTCCTTACGGACTGAATTAATACCTTACGGACTGAATTAATACCTTACGGACTGAATTAATTCCTTACGGACTGAATTAATACCTTACGGACTGAATTAAATCCTTACGGACTGAATTAATTCCTAACGGACTTAATTAATTCCTTACGGACTGAATTAATTCAATTAGGACTTAATTAATTCCTTACGGACTGAATTAATTCCTTACGGACCTAATTAATTCCTTACGGACGGAATTAATTCTTTACGGACTTAATTAATTCCTTACGGACTGAATTAATTCCTTACGGACTGAATTAATTCATTATGGACTTAATCAATTCCGTAAGGAATGAATGAATTAATTACGGACTGAAATAATTCCTTACGGACTAAATTAATTCCTTACGGACTGAATTAATTCCTTACGGACTGAATTAATTCCTTACGGACTGAATTAATTCCTTACGGACTGAATTTTTCCTTACGGACTGAATTAATTCTTTAGGATAGATTGAATTCCTTTCTTACTGAATTAATTCACTACGGACTGAAATAATTCCTTACGGACTGAATTAATTCCTTACGGACTAAATTAATTCTTTAATTAATTCCGTACGGACTGAATTAATTCATTTCGGACTTAATTAATCGATTACGGACTGAATTAATTCTTTACGTAATGAACTTATTCCTTACGGACTGAATTAATTCCTTACGGACTGAATTAATACCTTACGGATTTAATTAATTCCTTACGGTCTGAATTAATTCCGTACGGATTTAATTAATTCCTTACGGACTGAATTAATTCCTTACGGACTGAATTAATTCATTATGGACTTAATTAATTCCGTAAGGAATGAATGAATTAATTACGGACTGAAATAATTCTTTACGGACTGAATTAATTCCTTGCGGACTGAATTAGTTCCTTACGGACTGAATTAATTCTTTAGGATTTATTGAATTCCTTTCTTACTGAATTAACTACATACGGACTGAATGAATTCCTTACGGACTGAATTAATTCCTTACCCACTGAATTAATACCTTACGGATTTAATTAATTCCTTACGGTCTGAATTAATTCCTTACAGACTGGATTAATTCCTCATGGACTGAATTAATTCCTTACGAACTTAATTAATTCCTTACGGACTTAATTAATTCCTTACGGACTGAATTAATTGTACTGATTGTACTGAATGTATTTCTTACGGACTGAATTAATTCCTTACGGACTGAACTAATTCCTTACGGACTTAAATAATTCCTTACGGACTGAATTAATTCATTACGGACTGAATTAATTCATTACGGACTGAATTAATACCTCACGGACTGAATTAAATCCTTACGGACTGAAATAATTCCTTACGGACTTAATTAATTCCTTACGGACTGAATTAATTCATTACGGACTGAATTAATTCCTTACGGACTGAATTAATTCCTTACGTACTTAATTAATTCCTTACGGTCTGAATTAATTCCGTACGGATTTAATTAATTCCTTACGGACTTAATTAATTCCTTACGGACTTAATTAAATCCATACGGACTTAAGTAATTCCTTACGGACTTAAATAATTCTTTACGGAATTAATTAATTCATTACGGAATTTATTAATTCATTACGGATTCAATTAATTCATTACGGACTTTCTTAATTCATTACGGACTTAATTAGTTCCTTACGGACCTAATTCATTTATTACGGACTTAATTAATTCATTACGAACTTAAATAATTCATTACGGACTTAATTAAATCCTTACGGACTTAATTAATTCATTACGGACTTAATTAATTCCTTACGGAATTAATTCATTCATTACGGAATTAAATAATTCATTACGGATTGAATTAATTCATTACGGACTTTATTAATTCTTTACGGACTTAATTAATTCCTTACGGACTTAATTAATTCTTTTCGGAATTAATTAATTCATTACGGAATTTATTAATTCATTTCGGATTCAATTAATTCATTACGGACTTTCTTAATTCATTACGGACTTAATTAATTCCTTACGGACCTAATTCATACATTACGGACTTTATAAATTCCTTAGGGACTTAATTAATTTCTTACGGACTTAGTTAAATCATAACGGACTAAATTAATTCCTTACGGACTTAATTAATTCCTTACGGACTTAATTAATTCCTTACGGAATTAATTAATTCCTTACGGCCTTAACTAAATCCCTACGGACTTAATTAATTCCTTACGGACTTAATTAATTCTTTAGGAATTAATTAATTCATTACGGAATTTATTAATTCATTACGGATTCAATTAATTCATTACGGACTTTCTTAATTCATTACGGACTTAATTAATTCCTTACAGACTTAATTAATTCAGTAAGGACTTAATTAATTCCTTACGGACTTAATTAATTCCTTACGGACTTAATTATTTCATTACGGACTTAATTAATTCCTTACGGACTTAACTAATTCCTTGCGGCCTTAATTAAATAAATACGTACTTAATTAATTCCTTACGGTCTGAATTAATTCCGTACGGATTTAATTAATTCCGTAAGGAATGAATGAATTAATTACGGACGGAAATAATTCCTTACGGACTAAATTAATTCCTTACGGACTGAATTAATTCCTTACGGACTGAATTAATTCCTTACGGACTGAATTAATTCCTTACGGACTGAATTATTTCCTTACGGACTGAATTAATTCTTTAGGATTGATTGAATTCCTTTCTTACTGAAAAAATTCCTAACGGACTGAATTAATTCCTTAATTAATTCCTTACGGACTGAATTAATTTCATACGGACTGAATTAATTCATTACGGACTTAATTAATCCATTACGGACTGAATTAATTCCTTACGGACTTAATTAATTCCTTACGGACTGTATAAATTCCTTACGGACTGAATTAATTCCTTACGGACTGAATTAGGTCCTTACGGACTGAATTAATTCTTTAGGATTGATTGAATTCCTTTCTTACTGAATTAATTCCTTACGGACTGAATGAATTCCTTACGGACTGAATTAATTTCATACGGACTGAATTAATACCTTACGGACTGTATTAATTCCTTACGGACTGAATTAATACCTTACGGACTGAATTAAATCCTTACGGACTGAATTAATTCCTTACGGACTGAATTAATACCTTACGGACTGGATTAATACCTTACGGACTGAATTAATTCCTTACGGACTGAATTAATACCTTACGGACTGAATTAAATCCTTACGGACTGAATTAATTCCTTACGGACTTAATTAATTCCTTACGGACTTAATTAATTCCTTACGGACTGAATTAATTCATTACGGACTGAATTAATTCATTACGGACTGAATTAATACCTCAGGGACTGAATTAAATCCTTACGGACTGAATTAATTCCTAACTTACTTAATTAATTCCTTACGGACTGAATTAATTCAATTAGGACTTAATTAATTCCTTACGGACTGAATTAATTCCTTACGGACCTAATTAATTCCTTACGGACGGAATTAATTCTTTACGGACTTAATTAATTCCTTACGGACTTAATTAATTCCTTACGTACTTAACTAATTCCTTACGGTCTGAATTAATTCCGTACGGATTTAATTAATTCCTTACGGACTGAATTGATTCCTTACGGACTGAATTAATTCATTATGGACTTAATCAATTCCGTAAGGAATGAATGAATTAATTACGGACTGAAATAATTCCTTACGGACTAAATTAATTCCTTACGGACTGAATTAATTCCTTACGGACTGAATTAATTCCTTACGGACTGAATTAATTCCTTACGGACTGAATTTTTTCCTTACGGACTGAATTAATTCTTTAGGATAGATTGAATTCCTTTCTTACTGAATTAATTCACTACGGACTGAAATAATTCCTTACGGACTGAATTAATTCCTTACGGACTAAATTAATTCTTTAATTAATTCCGTACGGACTGAATTAATTCATTTCGGACTTAATTAATCGATTACGGACTGAATTAATTCCTTACGTAATGAACTTATTCCTTACGGACTGAATTAATTCCTTACGGACTGAATTAATACCTTACGGATTTAATTAATTCCTTACGGTCTGAATTAATTCCGTACGGATTTAATTAATTCCTTACGGACTGAATTAATTCCTTACGGACTGAATTAATTCATTATGGACTTAATTAATTCCGTAAGGAATGAATGAATTAATTACGGACTGAAATAATTCTTTACGGACTGAATTAATTCCTTACGGACTGAATTAGTTCCTTACGGACTGAATTAATTCTTTAGGATTTATTGAATTCCTTTCTTACTGAATTAACTACATACGGACTGAATGAATTCCTTACGGACTGAATTAATTCCTTACCCACTGAATTAATACCTTACGGATTTAATTAATTCCTTACGGTCTGAATTAATTCCTTACAGACTGGATTAATTCCTCATGGACTGAATTAATTCCTTACGAACTTAATTAATTCATTACGGACTGAATTAATACCTCACGGACTGAATTAAATCCTTACGGACTGAAATAATTCCTTACGGACTTAATTAATTCCTTACGGACTGAATTAATTCATTACGGACTGAATTAATTCCTTACGGACTGAATTAATTCCTTACGTACTTAATTAATTCCTTACGGTCTGAATTAATTCCGTACGGATTTAATTAATTCCTTACGGAATTAATTAATTCCTTACGGACTTAATTAAATCCATACGGACTTAATTAATTCCTTACGGACTTAAATAATTCTTTACGGAATTAATTAATTCATTACGGAATTTATTAATTCATTACGGATTCAATTAATTCATTACGGACTTTCTTAATTCTTTACGGACTTAATTAGTTCCTTACGGACCTAATTCATTTATTACGGACTTAATTAATTCATTACGAACTTAAATAATTCATTACGGACTTAATTAAATCCTTACGGACTTAATTAATTCATTACGGACTTAATTAATTCCTTACGGAATTAATTCTCTAATCGGGTTTCTGATCGGGTCTCTGATCGGGTCTCTGATCGGGTCTCTGATCGGGTCTCTGATCGGGTCTCTATTCGGGTCTCTGATCGGGTCTCTGATCGGGTCTCTGATCGGGTCTCTGATCGGGTCTCTGATCGGGTCTCTAATCGAGGTCTCTGATCGGGTCTCTAATCCGGTCTCTAATCGGGTCTCTGATCGGGTCTATAATCTTATAATTCCTTACGGAATTAATTCATTCATTACGGAATTAAATAATTCATTACGGATTGAATTAATTCATTACGGACTTTATTAATTCTTTACGGACTTAATTAATTCCTTACGGACTTAATTAATTCTTTTCGGAATTAATTAATTCATTAGGGAATTTATTAATTCATTACGGATTCAATTAATTCATTACGGACTTTCTTAATTCATTACGGACTTAATTAATTCCTTACGGACCTAATTCATTCATTACGGACTTTATAAATTCCTTAGGGACTTAATTAATTTCTTACGGACTTAGTTAAATCATAACGGACTAAATTAATTCCTTACGGACTTAATTAATTCCTTACGGACTTAATTAATTCCTTACGGAATTAATTAATTCCTTACGGCCTTAACTAAATCCCTACGGACTTAATTAATTCCTTACGGACTTAATTAATTCTTTAGGAATTAATTAATTCATTACGGAATTTATTAATTCATTACGGATTCAATTAATTCATTACGGACTTTCTTAATTCATTACGGACTTAATTAATTCCTTACAGACTTAATTAATTCAGTAAGGACTTAATTAATTCCTTACGGACTTAATTAATTCCTTACGGACTTAATTATTTCATTACGGACTTAATTAATTCCTTACGGACTTAACTAATTCCTTGCGGCCTTAATTAAATCCATACGGACTTAATTAATTCCTTACGGACTTAAATAATTCCTTACGGAATTAATTAATTCCTTACGGCCTTAACGAAATCCCTACGCACTTAATTATTTCCTTACGGACTTAATTAATTCCTTACGGACTTAATTATTTCATTACGGACTTCATTAATTCCTTACGTACTTAATTAACTCACTACGGACTTCATTAATTCCCTACGGAATTTATTAATTCATTACGGACTTTATAAATTCCTTAGGGACTTTAGAAATTCCTTAGGTACTTAATTAATTCCTTACGGACTTAGTTAATTCATTACGGACTTTATAAATCCTTAGGACTTTATAAGTCCTTAGGGACTTAATTAATTCCTTACGGACTTAATTAATTCATTACGAACTTAATTAATTCATTACGGACTTAATTAATTCTTTACGGAATTAAATAATTCATTACGGAATTTATTAATTCATTACGGAATTAATTAAATCCTTACGGACTTAATTAATTCATTACGGAATTAAATAATTCATTACGGATTTAATTAATTAATTACGGACTTTATGAATTCATTTCGGAATTAATTAATTCCTTACGGACTTAATTAATTCACTACGGACTTTATTAATTCATTACGGACTTAATTATTTCCTTAGGGACTTCAATAATTCATTTCGGACTTCATTAATTCATTACGGAATTTATAAATTCCTTAGGAACTTAATTAATTCCTTACGGACTTAATTAATTCCTTACGGCCTTAATTAAATCTTTACGGAATTAATTAATTCATTACGGAATTTATTAATTCATTACGGATTCAATTAATTCATTACGGACTTTCTTAATTCATTACGGACTTAATTAATTCCTTACGGACCTAATTCATTCATTACGGACTTTATAAATTCCTTAGGGACTTAATTAATTCCTTACGGATTTACTTAATTCATAACGGACTTAATTAATTCCCTACGGACTTAATTAATTCCTTACGGCCTTAATTAAATCCCTACGGACTTAATTAATTCAGTACGGACTTAATTAATTCCTTACGGATTTAACTAATTCCTTACGGACTTAATTAATTCATTACGGAATTTATTAATTCATTACGGACTTAATTAAATCCTTACAGACTTAATTAATTCAGTAAGGACTTAATTGATTCCTTACGGACTTAATTAATTCCTTACGGAATTTATTAATTCATTACGGACTTAATTATTTCCTTAGGGACTTCATTAATTCATTTCGGACTTCATTAATTCATTACGGACTTCAATATTTCCTTAGGGACTTCATTAATTCATTACGGACTTTATATCTAATCGGGTCTCTGATCGGGTCTCTAATCGGGTCTCTGATCGGGTCTCTGATCGGGTCTCTGATCGGGTCTCTGATCGGGTCTCTGATCGGGTCTCTGATCGGGTCTCTGATCGGGTCTCTGATCGGGTATCTAATCGTGTCTCTGATGGGTTTTCTAATCGGGTCTCTAATCGGTTCTCTAAACGGGTCTCTAATCGGGTCTCTGATCGACTCTCTGATCGGGTCTCTGATCGGGTCTCTAATCGGGTCTCTAATCGGGTCTCTGATCGGGTCTCTGATCGGGTCTCTAATAGGGTCTCTAATCGGGTCTCTAATCGGGTCTCTAATCGGGTCTCTAATCGGGTCTCTGATCGGGTCTCTGATCGGGTCTCTGATCGGGTCTCTGATCGGGTCTCTGATCGGGTCTCTGATCGGGTCTCTAATAGGGTCTCTAATCGGGTCTCTAATCGGGTCTCTAATCGGGTCTCTTATCGGGTCTCTAACCGTGTCTCTGATCGGGTCTCTGATCGGGTCTCTGATCGGGTCTCTGATCGGGTTTCTGATCGGGTCTCTAATCGGGTCTCTAATCGGGTCTCTGATCGGGTCTCTAATCGGGTCTCTAATCGGGTCTCTGATCGGGTCTCTAATCGTGTCTCTAATCGGGTCTCTGATCGGGTCTCTAATCGGGTCTCTGATCGGGTCTCTGATCGGGTCTCTGATCGGGTCTCTGATCGGGTCTCTGATCGGGTCTCTGATCGGGTCTCTGATCGGGTCTCTAATCGAGGTCTCTGATCGGGTCTCTAATCCGGTCTCTAATCGGGTCTCTGATCGGGTCTATAATCGGGTTATCAGACGTGCACTTTGACCGGGACTCTAATCGGGGTCTCTTATCGGGTCTCTAACCGTGTCTCTGATCGGGTCTCTGATCGGGTCTCTGATCGGGTCTCTGATCGGGTCTTTGATCGGGTCTCTAATCGGGTCTCTAATCGGGTCTCTGATCGGGTCTCTAATCGGGTCTCTAATCGGGTCTCTGATCGGGTCTCTAATCGTGTCTCTAATCGGGTCTCTGATCGGGTCTCTAATCGGGTCTCTGATCGGGTCTCTGATCGGGTCTCTGATCGGGTCTCTGATCGGGTCTCTGATCGGGTCTCTGATCGGGTCTCTGATCGGGTCTCTGATCGGGTCTCTGATCGGGTCTCTAATCGAGGTCTCTGATCGGGTCTCTAATCCGGTCTCTAATCGGGTCTCTGATCGGGTCTATAATCGGGTTATCAGACGTGCACTTTGACCGGGACTCTAATCGGTGTCTCTTATCGGGTCTCTAACCGTGTCTCTGATCGGGTCTCTGATCGGGTCTCTAATCGGGTCTCTGATCGGGTCTCTGATCGGGTCTCTAATCGGGTCTCTGATCGGGGCTCTTATCGCGTCTCTGATCGGGTCTCTTATTGGGTCTTCAATCGGGTCTCTGATCGGGTCTCTGATCGGGTCTCTGATCGACTCTCTGATCGGGTCTCTGATCGGGTCTCTAATCGGGTCTATAATCGGGTTATCAGACGTGCACTTTGACCGGGACTCTAATCGGGGTCTCTTATCGGGTCTCTAACCGTGTCTCTGACGGGTCTCTGATCGGGTCTCTGATTGGGTCTCTAATCGGGTCTCTAATCGACGTCTCTAATCGAGGTCTCTGATCGGGTCTCTAATCCGGTCTCTAATCGGGTCTCTAATCGGGTCTGTGATCGGGTCTCTAATCGGGTTTCTGATCGGGTCTCTGATCGGGTCTCTGATCGGGTCTCTGATCGGGTCTCTGATCGGGTCTCTATTCGGGTCTCTGATCGGGTCTCTGATCGAGGTCTCTGATCGGGTCTCTGATCGGGTCTCTGATCGGGTCTCTAATCGAGGTCTCTGATCGGGTTATCAGACGTGCACTTTGACCGGGACTCTAATCGGGGTCTCTTGTCGGGTCTCTAACCGTGTCTCTAACCGTGTCTCTGATCGGGTCTCTGATCGGGTCTCTGATCGGGTCTCTGATCGGGTCTCTAATCGGGTCTCTGATCGGGTCTCTAATCGGGTCTCTGATCGGGTCTCTTATCGCGTCTCTGATCGGGTCTCTAATCCGGTCTCTAATCGGGTCTCTAATCGGGTCTGTGATCGGGTCTCTAATCGGGTTTCTGATCGGGTCTCTGATCGGGTCTCTGATCGGGTCTCTGATCGGGTCTCTGATCGGGTCTCTATTCGGGTCTCTGATCGGGTCTCTGATCGAGGTCTCTGATCGCGTCTCTGATCGGGTCTCTGATCGGGTCTCTAATCGGGTCTCAAATCGGGTCTCTAATCGGGTCTCTGATCGGGTCTCTGATCGGGTCTTTAATCGGGTCTTTAATCGGGTCTCTGATCGGGTCTCTGATCGGGTCTCTAATCGGGTCTCTAATCGGGTCTCTGATCGGGTCTCTAATCGGGTCTCTAATCGGGTCTCTAATCGGGTCTCTGATCGAGTCTCTGATTGGGTCTCTAATCCTGTCTCTAATCGGGTCTCTGATCGGGTCTCTAATCGGGTCTCTAATCGGGTCTCTAATCGGGTCTCTGATCGAGTCTCTGATCGGGTCTCTGATCGGGTCTCTGATCGGGTCTCTAATCGGGTCTCTAATCGGGTCTCTGATCGGGTCTCTAATCGGGTCTCTAATCGGGTCTCTAATCGGGTCTCTGATCGAGTCTCTGATCGGGTCTGTAATCGGGTCTCTGATCGGGTCTCTGATCGGGTCTCTAATCGGGTCTCTAATCGGGTCTCTGATCGGGTCTCTAATCGGGTCTCTAATCGGGTCTCTGATCGGGTCTCTAATCGGGTCTCTGATCGAGTCTCTGATCGGGTCTCTGATCGGGTCTCTGATCGGGTCTCTAATCGGGTCTCTAATCGGGTCTCTGATCGGGTCTCTAATCGGGTCTCTAATCGGGTCTCTAATCGGGTCTCTGATCGAGTCTCTGATCGGGTCTGTAATCGGGTCTCTGATCGGGTCTCTGATCGGGTCTCTAATCGGGTCTCTAATCGGGTCTCTGATCGGGTCTCTAATCGGGTCTCTAATCGGGTCTCTGATCGGGTCTCTAATCGGGTCTCTAATCGGGTCTCTAATCGGGTCTCTGATCGAGTCTCTGATCGGGTCTCTGATCGGGTCTCTGATCGGGTCTCTAATCGGGTCTCTAATCGGGTCTCTGATCGAGTCTCTGATCGGGTCTCTGATCGGGTCTCTGATCGGGTCTCTAATCGGGTCTCTAATCGGGTCTCTGATCGGGTCTCTAATCGGGTCTCTAATCGGGTCTCTAATCGGGTCTCTGATCGAGTCTCTGATCGGGTCTGTAATCGGGTCTCTGATCGGGTCTCTGATCGGGTCTCTAATCGGGTCTCTAATCGGGTCTCTGATCGGGTCTCTAATCGGGTCTCTAATCGGGTCTCTAATCGGGTCTCTGATCGAGTCTCTGATCGGGTCTGTAATCGGGTCTCTGATCGGGTCTCTGATCGGGTCTCTAATCGGGTCTCTAATCGGGTCTCTGATCGGGTCTCTAATCGGGTCTCTAATCGGGTCTCTGATCGGGTCTCTAATCGGGTCTCTAATCGGGTCTCTGATCGGGTCTCTAATCGGTTCTCTAATCGGGTCTCTGATCGGGTCTCTAATCGGGTCTCTAATCGGGTCTCTAATCGACGTCCCTAATCGAGGTCTCTGATCGAGTCTCTAATCCGGTCTCTAATCGGGTCTCTAATCGGGTCTGTGATCGGGTCGCTAATCGGGTCTTTGATCGGGTCTCTGATCGGGTCTCTGATCGGGTCTCTGATCGACTCTCTGATCGGGTCTCTGATCGGGTCTCTGATCGGGTCTCTGATCGACTCTCTGATCGAGTCTCTGATCGGGTCTCTAATCGGGTCTCTAATCGGGTCTCTAATCGGGTCTCCGATCGGGTGTCTGATCGGGTCTCTGATCGGGTCTCTGATCGACTCTCTGATCGGGTCTCTGATCGGGTCTCTAATCGGGTCTCTAATCGGGTCTCTGATCGGGTCTCTGATCGGGTCTCTAATCGGGTCTCTAATCGGGTCTCTAATCGGGTCTCTGATCGGGTCTCTGATCGGGTCTTTAATCGGGTCTTTAATCGGGTCTCTGATCGGGTCTCTGATCGGGTCTCTAATCGGGTCTCTAATCGGGTCTCTGATCGGGTCTCTAATCGGGTCTCTAATCGGGTCTCTAATCGGGTCTCTGATCGAGTCTCTGATCGGGTCTCTAATCGGGTCTCTAATCGGGTCTCTGATCGGGTCTCTAATCGGGTCTCTAATCGGGTCTCTAATCGGGTCTCTGATCGAGTCTCTGATCGGGTCTCTGATCGGGTCTCTGATCGGGTCTCTAATCGGGTCTCTAATCGGGTCTCTGATCGGGTCTCTAATCGGGTCTCTAATCGGGTCTCTAATCGGGTCTCTGATCGAGTCTCTGATCGGGTCTCTAATCGGGTCTCTGATCGGGTCTCTGATCGGGTCTCTAATCGGGTCTCTAATCGGGTCTCTGATCGGGTCTCTAATCGGGTCTCTAATCGGGTCTCTGATCGGGTCTCTAATCGGGTCTCTAATCGGGTCTCTGATCGGGTCTCTAATCGGTTCTCTAATCGGGTCTCTGATCGGGTCTCTAATCGGGTCTCTAATCGGGTCTCTAATCGACGTCTCTAATCGAGGTCTCTGATCGGGTCTCTAATCCGGTCTCTAATCGGGTCTCTAATCGGGTCTCTAATCGGGTCTGTGATCGGGTCTCTAATCGGGTCTATGATCGGGTCTCTGATCGGGTCTCTGATCGGGTCTCTGATCGACTCTCTGATCGGGTCTCTGATCGGGTCTCTAATCGGGTCTCTGATCGACTCTCTGATCGGGTCTCTGATCGGGTCTCTAATCGGGTCTCTAGTCGGGTCTCTGATCGGGTCTCTGATCGGGTCTCTAATCGGGTCTCTAATCGGGTCTCTAATCGGGTCTCTGATCGGGTCTCTGATCGGGGACTGAATGAATTCCTTACGGACTGAATGAATTCCTTACGGACTGAATTAATTTCATACGGACTGAATTAATTCCTTACTGACTGAATTAATTCCTTACGTACTGAACTTATTCCTTACGGACTAAATTATATCCTTACGGACTGAATTAATTCCTTACGGACTGAATTAATTCCTTACGGACTGAATTAATTCCTTACGGACTGAAATATTTCCTTACGGACTGAATTAATTCTTTAGGATTGATTGAATTCCTTTCTTACTGAATTAATTCCTTACTGACTTAATTAAATCCTTACAGACTAAATTAATTCCTTATGGACTTAATTAATTCCGTAAGGAATGAATTAATTAATTACGGACTGAATTAATTCCTTACGGACTGAATTAATTCTATAATTAATTCCTTACGGACTGAGTTAATTTCATACGGACTGAATTAATTCATTACGGACTTAATTAATCGATTACGGACTGAATTAATTCCTTACGTACTGAACTTATTCCTTACGGACTGAATTATATCCTTACGGACTGAATTAATTCCTTACGGACTGAATTAATTCCTTACGGACTGAATTAATACCTTACAGACTGAATTACATCCTTACGGACAGAATTAATTCCTTACGGACTGAATTAATTCCTTACGGACTGAATTTATTCCTTACGGACTGAATTAGTTCCTTACGGACTGAATTAATTCCTTACGGACTGAATTAATACCTTACGGACTGAATTAAATCCTTACGGACTGAATTAATTCCTTACGGACTGAATTAATTCATTACGGACTTAATTAAATCCTTACAGACTGAATTAATTCCTTAATTAATTCCTTACGGACTGAGTTAATTTCATACGGACTGAATTAATTCATTACGGACTTAATTAATCGATTACGGACTGAATTAATTCCTTACGTACTGAACTTATTCCTTACGGACTGAATTATATCCTTACGGACTGAATTAAGTCCTTACGGACTGAAATAATTCCTTACGGACTGAATTAATTCCTTACGGACTGAATTACATCCTTACGGACAGAATTAATTCCTTACGGACTGAATTAATTCCTTACGGACTGAATTTATTCCTTACGGACTGAATTAGTTCCTTACGGACTGAATTAATTCCTTACGGACTGAATGAATTCCTTACGGACTGAATGAATTCCTTACGGACTGAATTAATTTCATACGGACTGAATTAATTCCTTACTGACTGAATTAATTCCTTACGTACTGAACTTATTCCTTACGGACTGAATTATATCCTTACGGACTGAATTAATTCCTTACGGACTGAATTAATTCCTTACGGACTGAATTAATTCCTTACGGACTGAAATATTTTCTTACGGACTGAATTAATTCTTTAGGATTGATTGAATTCCTTTCTTACTGAATTAATTCCTTACTGACTTAATTAAATCCTTACAGACTAAATTAATTCCTTATGGACTTAATTAATTCCGTAAGGAATGAATTAATTAATTACGGACTGAATTAATTCCTTACGGACTGAATTAATTCTATAATTAATTCCTTACGGACTGAGTTAATTTCATACGGACTGAATTAATTCATTACGGACTTAATTAATCGATTACGGACTGAATTAATTCCTTACGTACTGAACTTATTCCTTACGGACTGAATTATATCCTTACGGACTGAATTAATTCCTTACGGACTGAATTAATTCCTTACGGACTGAATTAATACCTTACAGACTGAATTACATCCTTACGGACAGAATTAATTCCTTACGGACTGAATTAATTCCTTACGGACTGAATTTATTCCTTACGGACTGAATTAGTTCCTTACGGACTGAATTAATTCCTTACGGACTGAATTAATACCTTACGGACTGAATTAAATCCTTACGGACTGAATTAATTCCTTACGGACTGAATTAATTCATTACGGACTTAATTAAATCCTTACAGACTGAATTAATTCCTTAATTAATTCCTTACGGACTGAGTTAATTTCATACGGACTGAATTAATTCATTACGGACTTAATTAATCGATTACGGACTGAATTAATTCCTTACGTACTGAACTTATTCCTTACGGACTGAATTATATCCTTACGGACTGAATTAAGTCTTTACGGACTGAATTAATTCCTTACGGACTGAATTATTTCCTTACGGACTGAATTAATTCTTTAGGATTGATTGAATTCCTTTCTTACTGAAAAAATTCCTAACGGACTGAATTAATTCCTTAATTAATTCCTTACGGACTGAATTAATTTCATACGGACTGAATTAATTCATTACGGACTTAATTAATCCATTACGGACTGAATTAATTCCTTACGGACTTAATTAATTCCTTACGGACTGTATAAATTCCTTACGGACTGAATTAATTCCTTACGGACTGAATTAGGTCCTTACGGACTGAATTAATTCTTTAGGATTGATTGAATTCCTTTCTTACTGAATTAATTCCTTACGGACTGAATGAATTCCTTACGGACTGAATTAATTTCATACGGACTGAATTAATACCTTACGGACTGTATTAATTCCTTACGGACTGAATTAATACCTTACGGACTGAATTAAATCCTTACGGACTGAATTAATTCCTTACGGACTGAATTAATACCTTACGGACTGGATTAATACCTTACGGACTGAATTAATTCCTTACGGACTGAATTAATACCTTACGGACTGAATTAAATCCTTACGGACTGAATTAATTCCTTACGGACTTAATTAATTCCTTACGGACTTAATTAATTCCTTACGGACTGAATTAATTCATTACGGACTGAATTAATTCATTACGGACTGAATTAATACCTCAGGGACTGAATTAAATCCTTACGGACTGAATTAATTCCTAACTTACTTAATTAATTCCTTACGGACTGAATTAATTCAATTAGGACTTAATTAATTCCTTACGGACTGAATTAATTCCTTACGGACCTAATTAATTCCTTACGGACGGAATTAATTCTTTACGGACTTAATTAATTCCTTACGGACTTAATTAATTCCTTACGTACTTAACTAATTCCTTACGGTCTGAATTAATTCCGTACGGATTTAATTAATTCCTTACGGACTGAATTGATTCCTTACGGACTGAATTAATTCATTATGGACTTAATCAATTCCGTAAGGAATGAATGAATTAATTACGGACTGAAATAATTCCTTACGGACTAAATTAATTCCTTACGGACTGAATTAATTCCTTACGGACTGAATTAATTCCTTACGGACTGAATTAATTCCTTACGGACTGAATTTTTTCCTTACGGACTGAATTAATTCTTTAGGATAGATTGAATTCCTTTCTTACTGAATTAATTCACTACGGACTGAAATAATTCCTTACGGACTGAATTAATTCCTTACGGACTAAATTAATTCTTTAATTAATTCCGTACGGACTGAATTAATTCATTTCGGACTTAATTAATCGATTACGGACTGAATTAATTCCTTACGTAATGAACTTATTCCTTACGGACTGAATTAATTCCTTACGGACTGAATTAATACCTTACGGATTTAATTAATTCCTTACGGTCTGAATTAATTCCGTACGGATTTAATTAATTCCTTACGGACTGAATTAATTCCTTACGGACTGAATTAATTCATTATGGACTTAATTAATTCCGTAAGGAATGAATGAATTAATTACGGACTGAAATAATTCTTTACGGACTGAATTAATTCCTTACGGACTGAATTAGTTCCTTACGGACTGAATTAATTCTTTAGGATTTATTGAATTCCTTTCTTACTGAATTAACTACATACGGACTGAATGAATTCCTTACGGACTGAATTAATTCCTTACCCACTGAATTAATACCTTACGGATTTAATTAATTCCTTACGGTCTGAATTAATTCCTTACAGACTGGATTAATTCCTCATGGACTGAATTAATTCCTTACGAACTTAATTAATTCATTACGGACTGAATTAATACCTCACGGACTGAATTAAATCCTTACGGACTGAAATAATTCCTTACGGACTTAATTAATTCCTTACGGACTGAATTAATTCATTACGGACTGAATTAATTCCTTACGGACTGAATTAATTCCTTACGTACTTAATTAATTCCTTACGGTCTGAATTAATTCCGTACGGATTTAATTAATTCCTTACGGAATTAATTAATTCCTTACGGACTTAATTAAATCCATACGGACTTAATTAATTCCTTACGGACTTAAATAATTCTTTACGGAATTAATTAATTCATTACGGAATTTATTAATTCATTACGGATTCAATTAATTCATTACGGACTTTCTTAATTCTTTACGGACTTAATTAGTTCCTTACGGACCTAATTCATTTATTACGGACTTAATTAATTCATTACGAACTTAAATAATTCATTACGGACTTAATTAAATCCTTACGGACTTAATTAATTCATTACGGACTTAATTAATTCCTTACGGAATTAATTCTCTAATCGGGTTTCTGATCGGGTCTCTGATCGGGTCTCTGATCGGGTCTCTGATCGGGTCTCTGATCGGGTCTCTATTCGGGTCTCTGATCGGGTCTCTGATCGGGTCTCTGATCGGGTCTCTGATCGGGTCTCTGATCGGGTCTCTAATCGAGGTCTCTGATCGGGTCTCTAATCCGGTCTCTAATCGGGTCTCTGATCGGGTCTATAATCTTATAATTCCTTACGGAATTAATTCATTCATTACGGAATTAAATAATTCATTACGGATTGAATTAATTCATTACGGACTTTATTAATTCTTTACGGACTTAATTAATTCCTTACGGACTTAATTAATTCTTTTCGGAATTAATTAATTCATTAGGGAATTTATTAATTCATTACGGATTCAATTAATTCATTACGGACTTTCTTAATTCATTACGGACTTAATTAATTCCTTACGGACCTAATTCATTCATTACGGACTTTATAAATTCCTTAGGGACTTAATTAATTTCTTACGGACTTAGTTAAATCATAACGGACTAAATTAATTCCTTACGGACTTAATTAATTCCTTACGGACTTAATTAATTCCTTACGGAATTAATTAATTCCTTACGGCCTTAACTAAATCCCTACGGACTTAATTAATTCCTTACGGACTTAATTAATTCTTTAGGAATTAATTAATTCATTACGGAATTTATTAATTCATTACGGATTCAATTAATTCATTACGGACTTTCTTAATTCATTACGGACTTAATTAATTCCTTACAGACTTAATTAATTCAGTAAGGACTTAATTAATTCCTTACGGACTTAATTAATTCCTTACGGACTTAATTATTTCATTACGGACTTAATTAATTCCTTACGGACTTAACTAATTCCTTGCGGCCTTAATTAAATCCATACGGACTTAATTAATTCCTTACGGACTTAAATAATTCCTTACGGAATTAATTAATTCCTTACGGCCTTAACGAAATCCCTACGCACTTAATTATTTCCTTACGGACTTAATTAATTCCTTACGGACTTAATTATTTCATTACGGACTTCATTAATTCCTTACGTACTTAATTAACTCACTACGGACTTCATTAATTCCCTACGGAATTTATTAATTCATTACGGACTTTATAAATTCCTTAGGGACTTTAGAAATTCCTTAGGTACTTAATTAATTCCTTACGGACTTAGTTAATTCATTACGGACTTTATAAATTCCTTAGGGACTTAATTAATTCCTTACGGACTTAATTAATTCATTACGAACTTAATTAATTCATTACGGACTTAATTAATTCTTTACGGAATTAAATAATTCATTACGGAATTTATTAATTCATTACGGAATTAATTAAATCCTTACGGACTTAATTAATTCATTACGGAATTAAATAATTCATTACGGATTTAATTAATTAATTACGGACTTTATGAATTCATTTCGGAATTAATTAATTCCTTACGGACTTAATTAATTCACTACGGACTTTATTAATTCATTACGGACTTAATTATTTCCTTAGGGACTTCAATAATTCATTTCGGACTTCATTAATTCATTACGGAATTTATAAATTCCTTAGGAACTTAATTAATTCCTTACGGACTTAATTAATTCCTTACGGCCTTAATTAAATCTTTACGGAATTAATTAATTCATTACGGAATTTATTAATTCATTACGGATTCAATTAATTCATTACGGACTTTCTTAATTCATTACGGACTTAATTAATTCCTTACGGACCTAATTCATTCATTACGGACTTTATAAATTCCTTAGGGACTTAATTAATTCCTTACGGATTTACTTAATTCATAACGGACTTAATTAATTCCCTACGGACTTAATTAATTCCTTACGGCCTTAATTAAATCCCTACGGACTTAATTAATTCAGTACGGACTTAATTAATTCCTTACGGATTTAACTAATTCCTTACGGACTTAATTAATTCATTACGGAATTTATTAATTCATTACGGACTTAATTAAATCCTTACAGACTTAATTAATTCAGTAAGGACTTAATTGATTCCTTACGGACTTAATTAATTCCTTACGGAATTTATTAATTCATTACGGACTTAATTATTTCCTTAGGGACTTCATTAATTCATTTCGGACTTCATTAATTCATTACGGACTTCAATATTTCCTTAGGGACTTCATTAATTCATTACGGACTTTATATCTAATCGGGTCTCTGATCGGGTCTCTAATCGGGTCTCTGATCGGGTCTCTGATCGGGTCTCTGATCGGGTCTCTGATCGGGTCTCTGATCGGGTCTCTGATCGGGTCTCTGATCGGGTATCTAATCGTGTCTCTGATGGGTTTTCTAATCGGGTCTCTAATCGGTTCTCTAAACGGGTCTCTAATCGGGTCTCTGATCGACTCTCTGATCGGGTCTCTGATCGGGTCTCTAATCGGGTCTCTAATCGGGTCTCTGATCGGGTCTCTGATCGGGTCTCTAATAGGGTCTCTAATCGGGTCTCTAATCGGGTCTCTAATCGGGTCTCTAATCGGGTCTCTGATCGGGTCTCTGATCGGGTCTCTGATCGGGTCTCTGATCGGGTCTCTGATCGGGTCTCTGATCGGGTCTCTAATAGGGTCTCTAATCGGGTCTCTAATCGGGTCTCTAATCGGGTCTCTTATCGGGTCTCTAACCGTGTCTCTGATCGGGTCTCTGATCGGGTCTCTGATCGGGTCTCTGATCGGGTTTCTGATCGGGTCTCTAATCGGGTCTCTAATCGGGTCTCTGATCGGGTCTCTAATCGGGTCTCTAATCGGGTCTCTGATCGGGTCTCTAATCGTGTCTCTAATCGGGTCTCTGATCGGGTCTCTAATCGGGTCTCTGATCGGGTCTCTGATCGGGTCTCTGATCGGGTCTCTGATCGGGTCTCTGATCGGGTCTCTGATCGGGTCTCTAATCGAGGTCTCTGATCGGGTCTCTAATCCGGTCTCTAATCGGGTCTCTGATCGGGTCTATAATCGGGTTATCAGACGTGCACTTTGACCGGGACTCTAATCGGGGTCTCTTATCGGGTCTCTAACCGTGTCTCTGATCGGGTCTCTGATCGGGTCTCTGATCGGGTCTCTGATCGGGTCTTTGATCGGGTCTCTAATCGGGTCTCTAATCGGGTCTCTGATCGGGTCTCTAATCGGGTCTCTAATCGGGTCTCTGATCGGGTCTCTAATCGTGTCTCTAATCGGGTCTCTGATCGGGTCTCTAATCGGGTCTCTGATCGGGTCTCTGATCGGGTCTCTGATCGGGTCTCTGATCGGGTCTCTGATCGGGTCTCTGATCGGGTCTCTGATCGGGTCTCTGATCGGGTCTCTGATCGGGTCTCTAATCGAGGTCTCTGATCGGGTCTCTAATCCGGTCTCTAATCGGGTCTCTGATCGGGTCTATAATCGGGTTATCAGACGTGCACTTTGACCGGGACTCTAATCGGTGTCTCTTATCGGGTCTCTAACCGTGTCTCTGATCGGGTCTCTGATCGGGTCTCTAATCGGGTCTCTGATCGGGTCTCTGATCGGGTCTCTAATCGGGTCTCTGATCGGGGCTCTTATCGCGTCTCTGATCGGGTCTCTTATTGGGTCTTCAATCGGGTCTCTGATCGGGTCTCTGATCGGGTCTCTGATCGACTCTCTGATCGGGTCTCTGATCGGGTCTCTAATCGGGTCTATAATCGGGTTATCAGACGTGCACTTTGACCGGGACTCTAATCGGGGTCTCTTATCGGGTCTCTAACCGTGTCTCTGACGGGTCTCTGATCGGGTCTCTGATTGGGTCTCTAATCGGGTCTCTAATCGACGTCTCTAATCGAGGTCTCTGATCGGGTCTCTAATCCGGTCTCTAATCGGGTCTCTAATCGGGTCTGTGATCGGGTCTCTAATCGGGTTTCTGATCGGGTCTCTGATCGGGTCTCTGATCGGGTCTCTGATCGGGTCTCTGATCGGGTCTCTATTCGGGTCTCTGATCGGGTCTCTGATCGAGGTCTCTGATCGGGTCTCTGATCGGGTCTCTGATCGGGTCTCTAATCGAGGTCTCTGATCGGGTTATCAGACGTGCACTTTGACCGGGACTCTAATCGGGGTCTCTTATCGGGTCTCTAACCGTGTCTCTAACCGTGTCTCTGATCGGGTCTCTGATCGGGTCTCTGATCGGGTCTCTGATCGGGTCTCTAATCGGGTCTCTGATCGGGTCTCTAATCGGGTCTCTGATCGGGTCTCTTATCGCGTCTCTGATCGGGTCTCTAATCCGGTCTCTAATCGGGTCTCTAATCGGGTCTGTGATCGGGTCTCTAATCGGGTTTCTGATCGGGTCTCTGATCGGGTCTCTGATCGGGTCTCTGATCGGGTCTCTGATCGGGTCTCTATTCGGGTCTCTGATCGGGTCTCTGATCGAGGTCTCTGATCGCGTCTCTGATCGGGTCTCTGATCGGGTCTCTAATCGGGTCTCAAATCGGGTCTCTAATCGGGTCTCTGATCGGGTCTCTGATCGGGTCTTTAATCGGGTCTTTAATCGGGTCTCTGATCGGGTCTCTGATCGGGTCTCTAATCGGGTCTCTAATCGGGTCTCTGATCGGGTCTCTAATCGGGTCTCTAATCGGGTCTCTAATCGGGTCTCTGATCGAGTCTCTGATTGGGTCTCTAATCCTGTCTCTAATCGGGTCTCTGATCGGGTCTCTAATCGGGTCTCTAATCGGGTCTCTAATCGGGTCTCTGATCGAGTCTCTGATCGGGTCTCTGATCGGGTCTCTGATCGGGTCTCTAATCGGGTCTCTAATCGGGTCTCTGATCGGGTCTCTAATCGGGTCTCTAATCGGGTCTCTAATCGGGTCTCTGATCGAGTCTCTGATCGGGTCTGTAATCGGGTCTCTGATCGGGTCTCTGATCGGGTCTCTAATCGGGTCTCTAATCGGGTCTCTGATCGGGTCTCTAATCGGGTCTCTAATCGGGTCTCTGATCGGGTCTCTAATCGGGTCTCTGATCGAGTCTCTGATCGGGTCTCTGATCGGGTCTCTGATCGGGTCTCTAATCGGGTCTCTAATCGGGTCTCTGATCGGGTCTCTAATCGGGTCTCTAATCGGGTCTCTAATCGGGTCTCTGATCGAGTCTCTGATCGGGTCTGTAATCGGGTCTCTGATCGGGTCTCTGATCGGGTCTCTAATCGGGTCTCTAATCGGGTCTCTGATCGGGTCTCTAATCGGGTCTCTAATCGGGTCTCTGATCGGGTCTCTAATCGGGTCTATAATCGGGTCTCTAATCGGGTCTCTGATCGAGTCTCTGATCGGGTCTCTGATCGGGTCTCTGATCGGGTCTCTAATCGGGTCTCTAATCGGGTCTCTGATCGAGTCTCTGATCGGGTCTCTGATCGGGTCTCTGATCGGGTCTCTAATCGGGTCTCTAATCGGGTCTCTGATCGGGTCTCTAATCGGGTCTCTAATCGGGTCTCTAATCGGGTCTCTGATCGAGTCTCTGATCGGGTCTGTAATCGGGTCTCTGATCGGGTCTCTGATCGGGTCTCTAATCGGGTCTCTAATCGGGTCTCTGATCGGGTCTCTAATCGGGTCTCTAATCGGGTCTCTAATCGGGTCTCTGATCGAGTCTCTGATCGGGTCTGTAATCGGGTCTCTGATCGGGTCTCTGATCGGGTCTCTAATCGGGTCTCTAATCGGGTCTCTGATCGGGTCTCTAATCGGGTCTCTAATCGGGTCTCTGATCGGGTCTCTAATCGGGTCTCTAATCGGGTCTCTGATCGGGTCTCTAATCGGTTCTCTAATCGGGTCTCTGATCGGGTCTCTAATCGGGTCTCTAATCGGGTCTCTAATCGACGTCCCTAATCGAGGTCTCTGATCGAGTCTCTAATCCGGTCTCTAATCGGGTCTCTAATCGGGTCTGTGATCGGGTCGCTAATCGGGTCTTTGATCGGGTCTCTGATCGGGTCTCTGATCGGGTCTCTGATCGACTCTCTGATCGGGTCTCTGATCGGGTCTCTGATCGGGTCTCTGATCGACTCTCTGATCGAGTCTCTGATCGGGTCTCTAATCGGGTCTCTAATCGGGTCTCTAATCGGGTCTCCGATCGGGTGTCTGATCGGGTCTCTGATCGGGTCTCTGATCGACTCTCTGATCGGGTCTCTGATCGGGTCTCTAATCGGGTCTCTAATCGGGTCTCTGATCGGGTCTCTGATCGGGTCTCTAATCGGGTCTCTAATCGGGTCTCTAATCGGGTCTCTGATCGGGTCTCTGATCGGGTCTTTAATCGGGTCTTTAATCGGGTCTCTGATCGGGTCTCTGATCGGGTCTCTAATCGGGTCTCTAATCGGGTCTCTGATCGGGTCTCTAATCGGGTCTCTAATCGGGTCTCTAATCGGGTCTCTGATCGAGTCTCTGATCGGGTCTCTAATCGGGTCTCTAATCGGGTCTCTGATCGGGTCTCTAATCGGGTCTCTAATCGGGTCTCTAATCGGGTCTCTGATCGAGTCTCTGATCGGGTCTCTGATCGGGTCTCTGATCGGGTCTCTAATCGGGTCTCTAATCGGGTCTCTGATCGGGTCTCTAATCGGGTCTCTAATCGGGTCTCTAATCGGGTCTCTGATCGAGTCTCTGATCGGGTCTCTAATCGGGTCTCTGATCGGGTCTCTGATCGGGTCTCTAATCGGGTCTCTAATCGGGTCTCTGATCGGGTCTCTAATCGGGTCTCTAATCGGGTCTCTGATCGGGTCTCTAATCGGGTCTCTAATCGGGTCTCTGATCGGGTCTCTAATCGGTTCTCTAATCGGGTCTCTGATCGGGTCTCTAATCGGGTCTCTAATCGGGTCTCTAATCGACGTCTCTAATCGAGGTCTCTGATCGGGTCTCTAATCCGGTCTCTAATCGGGTCTCTAATCGGGTCTCTAATCGGGTCTGTGATCGGGTCTCTAATCGGGTCTATGATCGGGTCTCTGATCGGGTCTCTGATCGGGTCTCTGATCGACTCTCTGATCGGGTCTCTGATCGGGTCTCTAATCGGGTCTCTGATCGACTCTCTGATCGGGTCTCTGATCGGGTCTCTAATCGGGTCTCTAGTCGGGTCTCTGATCGGGTCTCTGATCGGGTCTCTAATCGGGTCTCTAATCGGGTCTCTAATCGGGTCTCTGATCGGGTCTCTGATCGGGGACTGAATGAATTCCTTACGGACTGAATGAATTCCTTACGGACTGAATTAATTTCATACGGACTGAATTAATTCCTTACTGACTGAATTAATTCCTTACGTACTGAACTTATTCCTTACGGACTAAATTATATCCTTACGGACTGAATTAATTCCTTACGGACTGAATTAATTCCTTACGGACTGAATTAATTCCTTACGGACTGAAATATTTCCTTACGGACTGAATTAATTCTTTAGGATTGATTGAATTCCTTTCTTACTGAATTAATTCCTTACTGACTTAATTAAATCCTTACAGACTAAATTAATTCCTTATGGACTTAATTAATTCCGTAAGGAATGAATTAATTAATTACGGACTGAATTAATTCCTTACGGACTGAATTAATTCTATAATTAATTCCTTACGGACTGAGTTAATTTCATACGGACTGAATTAATTCATTACGGACTTAATTAATCGATTACGGACTGAATTAATTCCTTACGTACTGAACTTATTCCTTACGGACTGAATTATATCCTTACGGACTGAATTAATTCCTTACGGACTGAATTAATTCCTTACGGACTGAATTAATACCTTACAGACTGAATTACATCCTTACGGACAGAATTAATTCCTTACGGACTGAATTAATTCCTTACGGACTGAATTTATTCCTTACGGACTGAATTAGTTCCTTACGGACTGAATTAATTCCTTACGGACTGAATTAATACCTTACGGACTGAATTAAATCCTTACGGACTGAATTAATTCCTTACGGACTGAATTAATTCATTACGGACTTAATTAAATCCTTACAGACTGAATTAATTCCTTAATTAATTCCTTACGGACTGAGTTAATTTCATACGGACTGAATTAATTCATTACGGACTTAATTAATCGATTACGGACTGAATTAATTCCTTACGTACTGAACTTATTCCTTACGGACTGAATTATATCCTTACGGACTGAATTAAGTCCTTACGGACTGAAATAATTCCTTACGGACTGAATTAATTCCTTACGGACTGAATTACATCCTTACGGACAGAATTAATTCCTTACGGACTGAATTAATTCCTTACGGACTGAATTTATTCCTTACGGACTGAATTAGTTCCTTACGGACTGAATTAATTCCTTACGGACTGAATGAATTCCTTACGGACTGAATGAATTCCTTACGGACTGAATTAATTTCATACGGACTGAATTAATTCCTTACTGACTGAATTAATTCCTTACGTACTGAACTTATTCCTTACGGACTGAATTATATCCTTACGGACTGAATTAATTCCTTACGGACTGAATTAATTCCTTACGGACTGAATTAATTCCTTACGGACTGAAATATTTTCTTACGGACTGAATTAATTCTTTAGGATTGATTGAATTCCTTTCTTACTGAATTAATTCCTTACTGACTTAATTAAATCCTTACAGACTAAATTAATTCCTTATGGACTTAATTAATTCCGTAAGGAATGAATTAATTAATTACGGACTGAATTAATTCCTTACGGACTGAATTAATTCTATAATTAATTCCTTACGGACTGAGTTAATTTCATACGGACTGAATTAATTCATTACGGACTTAATTAATCGATTACGGACTGAATTAATTCCTTACGTACTGAACTTATTCCTTACGGACTGAATTATATCCTTACGGACTGAATTAATTCCTTACGGACTGAATTAATTCCTTACGGACTGAATTAATACCTTACAGACTGAATTACATCCTTACGGACAGAATTAATTCCTTACGGACTGAATTAATTCCTTACGGACTGAATTTATTCCTTACGGACTGAATTAGTTCCTTACGGACTGAATTAATTCCTTACGGACTGAATTAATACCTTACGGACTGAATTAAATCCTTACGGACTGAATTAATTCCTTACGGACTGAATTAATTCATTACG
This sequence comes from Lepidurus packardi, assembly GCA_023053545.1. Taxonomy (NCBI): domain Eukaryota; kingdom Metazoa; phylum Arthropoda; class Branchiopoda; order Notostraca; family Triopsidae; genus Lepidurus; species Lepidurus packardi. The sequence continues at coordinate 382,308 of JAKZAN010000046.1, forward strand.
GACTTAATTAAATCCTTACAGACTGAATTAATTCCTTAATTAATTCCTTACGGACTGAGTTAATTTCATACGGACTGAATTAATTCATTACGGACTTAATTAATCGATTACGGACTGAATTAATTCCTTACGTACTGAACTTATTCCTTACGGACTGAATTATATCCTTACGGACTGAATTAAGTCCTTACGGACTGAAATAATTCCTTACGGACTGAATTAATTCCTTACGGACTTAATTAATTCCTTACGGACTTAATTAATTCCTTACGGACTGAATTAGTTCCTTACGGACTGAATTAATTCTTTAAGATTGATTGAATTCCTTTCTCACTGAATAATTCCTTACGGACTGAATGAATTCCTTACGGACTGAATGAATTCCTTACGGACTGAATTAATTTCATACGGACTGAATTAATTCCTTACTGACTGAATTAATTCCTTACGGACTGAATTAATTCCTTACGGGCTGAATTAATTCCTTACTGACTGAATTAATTCCTTACGGACTGAATTAATTCCTTACGGACTGAATTAATTCCTTACGGACTGAAATATTTCCTTACGGACTGAATTAATTCTTTAGGATTGATTGAATTCCTTTCTTACTGAATTAATTCCTTACGGACTGAAATAATTCCTTACGGACTGAATTAATTTCTTACGGACTGAATTAATTCCTTACGGACCTAATTAATTCCTTACGGACGGAATTAATTCTTTACGGACTTAATTAATTCCTTACGAACTTAATTAATTCCTTACGTACTTAATTAATTCCTTACGGACTGAATTAATTCCTTACGGACTGAAATATTTCCTCACGGACTGAATTAATTCTTTAGGATTGATTGAATTCCTTTCTTACTGAATTAATTCCTTACGGACTGAAATAATTCCTTACGGACTGAATTAATTTCTTACGGACTGAATTAATACCTTACGGACTGAATTAATTTCATCCGGACTGAATTAATTCATTAAGCACTTAATTAATCCATTACGGACTGAATTATTTCCTTACGTATTGAAGTTATTCCTTACGGACTGAATTAATTCCTTACGGACTGAATTAATTCCTTACGGACTTAATTAATTCCTTACGGACTGAATTAATTTCATCTGGACCTAATTAATTCCTTACGGACGGAATTAATTCCTTACGGACTGAATTAATTCCTTACGGACTGAATTAATCCATTATGGACTTAATTAATTCCGTAAGGAATGAATGAATTAGTTACGGACTGAAATAAATCCTTACGGACTAAATTAATTCCTTACGAACTGAATTAATTCCTTACGGACTGAATTAATTCCTTACGGACTGAATTAATTCCTTACGGACTGAGTTATTTCCTTACGGACTGAATTAATTCTTTAGGATTGATTGAATTCCTTCCTAACTGAAAAAATTCCTTACGGACTGAATTAATTTCATACGGACTGAATTAATTCATTACGGACTTAATTAACCCATTTCAGACTGAATTAATTCCTTACGGACTTAATCAATTCCTTACGGACTGAATTATTTCCTTACGGACTGTATTAATTCCTTACGGACTGAATTAGTACCTTACGGACTGAATTAATTCTTTAGGATTGATTGAATTCCTTTCTTACTGAATTAATTCCTTACGGACTGAATGAATTCCTTACGGACTGAAATAATTTCATACGGACTGAATTAATACCTTACGGACTGAATTAAATCCTTACGGACTGAATTAATTCCTTACGGACTGAATTAATACCTTACGGACTGAATTAAATCCTTACAGACTGAATTAATTCCTTACGGACTGAACTAATTCCTTAATTCCTTAATTAATTCCTTACGGACTGAAATAATTTCATCCGGACTGAATTAATTCATTACGCACTTAATTCTTCCATTACGGACTGAATTTATTCCTTAAGGACTATTAATTCCTTACGGATTGAATTAATACCTTACGGACTGAATTAAATCCTTACGGACTGAATTAATTCCTTACGGACTTAATTAATTCCTTACGGACTTAATTAATTCCTTATAGACTGAATTAATTCATTACGGACTGAATTAATTCATTACGGACTGAATTAATACCTTACGGACTGAATTAAATCCTTACGGACTGAATTAATTCCTTACGGACTTAATTAATTCCTTACGGACTGAATTAATTCCTTACGGACTGAATTAATTCCTTACGGACTGAATTAATTCCTTACTGATTGAATTAATTCATACGGACTGAATTAATTCCTTACGGACTGAATTAATTCTTTATGATTGGTTGAATTCCTTACTTACTGAATTAATTAGTTACGGACTGAATTAATTCCTTACGGACTGAATTAATTCCTTACGGACTGAATTAACTACTTAGGGACTGAATTAATTCCTTACGGACTGAATTAATTCTTTAGGGACTGAATTGATTCCTTACTGACTTAATTAACTACTTACGGACTGAATTAATTTCTTACGGACTGAATTAATTCCTTACTGACTTTATAAATTCCTTACGGATTATATCAATACCTTACGGACTTAATTAATTCTTTACGGAATGATTTACTTCCTTACGGACTGAATTAATTCCTTACGGACTGAATTAGTTCCTTACGGACTAAATTATTTCCATACGGCCTGAATTAATTTCTTACGGACTGAATTAATTCATTACGGACTTCATTAATCCATTACGGACTTAATTAATTCATTACGGACTGAATTAATTCATTACGGACTGAATTAATTCATTACGGACTTCATTAATTCCTTACGGACTGAATTAATTCCTTACGGCCTGATTTAATTCCTTCCAGACTGAATTAATTCCTTACGGCCTGATTTAATTCCTTACAGACTGGATTAATTCCTTATGGACTGAATTAATTCCTTACGAACTTAATTAATTCCTTACGGACTTAATTAATTCCTTACGGACTGAATTGTTTCCTTACGTACTGAATTTAATTCCATAAGGCCTGAATTAATTTCTTATGGACTGAATTAATTCATTACGTACTTCATTAATATATTACGGACTTAATTAATTCATTACGGACTGAATTAATTCATTACGGACTGAATTAATTCATTTCGGACTTAATTACTTCCTTACGGACTGAATTAATTCCTTTCGGCCTGATTTAATTCCTTACAGACTGAATTAATTCCTTACGGCCTGATTTAATTCCTTACAGACTGGATTAATTCCTCATGGACTGAATTAATTCCTTACGAACTTAATTAATTCCTTACGGACTTAATTAATTCCTTACGGACTGAATTAATTGTACTGATTGTACTGAATGTATTTCTTACGGACTGAATTAATTCCTTACGGACTGAACTAATTCCTTACGGACTTAAATAATTCATTACGGACTGAATTAATTCATTACGGACTGAATTAATTCCTTACGGACTGAATAAATTCCTTACGGACTGAATTAATTCTTTATGATTGATTGAATTCCTTATTTACTGAATTAATTAGTTACGAACTGAATTAATTCCTTACGGACTGAATTAATACCTTACGGACTGAATTTAATCCTTACGGACTGAATTAATTCCTTACGGACTGAAATAATACCTTACGGACTGAATTAAATCCTTACAAACTGAATTAATTCCTTACGGACTGAACTTATTCCTTACGGACTGAATTAATTCCTTACGGACTGAATTAATTCCTTACGGACTGAATTAATTCCTTAATTCCTTAATTAATTCCTTACGGACTGAATTAATTTCATCCGGACTGAATTAATTCATTACGCACTTAATTAATCCATTACGGACTGAATTAATTCCTTACGGACTGTAATAATTCCTTACGGACTGAATTAATACCTTACGGACTGAATTAAATACTTACGGACTGAATTAATTCCTTACGGACTTAATTAATTCCTTACGGACTTAATTAATTCCTTACGGACTGAATTAATTCATTACGGACTGAATTAATTCATTACGGACTGAATTAATACCTCACGGACTGAATTAAATCCTTACGGACTGAATTATTTCCTTACGGACTTAATTAATTCCTTACGGACTGAATTAATTCATTACGGACTGAATTAATTCCTTACGGACTGAATTAATTCATTACGGACTGAATTATTTCCTTACGGACTGAATTAATTCTTTAGGATTGATTGAATTCCTTTCTTACTGAAAAAATTCCTAACGGACTGAATTAATTCCTTAATTAATTCCTTACGGACTGAATTAATTTCATACGGACTGAATTAATTCATTACGGACTTAATTAATCCATTACGGACTGAATTAATTCCTTACGGACTTAATTAATTCCTTACGGACTGTATAAATTCCTTACGGACTGAATTAATTCCTTACGGACTGAATTAGGTCCTTACGGACTGAATTAATTCCTTACGGACTGAATTAATACCTTACGGACTGTATTAATTCCTTACGGACTGAATTAATACCTTACGGACTGAATTAAATCCTTACGGACTGAATTAATTCCTTACGGACTAAATTAATACCTTACGGACTGAATTAATACCTTACGGACTGAATTAAATCCTTACGGACTGAATTAATACCTTACGGACTGAATTAAATCCTTACGGACTGAATTAATTCCTTACGGACTTAATTAATTCCTTACGGACTTAATTAATTCCTTACGGACTTAATTAATTCCTTACGGACTGAATTAATTCATTACGGACTGAATTAATTCATTACGGACTGAATTAATACCTCACGGACTGAATTAAATCCTTACGTACTGAATTAATTCCTAACGGACTTAATTAATTCCTTACGGACTGAATTAATTCATTACGGACTGAATTAATTCCTTACGGACTGAATTAATTCCTTACGGACCTAATTAATTCCTTACGGACGGAATTAATTCTTTACGGACTTAATTAATTCCTTACGTACTTAATTAATTCCTTACGGTCTGAATTAATTCCGTACGGATTTAATTAATTCCTTACGGACTGAATTAATTCCTTACGGACTGAATTAATTCCTTACGGACTGAATTAATTCCTTACGGACTGAATTAATTCTTTACGGACTGAATTAATTCTTTAGGATTGATTGAATTCCTTTCTTACTGAATTAATTCATTACGGACTGAAATAATTCCTTACGGACTGAATTAATTCCTTACGGACTAAATTAATTCTTTAATTAATTCCGTACGGACTGAATTAATTCATTTCGGACTTAATTAATCGATTACGGACTGAATTAATTCCTTACGTAATGAACTTATTCCTTACGGACTGAATTAATTCCTTACGGACTTAATTAATTCCTTACGGACTTAATTAATTCCTTACGGACTGAATTAATTCATTACGGACTGAATTAATTCATTACGGACTGAATTAATACCTCACGGACTGAATTAATACCTCACGGACTGAATTAAATCCTTACGGACTGAATTAATTCCTTACGGACCTAATTAATTCCTTACGGACGGAATTAATTCTTTACGGACTAAATTAATTCCTTACGGACTGAATTAATTCCTTACGGACCTAATTAATTCCTTACGGACGGAATTAATTCTTTACGGACTTAATTAATTCCTTACGGACTTAATTAATTCCTTACGTACTTAATTAATTCCTTACGGTCTGAATTAATTCCGTACGGATTTAATTAATTCCTTACGGACTGAATTAATTCATTATGGACTTAATCAATTCCGTAAGGAATGAATGAATTAATTACGGACTGAAATAATTCCTTACGGACTAAATTAATTCCTTACGGACTGAATTAATTCCTTACGGACTGAATTAATTCCTTACGGACTGAATTAATTCCTTACGGACTGAATTTTTTCCTTACGGACTGAATTAATTCTTTAGGATTGATTGAATTCCTTTCTTACTGAATTAATTCATTACGGACTGAAATAATTCCTTACGGACTGAATTAATTCCTTACGGACTAAATTAATTCTTTAATTAATTCCGTACGGACTGAATTAATTCATTTCGGACTTAATTAAACGATTACGGACTGAATTAATTCCTTACGTAATGAACTTATTCCTTACGGACTGAATTAATTCCTTACGGACTGAATTAATACCTTACGGATTTAATTAATTCCTTACGGTCTGAATTAATTCCGTACGGATTTAATTAATTCCTTACGGACTGAATTAATTCCTTACGGACTGAATTAATTCATTATGGACTTAATTAATTCCGTAAGGAATGAATGAATTAATTACGGACTGAAATAATTCTTTACGGACTGAATTAATTCCTTACGAACTGAATTAATTCCTTACGGACTGAATTAGTTCCTTACGGACTGAATTAATTCTTTAGGATTTATTGAATTCCTTTCTTACTGAATTAACTACATACGGACTGAATGAATTCCTTACGGACTGAATTAATTCCTTACCCACTGAATTAATACCTTACGGATTTAATTAATTCCTTACGGTCTGAATTAATTCCTTACGGCCTGATTTAATTCCTTACAGACTGAATTAATTCCTTAAGGCCTGATTTAATTCCTTACAGACTGGATTAATTCCTCATGGACTGAATTAATTCCTTACGAACTTAATTAATTCCTTACGGACTGAATTAATTGTACTGATTGTACTGAATGTATTTCTTACGGACTGAATTAATTCCTTACGGACTGAACTAGTTCCTTACGGACTTAAATAATTCATTACGGACTTAATTAATTCCTTACGGACTGAATTAATTCATTACGGACTGAATTAATTCATTACGGACTGAATTAATACCTCACGGACTGAATTAAATCCTTACGGACTGAATTAATTCCTTACGGACTTAATTAATTCCTTACGGACTGAATTAATTCATTACGGTCTGAATTAATTCCGTACGGATTTAATTAATTCCTTACGGACTTAATTAATTCCTTACGGACTTAATTAAATCCATACGGACTTAATTAATTCCTTACGGACTTAAATAATTCTTTACGGAATTAATTAATTCATTACGGAATTTATTAATTCATTACGGATTCAATTAATTCATTACGGACTTTCTTAATTCATTACGGACTTAATTAGTTCCTTACGGACCTAATTCATTTATTACGGACTTAATTAATTCATTACGAACTTAAATAATTCATTACGGACTTAATTAAATCCTTACGGATTTAATTAATTCATTACGGACTTAATTAATTCCTTACGGAATTAATTCATTCATTACGGAATTAAATAATTCATTACGGATTTAATTAATTCATTACGGACTTTATTAATTCTTTACGGAATTAATTAATTCCTTACGGACTTAATTAATTCTTTACGGAATTAATTAATTCATTACGGAATTTATTAATTCATTACGGATTCAATTAATTCATTACGGACTTTCTTAATTCATTACGGACTTAATTAATTCCTTACGGACCTAATTCATTTATTACGGACTTTATAAATTCCTTAGGGACTTAATTAATTTCTTACGGACTTAGTTAAATCATAACGGACTAAATTAATTCCTTACGGACTTAATTAATTCCTTACGGACTTAATTAATTCCTTAGGGACTTAATTAATTCCTTACGGAATTAATTAATTCCTTACGGCCTTAACTAAATCCCTATGGACTTAATTAATTCCTTACGGACTTAATTAATTCTTTACGGAATTAATTAATTCATTACGGAATTTATTAATTCATTACGGATTCAATTAATTCATTACGGACTTTCTTAATTCATTACGGACTTAATTAGTTCCTTACGGACCTAATTTATTTATTACGGACTTAATTAATTCATTACGAACTTAAATAATTCCTTACGGACTTAATTAAATCCTTACGGACTTAATTAATTCATTACGGACTTAATTAATTCCTTACGGAATTAATTCATTCATTACGGAATTAAATAATTCACTACGGATTTAATTAATTCATTACGGACTTTATTAATTCTTTACGGACTTAATTAATTCCTTACGGACTTAATTAATTCTTTACGGAATTAATTAATTCATTACGGAATTTATTAATTCATTACGGAATTAAATAATTCATTACGGATTTAATTAATTCATTACGGACTTTCTTAATTCATTACGGACTTAATTAATTCCTTACGGACTTAATTAATTCCTTACGGACTTAATTAATTCCTTACGGAATTAATTAATTCCTTACGGCCTTAACTAAATCCCTACGGACTTAATTAATTCCTTACGGACTTAATTAATTCTTTACGGAATTAATTAATTCATTACGGAATTTATTAATTCATTACGGATTCAATTAATTCATTACGGACTTTCTTAATTAATTACGGACTTAATTAATTCCTTACAGACTTAATTAATTCAGTAAGGACTTAATTAATTCCTTACGGACTTAATTAATTCCTTACGGACTTAATTATTTCATTACGGACTTAATTAATTCCTTACGGACTTAATTAATTCCTTACGGCCTTAATTAAATCCATACGGACTTAATTAATTCCTTACGGACTTAAATAATTCTTTACGGAATTAATTAATTCATTACGGAATTTATTAATTCATTACGGATTCAATTAATTCATTACGGACTTTCTTAATTCATTACGGACTTAATTAGTTCCTTACGGACCTAATTCATTTATTACGGACTTAATTAATTCATTACGAACTTAAATAATTCTTTACGGAATTAATTCATTCCTTACGGACTTAATTAATTCTTTACGGAATTAATTAATTCATTACGGAATTTATTAATTCATTACGGATTCAATTAATTCATTACGGACTTTCTTAATTCATTACGGACTTAATAAATTCCTTACGGACCTAATTCATTCATTACGGACTTTATAAATTCCTTAGGGACTTAATTAATTTCTTACGGACTTAGTTAAATCATAACGGACTAAATTAATTCCTTACGGACTTAATTAATTCCTTACGGACTTAATTAATTCCTTACGGAATTAATTATTTCATTACGGACTTAATTAATTCCTTACGTACTTAATTAACTCACTACGGACTTAATTAATTCCCTACGGAATTTATTAATTCATTACGGACTTAATTATTTCTTTAGGGACTTCATTAATTCATTACGGACTTTATAAATTCCTTAGGGACTTTATAAATTCCTTAGGTACTTAGTTAATTCATTACGGACTTAAATATTTCCTTAGGGACTTCATTAATTCATTACGGACTTAGTAAATTCACTACGGACTTTATTAATTCATTACGGACTTAATTAATTCAGTACGGACTTAACTAATTCCTTACGGATTTAATTAATTCCTTACGGACTTAATTAATTCAGTACGGACTTAACTAATTCCTTACGGATTTAATTAATTCCTTACGGACTTAATTAATTCATTACGGAATTTATTAATTCATTACGGACTTAATTATTTCCTTAGGGACTTCATTAATTCATTTCGGACTTCATTAATTCATTACGGATTTAAATAATTCATTACGGATTTAATTAATTCATTACGGACTTTATTAATTCATTACGGAATTAATTAATTCTTTACGGACTTAATTAATTCATTACGAACTTAATTAATTCATTACGGACTTAATTAATTCATTACGGACTTAATTAATTCCCTACGGACTTAATTAATTCCTTACGAACTTAATTAATTCTTTACGGAATAAATTAATTCATTACGGAATTTATTAATTCATTACGGACTTAATTAAATCCTTACGGACTTTCTTAATTCATTACGGACTTAATTAATTCCTTACAGACTTAATTAATTCAGTAAGGACTTAATTAATTCCTTACGGACTTAATTAATTCCTTACGAACTGAATTAATTCCTTACGGACTGAATTAGTTCCTTACGGACTGAATTAATTCTTTAGGATTTATTGAATTCCTTTCTTACTGAATTAACTACATACGGACTGAATGAATTCCTTACGGACTGAATTAATTCCTTACCCACTGAATTAATACCTTACGGATTTAATTAATTCCTTACGGTCTGAATTAATTCCTTACGGCCTGATTTAATTCCTTACAGACTGAATTAATTCCTTAAGTCCTGATTTAATTCCTTACAGACTGGATTAATTCCTCATGGACTGAATTAATTCCTTACGAACTTAATTAATTCCTTACGGACTTAATTAATTCCTTACGGACTGAATTAATTGTACTGATTGTACTGAATGTATTTCTTACGGACTGAATTAATTCCTTACGGACTGAACTAATTCCTTACGGACTTAAATAATTCATTACGGACTTAATTAATTCCTTACGGACTGAATTAATTCATTACGGACTGAATTAATTCATTACGGACTGAATTAATACCTCACGGACTGAATTAAATCCTTACGGACTGAATTAATTCCTTACGGACTTAATTAATTCCTTACGGACTGAATTAATTCATTACGGACTGAATTAATTCCTTACGGACTGAATTAATTCCTTACGTACTTAATTAATTCCTTACGGTCTGAATTAATTCCGTACGGATTTAATTAATTCCTTACGGACTTAATTCATTCCTTACGGACTTAATTAAATCCATACGGACTTAATTAATTCCTTACGGACTTAAATAATTCTTTACGGAATTAATTAATTCATTACGGAATTTATTAATTCATTACGGATTCAATTAATTCATTACGGACTTTCTTAATTCATTACGGACTTAATTAGTTCCTTACGGACCTAATTCATTTATTACGGACTTAATTAATTCATTACGAACTTAAATAATTCATTTCGGACTTAATTAAATCCTTAAGGACTTAATTAATTCATTACGGACTTAATTAATTCCTTACGGAATTAATTCATTCATTACGGAATTAAATAATTCATTACGGATTTAATTAATTCATTACGGACTTTATTAATTCTTTACGGACTTAACTAATTCCTTACGGACTTAATTAATTCTTTACGGAATTAATTAATTCATTACGGAATTTATTAATTCATTACGGATTCAATTAATTCATTACGGACTTTCTTAATTCATTACGGACTTAATTAATTCCTTACGGACCTAATTCATTCATTACGGACTTTATAAATTCCTTAGGGACTTAATTAATTTCTTACGGACTTAGTTAAATCATAACGGACTAAATTAATTCCTTACGGACTTAATTAATTCCTTACGGACTTAATTAATTCCTTACGGACTTAATTAATTCCTTACGGAATTAATTAATTCCTTACGGCCTTAACTAAATCCCTACGGACTTAATTAATTCCTTACGGACTTAATTAATTCTTTACGGAATTAATTAATTCATTACGGAATTTATTAATTCATTACGGATTCAATTAATTCATTACGGACTTTCTTAATTCATTACGGACTTAATTAGTTCCTTACGGACCTAATTTATTTATTACGGACTTAATTAATTCATTACGAACTTAAATAATTCATTACGGACTTAATTAAATCCTTACGGACTTAATTAATTCATTACGGACTTAATTAATTCCTTACGGAATTAATTCATTCATTACGGAATTAAATAATTCACTACGGATTTAATTAATTCATTACGGACTTTATTAATTCTTTACGGACTTAATTAATTCCTTACGGACTTAATTAATTCTTTACGGAATTAATTAATTCATTACGGAATTTATTAATTCATTACGGATTCAATTAATTCATTACGGACTTTCTTAATTCATTACGGACTTAATTAATTCCTTACGGACCTAATTCATTCATTACGGACTTTATAAATTCCTTAGGGACTTAATTAATTTCTTACGGACTTAGTTAAATCATAACGGACTAAAATAATTCCTTACGGACTTAATTAATTCCTTACGGACTTAATTAATTCCTTACGGAATTAATTAATTCCTTACGGCCTTAACTAAATCCCTACGGACTTAATTAATTCCTTACGGCCTTAACTAAATCCCTACGGACTTAATTAATTCCTTACGGACTTAATTAATTCTTTACGGAATTAATTAATTCATTACGGAATTTATTAATTCATTACGGATTCAATTAATTCATTACGGACTTTCTTAATTCATTACGGACTTAATTAATTCCTTACAGACTTAATTAATTCAGTAAGGACTTAATTAATTCCTTACGGACTTAATTATTTCATTACGGACTTAATTCATTCCTTACGGACTTAATTAATTCCTTACGGCCTTAATTAAATCCATACGGACTTAATTAATTCCTTACGGACTTAAATAATTCTTTACGGAATTAATTAATTCATTACGGAATTTATTAATTCATTACGGATTCAATTAATTCATTACGGACTTTCTTAATTCATTACGGACTTAATTAGTTCCTTACGGACCTAATTCATTTATTACGGACTTAATTAATTCATTACGAACTTAAATAATTCTTTACGGACTTAATTAATTCCTTACGGACTTAATTAATTCTTTACGGAATTAATTAATTCATTACGGAATTTATTAATTCATTACGGAATCAATTAATTCATTACGGACTTAATAAATTCCTTACGGACCTAATTCATTCATTACGGACTTTATAAATTCCTTAGGGACTTAATTAATTTCTTACGGACTTAGTTAAATCATAACGGACTAAATTAATTCCTTACGGACTTAATTAATTCCTTACGGACTTAATTAATTCCTTACGGACTTCATTAATTCCTTACGGAATTAATTATTTCATTACGGACTTCATTAATTCCTTACGTACTTAATTAACTCACTACGGACTTAATTAATTCCCTACGGAATTTATTAATTCATTACGGACTTAATTATTTCTTTAGGGACTTCATTAATTCATTACGGACTTTATAAATTCCTTAGGGACTTTATAAATTCCTTAGGTACTTAGTTAATTCATTACGGACTTAAATATTTCCTTAGGGACTTCATTAATTCATTACGGACTTTATAAATTCCTTAGGGACTTAATTAATTCCTTACGGACTTAGTTAATTCACTACGGACTTTATTAATTCATTACGGACTTAATTAATTCAGTACGGACTTAACTAATTCCTTACGGATTTAATTAATTCCTTACGGACTTAATTAATTCATTACGGAATTTATTAATTCATTACGGACTTAATTATTTCCTTAGGGACTTCATTAATTCATTTCGGACTTCATTAAATCATAACGGACTTAATTAATTCATTACGGACTTAATTAATTCCTTACGGAATTAATTCATTCATTACGGAATTAAATAATTCATTACGGATTTAATTATTTCATTACGGACTTCATTAATTCCTTACGTACTTAATTAACTCACTACGGACTTAATTAATTCCCTACGGAATTTATTAATTCATTACGGACTTAATTATTTCCTTAGGGACTTCATTAATTCATTACGGACTTTATAAATTCCTTAGGGACTTTATAAATTCCTTACGGACTTAGTTAATTCATTACGGACTTAAATATTTCCTTAGGGACTTCATTAATTCATTACGGACTTTATAAATTCCTTAGGGACTTAATTAATTCCTTACGGACTTAGTTAATTCACTACGGACTTTATTAATTCATTACGGACTTAATTAATTCAGTACGGACTTAACTAATTCCTTACGGATTTAATTAATTCCTTACGGACTTAATTAATTCATTACGGAATTTATTAATTCATTACGGACTTAATTATTTCCTTAGGGACTTCATTAATTCATTTCGGACTTCATTAAATCATAACGGACTTAATTAATTCATTACGGACTTAATTAATTCCTTACGGAATTAATTCATTCATTACGGAATTAAATAATTCATTACGGATTTAATTATTTCATTACGGACTTCATTAATTCCTTACGTACTTAATTAACTCACTACGGACTTAATTAATTCCCTACGGAATTTATTAATTCATTACGGACTTAATTATTTCCTTAGGGACTTCATTAATTCATTACGGACTTTATAAATTCCTTAGGGACTTTATAAATTCCTTACGGACTTAGTTAATTCATTACGGACTTAAATATTTCCTTAGGGACTTCATTAATTCATTACGGACTTTATAAATTCCTTAGGGACTTAATTAATTCCTTACGGACTTAGTTAATTCACTACGGACTTTATTAATTCATTACGGACTTAATTAATTCAGTACGGACTTAACTAATTCCTTACGGATTTAATTAATTCCTTACGGACTTAATTAATTCATTACGGAATTTAGTAATTCATTACGGACTTAATTAAATCCTTACAGACTTAATTTATTCAGTAAAGACTTAATTAATTCCCTACGGACTTTATTAATTCATTACGGACTTAATTATTTCCTTAGGGACTTCATTAATTCATTTCGGACTTCATTAATTCATAACGGACTTAATTAATTCATTACGGACTTAATTAATTCCTTACGGAATTAATTCATTCATTACGGAATTAAATAATTCATTACGGATTTAATTAATTCATTACGGACTTTATTAATTCATTACGGAATTAATTAATTCTTTACGGACTTAATTAATTCATTACGAACTTAATTAATTCATTACGGACTTAATTAATTCATTACGGACTTAATTAATTCCCTACGGACTTAATTAATTCCTTACGAACTTAATTAATTCTTTACGGAATAAATTAATTCATTACGGAATTTATTAATTCATTACGGACTTAATTAAATCCTTACGGACTTTCTTAATTCATTACGGACTTAATTAATTCCTTACAGACTTAATTAATTCAGTAAGGACTTAATTATTTCCTTACGGACTGAATTAATTCCTTACGAACTGAATTAATTCCTTACGGACTGAATTAGTTCCTTACGGACTGAATTAATTCCTTACCCACTGAATTAATACCTTACGGATTTAATTAATTCCTTACGGTCTGAATTAATTCCTTACGGCCTGATTTAATTCCTTACAGACTGAATTAATTCCTTAAGTCCTGATTTAATTAATTACAGACTGGATTAATTCCTCATGGACTGAATTAATTCCTTACGAACTTAATTAATTCCTTACGGACTTAATTAATTCCTTACGGACTGAATTAATTGTACTGATTGTACTGAATGTATTTCTTACGGACTGAATTAATTCCTTACGGACTGAACTAATTCCTTACGGACTTAAATAATTCATTACGGACTTAATTAATTCCTTACGGACTGAATTAATTCATTACGGACTGAATAAATTCATTACGGACTGAATTAATACCTCACGGACTGAATTAAATCCTTACGGACTGAATTAATTCCTTACGGACTTAATTAATTCCTTACGGTCTGAATTAATTCCGTACGGATTTAATTAATTCCTTACGGACTTAATTCATTCCTTACGGACTTAATTAAATCCATACGGACTTAATTAATTCCTTACGGACTTAAATAATTCTTTACGGAATTAATTAATTCATTACGGAATTTATTAATTCATTACGGATTCAATTAATTCATTACGGACTTTCTTAATTCATTACGGACTTAATTAGTTCCTTACGGACCTAATTCATTTATTACGGAGTTAATTAATTCATTACGAACTTAAATAATTCATTACGGACTTAATTAAATCCTTACGGACTTAATTAATTCATTACGGACTTAATTAATTCCTTACGGAATTAATTCATTCATTACGGAATTAAATAATTCATTACGGATTTAATTAATTCATTACGGACTTTATTAATTCTTTACGGACTTAATTAATTCCTTACGGACTTAATTAATTCTTTACGGAATTAATTAATTCATTACTGAATTTATTAATTCATTACGGATTCAATTAATTCATTACGGACTTTCTTAATTCATTACGGACTTAATTAATTCCTTACGGACCTAATTCATTCATTACGGACTTTATAAATTCCTTAGGGACTTAATTAATTTCTTACGGACTTAGTTAAATCATAACGGACTAAATTAATTCCTTACGGACTTAATTAATTCCTTACGGACTAAATTATTTCCATACGGCCTGAATTAATTTCTTACGGACTGAATTAATTCATTACGGACTTCATTAATCCATTACGGACTTAATTAATTGATTACGGACTGAATTAATTCATTACGGACTGAATTAATTCATTACGGACTTCATTAATTCCTTACGGACTGAATTAATTCCTTACGGCCTGATTTAATTCCTT
This sequence comes from Lepidurus packardi, assembly GCA_023053545.1. NCBI lineage: Eukaryota > Metazoa > Arthropoda > Branchiopoda > Notostraca > Triopsidae > Lepidurus > Lepidurus packardi. The sequence goes on from JAKZAN010000046.1 coordinate 398,490, forward strand.
ACAGACTGAATTAATTCCTTACGGCCTGATTTAATTCCTTACAGACTGGATTAATTCCTTATGGACTGAATTAATTCCTTACGAACTTAATTAATTCCTTACGGACTTAATTAATTCCTTACGGACTGAATTGTTTCCTTACGTACTGAATTTAATTCCATAAGGCCTGAATTAATTTCTTATGGACTGAATTAATTCATTACGTACTTCATTAATATATTACGGACTTAATTAATTCATTACGGACTGAATTAATTCATTACGGACTGAATTAATTCATTACGGACTTAATTACTTCCTTACGGACTGAATTAATTCCTTTCGGACTGATTTAATTCCTTACAGACTGAATTAATTCCTTACGGCCTGATTTAATTCCTTACAGACTGGATTAATTCCTCATGGACTGAATTAATTCCTTACGAACTTAATTAATTCCTTACGGACTTAATTAATTCCTTACGGACTGAATTAATTGTACTGATTGTACTGAATGTATTTCTTACGGACTGAATTAATTCCTTACGGACTGAACTAATTCCTTACGGACTTAAATAATTCATTACGGACTGAATTAATTCATTACGGACTGAATTAATTCCTTACGGACTGAATAAATTCCTTACTGACTGAATTAATTCTTTATGATTGATTGAATTCCTTATTTACTGAATTAATTAGTTACGAACTGAATTAATTCCTTACGGACTGAATTAATACCTTACGGACTGAATTAAATCCTTACGGACTGAATTAATTCCTTACGGACTGAATTAATTCCTTACGGACTTAATTAATTCCTTACGTACTTAATTAATTCCTTACGGTCTGAATTAATTCCGTACGGATTTAATTAATTCCTTACGGACTGAATTAATTCCTTACGGACTGAATTAATTCATTATGGACTTAATCAATTCCGTAAGGAATGAATGAATTAATTGCGGACTGAAATAATTCCTTACGGACTAAATTAATTCCTTACGGACTGAATTAATTCCTTACGGACTGAATTAATTCCTTACGGACTGAATTAATTCCTTACGGACTGAATTTTTTCCTTACGGACTGAATTAATTCTTTAGGATTGATTGAATTCCTTTCTTACTGAATTAATTCATTACGGACTGAAATAATTCCTTACGGACTGAATTAAATCCTTACGGACTAAATTAATTCTTTATTTAATTCCGTACGGACTGAATTAATTCATTTCGGACTTAATTAATCGATTACGGACTGAATTAATTCCTTACGTAATGAACTTATTCCTTACGGACTGAATTAATTCCTTACGGACTTAATTAATTCCTTACGGACTTAATTAATTCCTTACGGACTGAATTAATTCATTACGGACTGAATTAATTCATTACGGACTGAATTAATACCTCACGGACTGAATTAATACCTCACGGACTGAATTAAATCCTTACGGACTGAATTAATTCCTTACGGACCTAATTAATTCCTTACGGACGGAATTAATTCTTTACGGACTAAATTAATTTCTTACGGACTGAATTAATTCCTTACGGACCTAATTATTTCCTTACGGACGGAATTAATTCTTTACGGACTTAATTAATTCCTTACGGACTTAATTAATTCCTTACGTACTTAATTAATTCCTTACGGTCTGAATTAATTCCGTACGGATTTAATTAATTCCTTACGGACTGAATTAATTCCTTACGGACTGAATTAATTCATTATGGACTTAATCAATTCCGTAAGGAATGAATGAATTAATTACGGACTGAAATAATTCTTTACGGACTAAATTAATTCCTTACGGACTGAATTAATTCCTTACGGACTGAATTAATTCCTTACGGACTGAATTAATTCCTTACGGACTGAATTTTTTCCTTACGGACTGATATAATTCTTTAGGATTGATTGAATTCCTTTCTTACTGAATTAATTCATTACGGACTGAAATAATTCCTTACGGACTGAATTAATTCCTTACGGACTAAATTAATTCTTTAATTAATTCCGTACGGACTGAATTAATTCATTTCGGACTTAATTAATCGATTACGGACTGAATTAATTCCTTACGTAATGAACTTATTCCGTACGGACTGAATTAATTCCTTACGGACTGAATTAATACCTTACGGATTTAATTAATTCCTTACGGTCTGAATTAATTCCGTACGGATTTAATTAATTCCTTACGGACTGAATTAATTCCTTACGGACTGAATTAATTCATTATGGACTTAATTAATTCCGTAAGGAATGAATGAATTAATTACGGACTGAAATAATTCTTTACGGACTGAATTAATTCCTTACGAACTGAATTAATTCCTTACGGACTGAATTAGTTCCTTACGGACTGAATTAATTCTTTAGGATTTATTGAATTCCTTTCTTACTGAATTAACTACATACGGACTGAATGAATTCCTTACGGACTGAATTAATTCCTTACCCACTGAATTAATACCTTACGGATTTAATTAATTCCTTACGGTCTGAATTAATTCCTTACGGCCTGATTTAATTCCTTACAGACTGAATTAATTCCTTAAGTACTGATTTAATTCCTTACAGACTGGATTAATTCCTCATGGACTGAATTAATTCCTTACGAACTTAATTAATTCCTTACGGACTGAATTAATTGTACTGATTGTACTGAATGTATTTCTTACGGACTGAATTAATTCCTTACGGACTGAACTAGTTCCTTACGGACTTAAATAATTCATTACGGACTTAATTAATTCCTTACGGACTGAATTAATTCCTTACGGACTTAATTAATTCCTTACGGACTGAATTAATTCATTACGGACTGAATTAATTCCTTACGGACTGAATTAATTCCTTACGTACTTAATTAATTCCTTACGGTCTGAATTAATTCCGTACGGATTTAATTAATTCCTTACGGACTTAATTATTTCCTTACGGACTTAATTAAATCCATACGGACTTAATTAATTCCTTACGGACTTAAATAATTCTTTACGGAATTAATTAATTCATTACGGAATTTATTAATTCATTACGGATTCAATTAATTCATTACGGACTTTCTTAATTCATTACGGACTTAATTAGTTCCTTACGGACCTAATTCATTTATTACGGACTTAATTAATTCATTACGAACTTAAATAATTCATTACGGACTTAATTAAATCCTTACGGATTTAATTAATTCTTTACGGAATTAATTCATTCCTTACGGACTTAATTAATTCTTTACGGAATTAATTAATTCATTACGGAATTTATTAATTCATTACGGATTCAATTAATTCATTACGGACTTTCTTAATTCATTACGGACTTAATAAATTCCTTACGGACCTAATTCATTCATTACGGACTTTATAAATTCCTTAGGGACTTAATTAATTTCTTACGGACTTAGTTAAATCATAACGGACTAAATTAATTCCTTACGGACTTAATTAATTCCTTACGGACTTAATTAATTCCTTACGGAATTAATTATTTCATTACGGACTTCATTAATTCCTTACGTACTTAATTAACTCACTACGGACTTAATTAATTCCCTACGGAATTTATTAATTCATTACGGACTTAATTATTTCTTTAGGGACTTCATTAATTCATTACGGACTTTATAAATTCCTTAGGGACTTTATAAATTCCTTAGGTACTTAGTTAATTCATTACGGACTTAAATATTTCCTTAGGGACTTCATTAATTCATTACGGACTTTATAAATTCCCTAGGGACTTAATTAATTCCTTACGGACTTAGTAAATTCACTACGGACTTTATTAATTCATTACGGACTTAATTAATTCAGTACGGACTTAACTAATTCCTTACGGATTTAATTAATTCCTTACGGACTTAATTAATTCAGTACGGACTTAACTAATTCCTTACGGATTTAATTAATTCCTTACGGACTTAATTAATTCATTACGGACTTAATTAATTCAGTACGGACTTAACTAATTCCTTACGGATTTAATTAATTCCTTACGGACTTAATTAATTCAGTACGGACTTAACTAATTCCTTACGGATTTAATTAATTCCTTACGGACTTAATTAATTCATTACGGAATTTATTAATTCATTACGGACTTAATTATTTCCTTAGGGACTTCATTAATTCATTTCGGACTTCATTAATTCATTACGGATTTAAATAATTCATTACGGATTTAATTAATTCATTACGGACTTTATTAATTCATTACGGAATTAATTAATTCTTTACGGACTTAATTAATTCATTACGAACTTAATTAATTCATTACGGACTTAATTAATTCATTACGGACTTAATTAATTCCCTACGGACTTAATTAATTCCTTACGAACTTAATTAATTCTTTACGGAATAAATTAATTCATTACGGAATTTATTAATTCATTACGGACTTAATTAAATCCTTACGGACTTTCTTAATTCATTACGGACTTAATTAATTCCTTACAGACTTAATTAATTCAGTAAGGACTTAATTAATTCCTTACGGACTTAATTAATTCCTTACGAACTGAATTAATTCCTTAAGGACTGAATTAGTTCCTTACGGACTGAATTAATTCTTTAGGATTTATTGAATTCCTTTCTTACTGAATTAACTACATACGGACTGAATTAATTCCTTACGGACTGAATTAATTCCTTACCCACTGAATTAATACCTTACGGATTTAATTAATTCCTTACGGTCTGAATTAATTCCTTACGGCCTGATTTAATTCCTTACAGACTGAATTAATTCCTTAAGTCCTGATTTAATTCCTTACAGACTGGATTAATTCCTCATGGACTGAATTAATTCCTTACGAACTTAATTAATTCCTTACGGACTTAATTAATTCCTTACGGACTGAATTAATTGTACTGATTGTACTGAATGTATTTCTTACGGACTGAATTAATTCCTTACGGACTGAACTAATTCCTTACGGACTTAAATAATTCATTACGGACTTAATTAATTCCTTACGGACTGAATTAATTCATTACGGACTGAATTAATTCATTACGGACTGAATTAATACCTCACGGACTGAATTAAATCCTTACGGACTGAATTAATTCCTTACGGACTTAATTAATTCCTTACGGACTGAATTAATTCATTACGGACTGAATTAATTCCTTACGGACTGAATTAATTCCTTACGTACTTAATTAATTCCTTACGGTCTGAATTAATTCCGTACGGATTTAATTAATTCCTTACGGACTTAATTCATTCCTTACGGACTTAATTAAATCCATACGGACTTAATTAATTCCTTACGGACTTAAATAATTCTTTACGGAATTAATTAATTCATTACGGAATTTATTAATTCATTACGGATTCAATTAATTCATTACGGACTTTCTTAATTCATTACGGACTTAATTAGTTCCTTACGGACCTAATTCATTTATTACGGAGTTAATTAATTCATTACGAACTTAAATAATTCATTACGGACTTAATTAAATCCTTACGGACTTAATTAATTCATTACGGACTTAATTAATTCCTTACGGAATTAATTCATTCATTACGGAATTAAATAATTCATTACGGATTTAATTAATTCATTACGGACTTTATTAATTCTTTACGGACTTAATTAATTCCTTACGGACTTAATTAATTCTTTACGGAATTAATTAATTCATTACTGAATTTATTAATTCATTACGGATTCAATTAATTCATTACGGACTTTCTTAATTCATTACGGACTTAATTAATTCCTTACGGACCTAATTCATTCATTACGGACTTTATAAATTCCTTAGGGACTTAATTAATTTCTTACGGACTTAGTTAAATCATAACGGACTAAATTAATTCCTTACGGACTTAATTAATTCCTTACGGACTTAATTAATTCCTTACGGACTTAATTAATTCCTTACGGAATTAATTAATTCCTTACGGCCTTAACTAAATCCCTACGGACTTAATTAATTCCTTACGGACTTAATTAATTCTTTACGGAATTAATTAATTCATTACGGAATTTATTAATTCATTACGGATTCAATTAATTCATTACGGACTTTCTTAATTCATTACGGACTTAATTAGTTCCTTACGGACCTAATTTATTTATTACGGACTTAATTAATTCATTACGAACTTAAATAATTCATTACGGACTTAATTAAATCCTTACGGACTTAATTAATTCATTACGGACTTAATTAATTCCTTACGGAATTAATTCATTCATTACGGAATTAAATAATTCACTACGGATTTAATTAATTCATTACGGACTTTATTAATTCTTTACGGACTTAATTAATTCCTTACGGAATTAATTAATTCATTACGGAATTTATTAATTCATTACGGAATTAAATAATTCATTACGGATTTAATTAATTCATTACGGACTTTCTTAATTCATTACGGACTTAATTAATTCCTTACGGACCTAATTCATTCATTACGGACTTTATAAATTCCTTAGGCACTTAATTAATTTCTTACGGACTTAGTTAAATCATAACGGACTAAAATAATTCCTTACGGACTTAATTAATTCCTTACGGACTTAATTAATTCCTTACGGACTAAAATAATTCCTTACGGACTTAATTAATTCCTTACGGACTTAATTAATTCCTTACGGACTTAATTAATTCCTTACGGCCTTAACTAAATCCCTACGGACTTAATTAATTCCTTACGGACTTAATTAATTCTTTACGGAATTAATTAATTCATTACGGAATTTATTAATTCATTACGGATTCAATTAATTCATTACGGACTTTCTTAATTCATTACGGACTTAATTAATTCCTTACAGACTTAATTAATTCAGTAAGGACTTAATTAATTCCTTACGGACTTAATTAATTCCTTACGGACTTAATTATTTCATTACGGACTTAATTCATTCCTTACGGACTTAATTAATTCCTTACGGCCTTAATTAAATCCATACGGACTTAATTAATTCCTTACGGACTTAAATAATTCTTTACGGAATTAATTAATTCATTACGGAATTTATTAATTCATTACGGATTCAATTAATTCATTACGGACTTTCTTAATTCATTACGGACTTAATTAGTTCCTTACGGACTTAATTAGTTCCTTACGGACTTAATTAATTCATTACGAACTTAAATAATTCTTTACGGACTTAATTAATTCCTTACGGACTTAATTAATTCTTTACGGAATTAATTAATTCATTACGGAATTTATTAATTCATTACGGATTCAATTAATTCATTACGGACTTAATAAATTCCTTACGGACCTAATTCATTCATTACGGACTTTATAAATTCCTTAGGGACTTAATTAATTTCTTACGGACTTAGTTAAATCATAACGGACTAAATTAATTCCTTACGGACTTAATTAATTCCTTACGGACTTAATTAATTCCTTACGGAATTAATTATTTCATTACGGACTTCATTAATTCCTTACGTACTTAATTAACTCACTACGGACTTAATTAATTCCCTACGGAATTTATTAATTCATTACGGACTTAATTATTTCTTTAGGGACTTCATTAATTCATTACGGACTTTATAAATTCCTTAGGGACTTAATTAATTCCTTACGGACTTAGTTAATTCACTACGGACTTTATTAATTCATTACGGACTTAATTAATTCATTACGGACTTAATTAATTCCTTACGGACTTAATTAATTCCTTACGGACTTAATTAATTCATTACGGAATTTATTAATTCATTACGGACTTAATTAAATCCTTACAGACTTAATTAATTCAGTAAGGACTTAATTAATTCCTTACGGACTTAAATATTTCCTTAGGGACTTCATTAATTCATTACGGACTTTATAAATTCCTTAGGGACTTTATAAATTCCTTAGGGACTTTATAAATTCCTTAGGGACTTTATAAATTCCTTAGGGACTTTATAAATTCCTTAGGGACTTAATTAATTCCTTACGGACTTAGTTAATTCACTACGGACTTTATTAATTCATTACGGACTTAATTAATTCATTACGGACTTAATTAATTCATTACGAACTTAATTAATTCATTACGGACTTAATTAATTCTTTACGGAATTAAATAATTCATTACGGAATTTATTAATTCATTACGGAATTAATTAAATCCTGACGGACTTAATTAATTCATTACGGAATTAAATAATTCATTACGGATTTAATTAATTAATTACGGACTTTATTAATTCATTACGGAATTAATTAATTCCTTACGGACTTAATTAATTCACTACGGACTTAATTAATTCATTACGGACTTAATTACTTCCTTAGGGACTTCAATAATTCATTTCGGACTTCATTAATTCATTACGGAATTTATAAATTCCTTAGGAACTTAATTAATTCCTTACGGACTTAGTAAATTCATTACGGACTTAATTAATTCCTTACGGACTAAATTAATTCCTTACGGCCTTAATTAAATCTTTACGGAATTAATTAATTCATTACGGAATTTATTAATTCCTTACGGATTCAATTAATTCATTACGGACTTTCTTAATTCATTACGGACTTAATTAATTCCTTACGGACCTAATTCATTCATTACGGACTTTATAAATTCCTTAGGGACTTAATTAATTCCTTACGGATTTAGTTAATTCATAACGGACTTAATTAATTCCTTACGGACTTAATTAATTCCTTACGGCCTTAATTAAATCCCTACGGACTTAATTAATTCATTACGGAATTTATTAATTCATTACGGACTTAATTAAATCCTTACAGACTTAATTAATTCAGTAAGGACTTAATTGATTCCTTACGGACTTAATTAATTCCTTACGGACTTAATTATTTCATTACGGACTTCATTAATTCCTTACGGACTTAATTAATACACTACGGACTTAATTAATTCCCTACGGAATTTATTAATTCATTACGGACTTAATTATTTCCTTAGGGACTTCATTAATTCATTTCGGACTTCATTAATTCATTACGGACTTCAATATTTCCTTAGGGACTTCATTAATTCATTACGGACTTTATATCTAATCGGGTCTCTGATCGGGTCTCTAATCGGGTCTCTAATCGGGTCTCTGATCGGGTCTCTAATCGGGTCTCTAATCGGGTCTCTGATCGGGTCTCTAATCGGGTCTCTAATCGGGTCTCTAATCGGGTCTCTGATCGACTCTCTGATCGGGTCTCTGATCGGGTCTCTAATCGGGTCTCTAATCGGGTCTCTGATCGGGTCTCTGATCGGGTCTTTAATCGGATCTTTAATCGGGTCTCTGATCGGGTCTCTGATCGGGTCTCTGATCGGGTCTCTGATCGGGTCTCTGATCGGGTCTCTAATCGGGTCTCTGATCGGGTCTCTAATCGGGTCTCTAATCGGGTCTCTGATCGGGTCTCTAATCGGGTCTCTAATCGGGTCTCTGATCGGGTCTCTGATTGGGTCTCTAATCGACTCTCAATCGGGTCTCTAATCGGGTCTCTAAACGGGTCTCTAATCGGGTCTCTGATCGGGTCTCTGATCGGGTCTCAGATCGGGTCTCTAATCGGGTCTCTAATCGGGTCTCTGATCGGGTCTCTAATCGGGTCTCTAATCGGGTCTCTGATCGGGTCTCTAATCGGGTCTCTGATTGGGTCTCTAATCGGGTCTCTAATCGGGTCTCTAATCGACGTCTCTAATCGAGGTCTCTGATCGGGTCTCTAATCCGGTCTCTAATCGGGTCTCTAATCCGGTCTCTAATCGGGTCTCTAATCGGGTCTGTGATCGGGTCTCTAATCGGGTCTCTAATCGGGTCTCTGATCGGGTCTCTAATCGGGTCTCTAATCGGGTCTCTAATCGGGTCTCTGATCGGGTCTCTAATCGGGTCTCTAATCGGGTCTCTGATCGGGTCTCTAATCGGGTCTCTAATCGGGTCTCTAATCGGGTCTCTGATCGAGTCTCTGATCGGGTCTCTAATCGGGTCTCTATTCGGGTCTCTGATCGGGTCTCTAATCGGGTCTCTGATCGGGTCTCTGATCGGGTCTCTAATCGGGTCTCTAATCGGGTCTCTGATCGGGTCTCTGATCGGGTCTCTAATCGGGTCTCTAATCGGGTCTCTAATCGGGTCTCTGATCGGGTCTCTGATCGGGTCTTTAATCGGGTCTTTAATCGGGTCTCTGATCGGGTCTCTGATCGGGTCTCTATTCGGGTTTCTAATCGGGTCTCTGATCGGGTCTCTAATCGGGTCTCTGATCGGGTCTCTTATCGCGTCTCTGATCGGGTCTCTGATTGGGTCTCTAATCGGGTTAACAGACGTACACTTCGATCGGGTCTCTGATCGGGTCTCTAATCGAGTCTCTGATCGGGTCTCTAATCGGGTCTCTAATCGGGTCTCTAATCGGGTCTCTGATCGGTTCTCTGATTGCGTCTCTAATCGGGTCTCTAATCGGGTCTCTAATCGGGTTTCTAAACGGGTCTCTAATCGGTTCTCTGATCGGGTCTCTGATCGGGTCTCTGATCGGGTCTCTGATCGGGTCTCTAATCGGGTCTCTGATCGGGTCTCTAATCGGGTCTCTAATCGGGTCTCTGATCGGGTCTCTAATCGGGTCTCTAATCGGGTCTCTGATCGGGTCTCTGATTGGGTCTCTAATCGGGTCTCAATCGGGTCTCTAATCGGGTCTCTAAACGGGTCTCTAATCGGGTCTCTGATCGGGTCTCTGATCGGGTCTCAGATCGGGTCTCTAATCGGGTCTCTGATCGGGTCTCTGATCGGGTCTCTAATCGGGTCTCTAATCGGGTCTCTGATCGGGTCTCTAATCGGGTCTCTGATTGGGTCTCTAATCGGGTCTCTAATCGGGTCTCTAATCGACGTCTCTAATCGAGGTCTCTGATCGGGTCTCTAATCCGGTCTCTAATCGGGTCTGTGATCGGGTCTCTAATCGGGTCTCTGATCGGGTCTCTGATCGGGTCTCTAATCGGGTCTCTAATCGGGTCTCTGATCGGGTCTCTGATCGGGTCTCTAATCGGGTCTCTAATCGGGTCTCTGATCGGGTCTCTGATCGGGTCTCTAATCGGGTCTCTAATCGGGTCTCTAATCGGGTCTCTGATCGGGTCTCTGATCGGGTCTTTAATCGGGTCTTTAATCGGGTCTCTGATCGGGTCTCTGATCGGGTCTCTAATCCGGTCTCTAATCGGGTCTCTGATCGGGTCTCTAATCGGGTCTCTAATCGGGTTTCTAATCGGGTCTCTGATCGAGTCTCTGATCGGGTCTCTAATCGGGTCTCTAATCCGGTCTCTAATCGGGTCTCTGATCGTGTCTCTAATCGGGTCTCTAATCGGGTCTCTGATCGGGTTTCTAAACGGGTCTCTAATCGGTTCTCTGATCGGGTCTCTGATCGGGTCTCTGATCGGGTCTCTGATCGGGTCTCTAATCGGGTCTCTGATCGGGTCTCTAATCGGGTCTCTAATCGGGTCTCTGATCGGGTCTCTGATCGGGTCTCTAATCGGGTCTCTAATCGGGTCTCTGATCGGGTCTCTGATTGGGTCTCTAATCGGGTCTCATCGGGTCTCTAATCGGGTCTCTAAACGGGTCTCTAATCGGGTCTCTGATCGGGTCTCTGATCGGGTCTCAGATCGGGTCTCTAATCGGGTCTCTGATCGGGTCTCTGATCGGGTCTCTAATCGGGTCTCTAATCGGGTCTCTGATCGGGTCTCTAATCGGGTCTCTGATTGGGTCTCTAATCGGGTCTCTAATCGGGTCTCTAATCGACGTCTCTAATCGAGGTCTCTGATCGGGTCTCTAATCCGGTCTCTAATCGGGTCTCTGATCGGGTTTCTAAACGGGTCTTTAATCGGTTCTCTGATCGGGTCTCTGATCGGGTCTCTAATCGGGTCTCTGATCGGGTCTCTAATCGGGTCTCTAATCGGGTCTCTGATCGGGTCTCTGATCGGGTCTCTAATCGGGTCTCTAATCGGGTCTCTGATCGGGTCTCTGATTGGGTCTCTAATCGGGTCTCATCGGGTCTCTAATCGGGTCTCTAAACGGGTCTCTAATCGGGTCTCTGATCGGGTCTCTGATCGGGTCTCAGATCGGGTCTCTAATCGGGTCTCTGATCGGGTCTCTGATCGGGTCTCTAATCGGGTCTCTAATCGGGTCTCTGATCGGGTCTCTAATCGGGTCTCTGATTGGGTCTCTAATCGGGTCTCTAATCGGGTCTCTAATCGACGTCTCTAATCGAGGTCTCTGATCGGGTCTCTAATCCGGTCTCTAATCGGGTCTCTGATCGGGTCTCTGATCGGGTCTCTAATCGGGTCTCTAATCGGGTCTCTGATCGGGTCTCTGATCGGGTCTCTAATCGGGTCTCTAATCGGGTCTCTGATCGGGTCTCTGATCGGGTCTCTAATCGGGTCTCTAATCGGGTCTCTAATCGGGTCTCTGATCGGGTCTCTAATCGGGTCTTTAATCGGGTCTTTAATCGGGTCTCTGATCGGGTCTCTGATCGGGTCTCTAATCCGGTCTCTAATCGGGTCTCTGATCGGGTCTCTAATCGGGTCTCTAATCGGGTCTCTGATCGGGTCTCTAATCGGGTCTCTAATCGGGTCTCTGATCGGGTCTCTGATCGGGTCTTTAATCGGGTCTTTAATCGGGTCTCTGATCGGGTCTCTGATCGGGTCTCTAATCCGGTCTCTAATCGGGTCTCTGATCGGGTCTCTAATCGGGTCTCTAATCGGGTCTCTGATCGGGTCTCTGATTGGGTCTCTAATCGGGTCTCATCGGGTCTCTAATCGGGTCTCTAAACGGGTCTCTAATCGGGTCTCTGATCGGGTCTCTGATCGGGTCTCAGATCGGGTCTCTAATCGGGTCTCTGATCGGGTCTCTGATCGGGTCTCTAATCGGGTCTCTAATCGGGTCTCTGATCGGGTCTCTAATCGGGTCTCTGATTGGGTCTCTAATCGGGTCTCTAATCGGGTCTCTAATCGACGTCTCTAATCGAGGTCTCTGATCGGGTCTCTAATCCGGTCTCTAATCGGGTCTGTGATCGGGTCTCTAATCGGGTCTCTGATCGGGTCTTTAATCGGGTCTTTAATCGGGTCTCTGATCGGGTCTCTGATCGGGTCTCTAATCGGGTCTCTAATCGGGTCTCTGATCGGGTCTCTAATCGGGTCTCTGATTGGGTCTCTAATCGGGTCTCTAATCGGGTCTCTAATCGACGTCTCTAATCGAGGTCTCTGATCGGGTCTCTAATCCGGTCTCTAATCGGTTCTGTGATCGGGTCTCTAATCGGGTCTCTAATTAACAGACGTGCACTGATGCGACGCGAACGCGACGTTGGCCGTCTTAAAAAACCAAAAAACAAACAAACAGACGTGCACTTTGATCGGGTCTCTAATCGGGTCTCTGATCGGGTCTCTAATCGGGTCTCTAATCGGGTCTCTGATCGGGTCTCTGATTGGGTCTCTAATCGGGTCTCAATCGGGTCTCTAATCGGGTCTCTAAACGGGTCTCTAATCGGGTCTCTGATCGGGTCTCTGATCGGGTCTCAGATCGGGTCTCTAATCGGGTCTCTGATCGGGTCTCTGATCGGGTCTCTAATCGGGTCTCTAATCGGGTCTCTGATCGGGTCTCTAATCGGGTCTCTGATTGGGTCTCTAATCGGGTCTCTAATCGGGTCTCTAATCGACGTCTCTAATCGAGGTCTCTGATCGGGTCTCTAATCCGGTCTCTAATCGGGTCTGTGATCGGGTCTCTAATCGGGTCTCTGATCGGGTCTCTGATCGGGTCTCTAATCGGGTCTCTAATCGGGTCTCTGATCGGGTCTCTGATCGGGTCTCTAATCGGGTCTCTAATCGGGTCTCTGATCGGGTCTCTGATCGGGTCTCTAATCGGGTCTCTAATCGGGTCTCTAATCGGGTCTCTGATCGGGTCTCTGATCGGGTCTTTAATCGGGTCTTTAATCGGGTCTCTGATCGGGTCTCTGATCGGGTCTCTAATCCGGTCTCTAATCGGGTCTCTGATCGGGTCTCTAATCGGGTCTCTAATCGGGTTTCTAATCGGGTCTCTGATCGAGTCTCTGATCGGGTCTCTAATCGGGTCTCTAATCCGGTCTCTAATCGGGTCTCTGATCGGGTCTCTAATCGGGTCTCTAATCGGGTCTCTGATCGGGTTTCTAAACGGGTCTCTAATCGGTTCTCTGATCGGGTCTCTGATCGGGTCTCTGATCGGGTCTCTGATCGGGTCTCTAATCGGGTCTCTGATCGGGTCTCTAATCGGGTCTCTAATCGGGTCTCTGATCGGGTCTCTGATCGGGTCTCTGATCGGGTCTCTGATCGGGTCTCTAATCGGGTCTCTAATCGGGTCTCTGATCGGGTCTCTGATCGGGTCTCTAATCGGGTCTCTAATCGGGTCTCTAATCGGGTCTCTGATCGGGTCTCTGATCGGGTCTTTAATCGGGTCTTTAATCGGGTCTCTGATCGGGTCTCTGATCGGGTCTCTATTCGGGTTTCTAATCGGGTCTCTGATCGGGTCTCTAATCGGGTCTCTGATCGGGTCTCTTATCGCGTCTCTGATCGGGTCTCTGATTGGGTCTCTAATCGGGTTAACAGACGTACACTTCGATCGGGTCTCTGATCGGGTCTCTAATCGAGTCTCTGATCGGGTCTCTAATCGGGTCTCTAATCGGGTCTCTAATCGGGTCTCTGATCGGTTCTCTGATTGCGTCTCTAATCGGGTCTCTAATCGGGTCTCTAATCGGGTTTCTAAACGGGTCTCTAATCGGTTCTCTGATCGGGTCTCTGATCGGGTCTCTGATCGGGTCTCTGATCGGGTCTCTAATCGGGTCTCTGATCGGGTCTCTAATCGGGTCTCTAATCGGGTCTCTGATCGGGTCTCTAATCGGGTCTCTAATCGGGTCTCTGATCGGGTCTCTGATTGGGTCTCTAATCGGGTCTCAATCGGGTCTCTAATCGGGTCTCTAAACGGGTCTCTAATCGGGTCTCTGATCGGGTCTCTGATCGGGTCTCAGATCGGGTCTCTAATCGGGTCTCTGATCGGGTCTCTGATCGGGTCTCTAATCGGGTCTCTAATCGGGTCTCTGATCGGGTCTCTAATCGGGTCTCTGATTGGGTCTCTAATCGGGTCTCTAATCGGGTCTCTAATCGACGTCTCTAATCGAGGTCTCTGATCGGGTCTCTAATCCGGTCTCTAATCGGGTCTGTGATCGGGTCTCTAATCGGGTCTCTGATCGGGTCTCTGATCGGGTCTCTAATCGGGTCTCTAATCGGGTCTCTGATCGGGTCTCTGATCGGGTCTCTAATCGGGTCTCTAATCGGGTCTCTGATCGGGTCTCTGATCGGGTCTCTAATCGGGTCTCTAATCGGGTCTCTAATCGGGTCTCTGATCGGGTCTCTGATCGGGTCTTTAATCGGGTCTTTAATCGGGTCTCTGATCGGGTCTCTGATCGGGTCTCTAATCCGGTCTCTAATCGGGTCTCTGATCGGGTCTCTAATCGGGTCTCTAATCGGGTTTCTAATCGGGTCTCTGATCGAGTCTCTGATCGGGTCTCTAATCGGGTCTCTAATCCGGTCTCTAATCGGGTCTCTGATCGTGTCTCTAATCGGGTCTCTAATCGGGTCTCTGATCGGGTTTCTAAACGGGTCTCTAATCGGTTCTCTGATCGGGTCTCTGATCGGGTCTCTGATCGGGTCTCTGATCGGGTCTCTAATCGGGTCTCTGATCGGGTCTCTAATCGGGTCTCTAATCGGGTCTCTGATCGGGTCTCTGATCGGGTCTCTAATCGGGTCTCTAATCGGGTCTCTGATCGGGTCTCTGATTGGGTCTCTAATCGGGTCTCATCGGGTCTCTAATCGGGTCTCTAAACGGGTCTCTAATCGGGTCTCTGATCGGGTCTCTGATCGGGTCTCAGATCGGGTCTCTAATCGGGTCTCTGATCGGGTCTCTGATCGGGTCTCTAATCGGGTCTCTAATCGGGTCTCTGATCGGGTCTCTAATCGGGTCTCTGATTGGGTCTCTAATCGGGTCTCTAATCGGGTCTCTAATCGACGTCTCTAATCGAGGTCTCTGATCGGGTCTCTAATCCGGTCTCTAATCGGGTCTCTGATCGGGTTTCTAAACGGGTCTTTAATCGGTTCTCTGATCGGGTCTCTGATCGGGTCTCTAATCGGGTCTCTGATCGGGTCTCTAATCGGGTCTCTAATCGGGTCTCTGATCGGGTCTCTGATCGGGTCTCTAATCGGGTCTCTAATCGGGTCTCTGATCGGGTCTCTGATTGGGTCTCTAATCGGGTCTCATCGGGTCTCTAATCGGGTCTCTAAACGGGTCTCTAATCGGGTCTCTGATCGGGTCTCTGATCGGGTCTCAGATCGGGTCTCTAATCGGGTCTCTGATCGGGTCTCTGATCGGGTCTCTAATCGGGTCTCTAATCGGGTCTCTGATCGGGTCTCTAATCGGGTCTCTGATTGGGTCTCTAATCGGGTCTCTAATCGGGTCTCTAATCGACGTCTCTAATCGAGGTCTCTGATCGGGTCTCTAATCCGGTCTCTAATCGGGTCTCTGATCGGGTCTCTGATCGGGTCTCTAATCGGGTCTCTAATCGGGTCTCTGATCGGGTCTCTGATCGGGTCTCTAATCGGGTCTCTAATCGGGTCTCTGATCGGGTCTCTGATCGGGTCTCTAATCGGGTCTCTAATCGGGTCTCTAATCGGGTCTCTGATCGGGTCTCTAATCGGGTCTTTAATCGGGTCTTTAATCGGGTCTCTGATCGGGTCTCTGATCGGGTCTCTAATCCGGTCTCTAATCGGGTCTCTGATCGGGTCTCTAATCGGGTCTCTAATCGGGTCTCTGATCGGGTCTCTAATCGGGTCTCTAATCGGGTCTCTGATCGGGTCTCTGATCGGGTCTTTAATCGGGTCTTTAATCGGGTCTCTGATCGGGTCTCTGATCGGGTCTCTAATCCGGTCTCTAATCGGGTCTCTGATCGGGTCTCTAATCGGGTCTCTAATCGGGTCTCTGATCGGGTCTCTGATTGGGTCTCTAATCGGGTCTCATCGGGTCTCTAATCGGGTCTCTAAACGGGTCTCTAATCGGGTCTCTGATCGGGTCTCTGATCGGGTCTCAGATCGGGTCTCTAATCGGGTCTCTGATCGGGTCTCTGATCGGGTCTCTAATCGGGTCTCTAATCGGGTCTCTGATCGGGTCTCTAATCGGGTCTCTGATTGGGTCTCTAATCGGGTCTCTAATCGGGTCTCTAATCGACGTCTCTAATCGAGGTCTCTGATCGGGTCTCTAATCCGGTCTCTAATCGGGTCTGTGATCGGGTCTCTAATCGGGTCTCTGATCGGGTCTTTAATCGGGTCTTTAATCGGGTCTCTGATCGGGTCTCTGATCGGGTCTCTAATCGGGTCTCTAATCGGGTCTCTGATCGGGTCTCTAATCGGGTCTCTGATTGGGTCTCTAATCGGGTCTCTAATCGGGTCTCTAATCGACGTCTCTAATCGAGGTCTCTGATCGGGTCTCTAATCCGGTCTCTAATCGGTTCTGTGATCGGGTCTCTAATCGGGTCTCTAATTAACAGACGTGCACTGATGCGACGCGAACGCGACGTTGGCCGTCTTAAAAAACCAAAAAACAAACAAACAGACGTGCACTTTGATCGGGTCTCTAATCGGGTCTCTGATCGGGTCTCTAATCGGGTCTCTAATCGGGTCTCTGATCGGGTCTCTGATTGGGTCTCTAATCGGGTCTCAATCGGGTCTCTAATCGGGTCTCTAAACGGGTCTCTAATCGGGTCTCTGATCGGGTCTCTGATCGGGTCTCAGATCGGGTCTCTAATCGGGTCTCTGATCGGGTCTCTGATCGGGTCTCTAATCGGGTCTCTAATCGGGTCTCTGATCGGGTCTCTAATCGGGTCTCTGATTGGGTCTCTAATCGGGTCTCTAATCGGGTCTCTAATCGACGTCTCTAATCGAGGTCTCTGATCGGGTCTCTAATCCGGTCTCTAATCGGGTCTGTGATCGGGTCTCTAATCGGGTCTCTGATCGGGTCTCTGATCGGGTCTCTAATCGGGTCTCTAATCGGGTCTCTGATCGGGTCTCTGATCGGGTCTCTAATCGGGTCTCTAATCGGGTCTCTGATCGGGTCTCTGATCGGGTCTCTAATCGGGTCTCTAATCGGGTCTCTAATCGGGTCTCTGATCGGGTCTCTGATCGGGTCTTTAATCGGGTCTTTAATCGGGTCTCTGATCGGGTCTCTGATCGGGTCTCTAATCCGGTCTCTAATCGGGTCTCTGATCGGGTCTCTAATCGGGTCTCTAATCGGGTTTCTAATCGGGTCTCTGATCGAGTCTCTGATCGGGTCTCTAATCGGGTCTCTAATCCGGTCTCTAATCGGGTCTCTGATCGGGTCTCTAATCGGGTCTCTAATCGGGTCTCTGATCGGGTTTCTAAACGGGTCTCTAATCGGTTCTCTGATCGGGTCTCTGATCGGGTCTCTGATCGGGTCTCTGATCGGGTCTCTAATCGGGTCTCTGATCGGGTCTCTAATCGGGTCTCTAATCGGGTCTCTGATCGGGTCTCTGATCGGGTCTCTAATCGGGTCTCTAATCGGGTCTCTGATCGGGTCTCTGATTGGGTCTCTAATCGGGTCTCATCGGGTCTCTAATCGGGTCTCTAAACGGGTCTCTAATCGGGTCTCTGATCGGGTCTCTGATCGGGTCTCAGATCGGGTCTCTAATCGGGTCTCTGATCGGGTCTCTGATCGGGTCTCTAATCGGGTCTCTAATCGGGTCTCTGATCGGGTCTCTAATCGGGTCTCTGATTGGGTCTCTAATCGGGTCTCTAATCGGGTCTCTAATCGACGTCTCTAATCGAGGTCTCTGATCGGGTCTCTAATCCGGTCTCTAATCGGGTCTGTGATCGGGTCTCTAATCGGGTCTCTAATTAACAGACGTGCACTAATGCGACGCGAACGCGACGTTGGCCGTCTTAAAAAACCAAAAAACAAACAAACAGACGTGCACTTTGATCGGGTCTCTGATCGGGTCTCTGATCGGGTCTCTGATTGTGTCTCTAATCGGGTCTCTAATCGGGTCTCTAATCGGGTTTCTAAACGGGTCTCTAATCGGTTCTCTAATCGGGTCTCTAATCGGGTCTCTGATCGGGTCTCTGATTGTGTCTCTAATCAGAGACACAATCAGAGTCTCTAATCGGGTCTCTGATCGGGTCTCTAATCGGGTCTCTGATTGGGTCTCTAATCGGGTCTCTAATCGGGTCTCTAATCGACGTCTCTAATCGAGGTCTCTGATCGGGTCTCTAATCCGGTCTCTAATCGGGTCTGTGATCGGGTCTCTAATCGGGTCTCTAATTAACAGACGTGCACTAATGCGACGCGAACGCGACGTTGGCCGTCTTAAAAAACCAAAAAACAAACAAACAGACGTGCACTTTGATCGGGTCTCTGATCGGTCTCTAACCGGGTCTCTGATCGGGTCTCTAATCGGGTCTCTAATCGGGTCTCTGATCGGGTCTCTGATTGGGTCTCTAATCGGGTCTCAATCGGGTCTCTAATCGGGTCTCTAATCGGGTCTCTGATCGGGTCTCTG
Organism: Lepidurus packardi; assembly: GCA_023053545.1. Lineage (NCBI taxonomy): Eukaryota > Metazoa > Arthropoda > Branchiopoda > Notostraca > Triopsidae > Lepidurus > Lepidurus packardi. The sequence continues at coordinate 418,047 of JAKZAN010000046.1, forward strand.
ATCGGGTCTCAGATCGGGTCTCTAATCGGGTCTCTGATCGGGTCTCTGATCGGGTCTCTAATCGGGTCTCTAATCGGGTCTCTAATCGGGTCTCTGATTGGGTCTTTAATCGGGTCTTTAATCGGGTCTCTGATCGGGTCTCTGATCGGGTCTCTATTCGGGTCTCTAATCGGGTCTCTGATCGGTCTCTAACCGGGTCTCTGATCGGGTCTCTAATCGGGTCTCTAATCGGGTCTCTGATCGGGTCTCTGATCGGGTCTCTATTCGGGTCTCTAATCGGGTCTCTGATCGGGTCTCTAATCGGGTCTCTGATCGGGTCTCTTATCGCGTCTCTGATCGGGTCTCTGATTGGGTCTCTAATCGGGTTAACAGACGTGCACTTCGATCGGGTCTCTGATCGGGTCTCTAATCGAGTCTCTGATCGGGTCTCTGATCGGGTCTCTAATCGGGTCTCTAATCGGGTCTCTGATCGGGTCTCGGATTGGGTCTCTAATCGGGTCTCTAATCGGGTCTCTAATCGGGTTTCTAAACGGGTCTCTAATCGGTTCTCTGATCGGGTCTCTGATCGGGTCTCTGATTGGGTATCTGATCGGGTCTCTGATCGGGTCTCTGATCGGGTCTCTGATCGGGTCTCTGATCGGGTCTCTAATCGGGTCTCTGATCGGGTCTCTAATCGGGTCTCTAATCGGGTCTCTGATCGGGTCTCTGATTGGGTCTCTAATCGGGTCTCAATCGGGTCTCTAATCGGGTCTCTAAACGGGTCTCTAATCGGGTCTCTAATCGGGTTTCTAAACGGGTCTCTAATCGGTTCTCTGATCGGGTCTCTGATCCGGTCTCTGATCGGGTCTCTGATCGGGTCTCTGATCGGGTCTCTAATCGGGTCTCTGATCGGGTCTCTAATCGGGTCTCTAATCGGGTCTCTGATCGGGTCTCTAATCGGGTCTCTAATCGGGTCTCTGATCGGGTCTCTGATTGGGTCTCTAATCGGGTCTCAATCGGGTCTCTAATCGGGTCTCTAATCGGGTCTCTGATCGGGTCTCTGATCGGGTCTCAGATCGGGTCTCTAATCGGGTCTCTGATCGGGTCTCTGATCGGGTCTCTAATCGGGTCTCTAATCGGGTCTCTAATCGGGTCTCTGATTGGGTCTTTAATCGGGTCTTTAATCGGGTCTCTGATCGGGTCTCTGATTGGGTCTTTAATCGGGTCTTTAATCGGGTCTCTGATCGGGTCTCTGATCGGGTCTCTATTCGGGTCTCTAATCGGGTCTCTGATCGGTCTCTAACCGGGTCTCTGATCGGGTCTCTAATCGGGTCTCTAATCGGGTCTCTGATCGGGTCTCTGATCGGGTCTCTATTCGGGTCTCTAATCGGGTCTCTGATCGGGTCTCTAATCGGGTCTCTGATCGGGTCTCTTATCGCGTCTCTGATCGGGTCTCTGATTGGGTCTCTAATCGGGTTAACAGACGTGCACTTCGATCGGGTCTCTGATCGGGTCTCTAATCGAGTCTCTGATCGGGTCTCTGATCGGGTCTCTAATCGGGTCTCTAATCGGGTCTCTGATCGGGTCTCGGATTGGGTCTCTAATCGGGTCTCTAATCGGGTCTCTAATCGGGTTTCTAAACGGGTCTCTAATCGGTTCTCTGATCGGGTCTCTGATCGGGTCTCTGATTGGGTATCTGATCGGGTCTCTGATCGGGTCTCTGATCGGGTCTCTGATCGGGTCTCTGATCGGGTCTCTAATCGGGTCTCTGATCGGGTCTCTAATCGGGTCTCTGATCGGGTCTCAGATCGGGTCTCTAATCGGGTCTCTGATCGGGTCTCTGATCGGGTCTCTAATCGGGTCTCTAATCGGGTCTCTGATCGGGTCTCGGATTGGGTCTCTGATCGGGTTTCTGATCGGGTCTCTGATCGGGTCTCTAATCGGGTCTCTAATCGGGTCTCTAATCGGGTCTCTGATCGGGTCTCTGATCGGGTCTTTAATCGGGTCTTTAATCGGGTCTCTGATCGGGTCTCTGATCGGGTCTCTATTCGGGTCTCTAATCGGGTCTCTGATCGGGTCTCTAATCGGGTCTCTGATCGGGTCTCTTATCGCGTCTCTGATCGGGTCTCTGATTGGGTCTCTAATCGGGTTAACAGACGTGCACTTCGATCGGGTCTCTGATCGGGTCTCTAATCGAGTCTCTGATCGGGTCTCTGATCGGGTCTCTAATCGGGTCTCTAATCGGGTCTCTGATCGGGTCTCGGATTGGGTCTCTAATCGGGTCTCTAATCGGGTCTCTAATCGGGTTTCTAAACGGGTCTCTAATCGGTTCTCTGATCGGGTCTCTGATCGGGTCTCTGATTGGGTATCTGATCGGGTCTCTGATCGGGTCTCTGATCGGGTCTCTGATCGGGTCTCTGATCGGGTCTCTAATCGGGTCTCTGATCGGGTCTCTAATCGGGTCTCTAATCGGGTCTCTGATCGGGTCTCTGATTGGGTCTCTAATCGGGTCTCAATCGGGTCTCTAATCGGGTCTCTAAACGGGTCTCTAATCGGGTCTCTAATCGGGTTTCTAAACGGGTCTCTAATCGGTTCTCTGATCGGGTCTCTGATCCGGTCTCTGATCGGGTCTCTGATCGGGTCTCTGATCGGGTCTCTAATCGGGTCTCTGATCGGGTCTCTAATCGGGTCTCTAATCGGGTCTCTGATCGGGTCTCTAATCGGGTCTCTAATCGGGTCTCTGATCGGGTCTCTGATTGGGTCTCTAATCGGGTCTCAATCGGGTCTCTAATCGGGTCTCTAATCGGGTCTCTGATCGGGTCTCTGATCGGGTCTCAGATCGGGTCTCTAATCGGGTCTCTGATCGGGTCTCTGATCGGGTCTCTAATCGGGTCTCTAATCGGGTCTCTAATCGGGTCTCTGATTGGGTCTTTAATCGGGTCTTTAATCGGGTCTCTGATCGGGTCTCTGATCGGGTCTCTATTCGGGTCTCTAATCGGGTCTCTGATCGGTCTCTAACCGGGTCTCTGATCGGGTCTCTAATCGGGTCTCTAATCGGGTCTCTGATCGGGTCTCTGATCGGGTCTCTATTCGGGTCTCTAATCGGGTCTCTGATCGGGTCTCTAATCGGGTCTCTGATCGGGTCTCTTATCGCGTCTCTGATCGGGTCTCTGATTGGGTCTCTAATCGGGTTAACAGACGTGCACTTCGATCGGGTCTCTGATCGGGTCTCTAATCGAGTCTCTGATCGGGTCTCTGATCGGGTCTCTAATCGGGTCTCTAATCGGGTCTCTGATCGGGTCTCGGATTGGGTCTCTAATCGGGTCTCTAATCGGGTCTCTAATCGGGTTTCTAAACGGGTCTCTAATCGGTTCTCTGATCGGGTCTCTGATCGGGTCTCTGATTGGGTATCTGATCGGGTCTCTGATCGGGTCTCTGATCGGGTCTCTGATCGGGTCTCTGATCGGGTCTCTAATCGGGTCTCTGATCGGGTCTCTAATCGGGTCTCTAATCGGGTCTCTGATCGGGTCTCTGATTGGGTCTCTAATCGGGTCTCAATCGGGTCTCTAATCGGGTCTCTAAACGGGTCTCTAATCGGGTCTCTGATCGGGTCTCTAATCGGGTCTCTGATCGGGTCTCTGATCGGGTCTCTGATCGGGTCTCTGATCGGGTCTCTAATCGGGTCTCTAATCGGGTCTCTGATCGGGTCTCTGATTGTGTCTCTAATCGGGTCTCTAATCGGGTCTCTAATCGGGTTTCTAAACGGGTCTCTAATCGGTTCTCTGATCGGGTCTCTGATCGGGTCTCTGATCGGGTTTCTGATCGGGTCTCTGATCGGGTCTCTAATCGGGTCTCTAATCGGGTCTCTAATCGGGTCTCTGATCGGGTCTCTATTCGGGTCTCTAATCGGGTCTCTGATCGGGTCTCTAATCGGGTCTCTGATCGGGTCTCTTATCGCGTCTCTGATCGGGTCTCTGATTGGGTCTCTAATCGGGTTAACAGACGTGCACTTCGATCGGGTCTCTGATCGGGTCTCTAATCGAGTCTCTGATCGGGTCTCTGATCGGGTCTCTAATCGGGTCTCTAATCGGGTCTCTGATCGGGTCTCGGATTGGGTCTCTAATCGGGTCTCTAATCGGGTCTCTAATCGGGTTTCTAAACGGGTCTCTAATCGGTTCTCTGATCGGGTCTCTGATCGGGTCTCTGATTGGGTATCTGATCGGGTCTCTGATCGGGTCTCTGATCGGGTCTCTGATCGGGTCTCTGATCGGGTCTCTAATCGGGTCTCTGATCGGGTCTCTAATCGGGTCTCTAATCGGGTCTCTGATCGGGTCTCTGATTGGGTCTCTAATCGGGTCTCAATCGGGTCTCTAATCGGGTCTCTAAACGGGTCTCTAATCGGGTCTCTAATCGGGTTTCTAAACGGGTCTCTAATCGGTTCTCTGATCGGGTCTCTGATCCGGTCTCTGATCGGGTCTCTGATCGGGTCTCTGATCGGGTCTCTAATCGGGTCTCTGATCGGGTCTCTAATCGGGTCTCTAATCGGGTCTCTGATCGGGTCTCTAATCGGGTCTCTAATCGGGTCTCTGATCGGGTCTCTGATTGGGTCTCTAATCGGGTCTCAATCGGGTCTCTAATCGGGTCTCTAATCGGGTCTCTGATCGGGTCTCTGATCGGGTCTCAGATCGGGTCTCTAATCGGGTCTCTGATCGGGTCTCTGATCGGGTCTCTAATCGGGTCTCTAATCGGGTCTCTGATCGGGTCTCGGATTGGGTCTCTGATCGGGTTTCTGATCGGGTCTCTGATCGGGTCTCTAATCGGGTCTCTAATCGGGTCTCTAATCGGGTCTCTGATCGGGTCTCTGATCGGGTCTTTAATCGGGTCTTTAATCGGGTCTCTGATCGGGTCTCTGATCGGGTCTCTATTCGGGTCTCTAATCGGGTCTCTGATCGGGTCTCTAATCGGGTCTCTGATCGGGTCTCTTATCGCGTCTCTGATCGGGTCTCTGATTGGGTCTCTAATCGGGTTAACAGACGTGCACTTCGATCGGGTCTCTGATCGGGTCTCTAATCGAGTCTCTGATCGGGTCTCTGATCGGGTCTCTAATCGGGTCTCTAATCGGGTCTCTGATCGGGTCTCGGATTGGGTCTCTAATCGGGTCTCTAATCGGGTCTCTAATCGGGTTTCTAAACGGGTCTCTAATCGGTTCTCTGATCGGGTCTCTGATCGGGTCTCTGATTGGGTATCTGATCGGGTCTCTGATCGGGTCTCTGATCGGGTCTCTGATCGGGTCTCTGATCGGGTCTCTAATCGGGTCTCTGATCGGGTCTCTAATCGGGTCTCTAATCGGGTCTCTGATCGGGTCTCTGATTGGGTCTCTAATCGGGTCTCAATCGGGTCTCTAATCGGGTCTCTAAACGGGTCTCTAATCGGGTCTCTAATCGGGTTTCTAAACGGGTCTCTAATCGGTTCTCTGATCGGGTCTCTGATCCGGTCTCTGATCGGGTCTCTGATCGGGTCTCTGATCGGGTCTCTAATCGGGTCTCTGATCGGGTCTCTAATCGGGTCTCTAATCGGGTCTCTGATCGGGTCTCTAATCGGGTCTCTAATCGGGTCTCTGATCGGGTCTCTGATTGGGTCTCTAATCGGGTCTCAATCGGGTCTCTAATCGGGTCTCTAATCGGGTCTCTGATCGGGTCTCTGATCGGGTCTCAGATCGGGTCTCTAATCGGGTCTCTGATCGGGTCTCTGATCGGGTCTCTAATCGGGTCTCTAATCGGGTCTCTAATCGGGTCTCTGATTGGGTCTTTAATCGGGTCTTTAATCGGGTCTCTGATCGGGTCTCTGATCGGGTCTCTATTCGGGTCTCTAATCGGGTCTCTGATCGGTCTCTAACCGGGTCTCTGATCGGGTCTCTAATCGGGTCTCTAATCGGGTCTCTGATCGGGTCTCTGATCGGGTCTCAGATCGGGTCTCTAATCGGGTCTCTGATCGGGTCTCTGATCGGGTCTCTAATCGAGTCTCTGATCGGGTCTCTGATCGGGTCTCTAATCGGGTCTCTAATCGGGTCTCTGATCGGGTCTCGGATTGGGTCTCTAATCGGGTCTCTAATCGGGTCTCTAATCGGGTTTCTAAACGGGTCTCTAATCGGTTCTCTGATCGGGTCTCTGATCGGGTCTCTGATTGGGTATCTGATCGGGTCTCTGATCGGGTCTCTGATCGGGTCTCTGATCGGGTCTCTGATCGGGTCTCTAATCGGGTCTCTGATCGGGTCTCTAATCGGGTCTCTAATCGGGTCTCTGATCGGGTCTCTGATTGGGTCTCTAATCGGGTCTCAATCGGGTCTCTAATCGGGTTTCTAAACGGGTCTCTAATCGGTTCTCTGATCGGGTCTCTGATCCGGTCTCTGATCGGGTCTCTGATCGGGTCTCTGATCGGGTCTCTAATCGGGTCTCTGATCGGGTCTCTAATCGGGTCTCTAATCGGGTCTCTGATCGGGTCTCTAATCGGGTCTCTAATCGGGTCTCTGATCGGGTCTCTGATTGGGTCTCTAATCGGGTCTCAATCGGGTCTCTAATCGGGTCTCTAATCGGGTCTCTGATCGGGTCTCTGATCGGGTCTCAGATCGGGTCTCTAATCGGGTCTCTGATCGGGTCTCTGATCGGGTCTCTAATCGGGTCTCTAATCGGGTCTCTGATTGGGTCTTTAATCGGGTCTTTAATCGGGTTTCTGATCGGGTCTCTGATCGGGTCTCTATTCGGGTCTCTAATCGGGTCTCTGATCGGTCTCTAATCGGGTCTCTGATCGGGTCTCTAATCGGGTCTCTAATCGTGTTTCTAAACGGGTCTCTAATCGGTTCTCTGATCGGGTCTCTGATCGGGTCTCTGATCGGGTCTCTGATTGGGTCTCTAATCGGGTCTCAATCGGGTCTCTAATCGGGTCTCTAAACGGGTCTCTAATCGGGTCTCTAATCGGGTCTCTGATCGGGTCTCTGATCGGGTCTCAGATCGGGTCTCTAATCGGGTCTCTGATCGGGTCTCTGATCGGGTCTCTAATCGGGTCTCTAATCGGGTCTCTGATTGGGTCTTTAATCGGGTCTTTAATCGGGTCTCTGATCGGGTCTCTGATCGGGTCTCTATTCGGGTCTCTAATCGGGTCTCTGATCGGTCTCTAATCGGGTCTCTGATCGGGTCTCTAATCGGGTCTCTAATCGTGTTTCTAAACGGGTCTCTAATCGGTTCTCTGATCGGGTCTCTGATCGGGTCTCTGATCGGGTCTCTGATCGGGTCTCTAATCGGGTCTCTGATCGGGTCTCTAATCGGGTCTCTAATCGGGTCTCTGATCGGGTCTCTGATCGGGTCTCTAATCGGGTCTCTGATCGGGTCTCTGATCGGGTCTCTGATCGGGTCTCTGATCGGGTCTCTGATCGGGTCTCTAATCGGGTCTCTGATCGGGTCTCGGATTGGGTCTCTATTCGGGTCTCTAATCGGGTCTCTGATCGGTCTCTAATCGGGTCTCTGATCGGGTCTCTAATCGGGTCTCTAATCGTGTTTCTAAACGGGTCTCTAATCGGTTCTCTGATCGGGTCTCTGATCGGGTCTCTGATCGGGTCTCTGATCGGGTCTCTAATCGGGTCTCTGATCGGGTCTCTAATCGGGTCTCTAATCGGGTCTCTGATCGGGTCTCTAATCGGGTCTCTAATCGGGTCTCTGATCGGGTCTCTGATTGGGTCTCTAATCGGGTCTCAATCGGGTCTCTAATCGGGTCTCTAAACGGGTCTCTAATCGGGTCTCTGATCGGGTCTCTGATCGGGTCTCAGATCGGGTCTCTAATCGGGTCTCTGATCGGGTCTCTAATCGGGTCTCTAATCGGGTCTCTGATCGGGTCTCTGATCGGGTCTCAGATCGGGTCTCTAATCGGGTCTCTGATCGGGTCTCTGATTGGGTCTCTAATCGGGTTAACAGACGTGCACTTCGATCGGGTCTCTGATCGGGTCTCTAATCGAGTCTCTGATCGGGTCTCTGATCGGGTCTCTAATCGGGTCTCTAATCGGGTCTCTGATCGGGTCTCGGATTGGGTCTCTAATCGGGTCTCTAATCGGGTCTCTAATCGGGTTTCTAAACGGGTCTCTAATCGGTTCTCTGATCGGGTCTCTGATCGGGTCTCTGATTGGGTATCTGATCGGGTCTCTGATCGGGTCTCTGATCGGGTCTCTGATCGGGTCTCTGATCGGGTCTCTAATCGGGTCTCTGATCGGGTCTCTAATCGGGTCTCTAATCGGGTCTCTGATCGGGTCTCTGATTGGGTCTCTAATCGGGTCTCAATCGGGTCTCTAATCGGGTCTCTAAACGGGTCTCTAATCGGGTCTCTAATCGGGTTTCTAAACGGGTCTCTAATCGGTTCTCTGATCGGGTCTCTGATCCGGTCTCTGATCGGGTCTCTGATCGGGTCTCTGATCGGGTCTCTAATCGGGTCTCTGATCGGGTCTCTAATCGGGTCTCTAATCGGGTCTCTGATCGGGTCTCTAATCGGGTCTCTAATCGGGTCTCTGATCGGGTCTCTGATTGGGTCTCTAATCGGGTCTCAATCGGGTCTCTAATCGGGTCTCTAATCGGGTCTCTGATCGGGTCTCTGATCGGGTCTCAGATCGGGTCTCTAATCGGGTCTCTGATCGGGTCTCTGATCGGGTCTCTAATCGGGTCTCTAATCGGGTCTCTGATTGGGTCTTTAATCGGGTCTTTAATCGGGTCTCTGATCGGGTCTCTGATCGGGTCTCTATTCGGGTCTCTAATCGGGTCTCTGATCGGTCTCTAATCGGGTCTCTGATCGGGTCTCTAATCGGGTCTCTAATCGTGTTTCTAAACGGGTCTCTAATCGGTTCTCTGATCGGGTCTCTGATCGGGTCTCTGATCGGGTCTCTGATCGGGTCTCTAATCGGGTCTCTGATCGGGTCTCTAATCGGGTCTCTAATCGGGTCTCTGATCGGGTCTCTAATCGGGTCTCTAATCGGGTCTCTGATCGGGTCTCTGATTGGGTCTCTAATCGGGTCTCAATCGGGTCTCTAATCGGGTCTCTAAACGGGTCTCTAATCGGGTCTCTGATCGGGTCTCTGATCGGGTCTCAGATCGGGTCTCTAATCGGGTCTCTGATCGGGTCTCTAATCGGGTCTCTAATCGGGTCTCTGATCGGGTCTCTGATCGGGTCTCAGATCGGGTCTCTAATCGGGTCTCTGATCGGGTCTCTGATCGGGTCTCTAATCGGGTCTCTAATCGGGTCTCTGATTGGGTCTTTAATCGGGTCTTTAATCGGGTCTCTGATCGGGTCTCTGATCGGGTCTCTATTCGGGTCTCTAATCGGGTCTCTGATCGGTCTCTAATCGGGTCTCTGATCGGGTCTCTAATCGGGTCTCTAATCGTGTTTCTAAACGGGTCTCTAATCGGTTCTCTGATCGGGTCTCTGATCGGGTCTCTGATCGGGTCTCTGATCGGGTCTCTAATCGGGTCCCTGATCGGGTCTCTAATCGGGTCTCTAATCGGGTCTCTGATCGGGTCTCTAATCGGGTCTCTGATCGGGTCTCTGATCGGGTCTCTGATCCGGTCTCTAATCGGGTCTCTGATCGGGTCTCTAATCGGGTCTCTAATCGGGTCTCTGATCGGGTCTCTAATCGGGTCTCTAATCGGGTCTCTGATCGGGTCTCTGATTGGGTCTCTAATCGGGTCTCTAATCGGGTCTCTGATCGGGTCTCTGATTGGGTCTCTAATCGGGTCTCAATCGGGTCTCTAATCGGGTCTCTAAACGGGTCTCTAATCGGGTCTCTGATCGGGTCTCTGATCGGGTCTCAGATCGGGTCTCTAATCGGGTCTCTGATCGGGTCTCTGATCGGGTCTCTAATCGGGTCTCTAATCGGGTCTCTGATCGGGTCTCTAATCGGGTCTCTGATGGGGTCTCTAATCGGGTCTCTAATCGGGTCTCTAATCGGGTCTCTGATCGGGTCTCTAATCGGGTCTCTAATCGGGTCTCTGATCGGGTCTCTGATTGGGTCTCTAATCGGGTCTCAATCGGGTCTCTAATCGGGTCTCTAATCGGGTCTCTGATCGGGTCTCTGATCGGGTCTCTGATCGGGTCTCTAATCGGGTGTCTAATCGGGTCTCTGATCGGGTCTCTGATCGGGTCTCTAATCGGGTCTCTAATCGGGTCTCTAATCGGGTCTCTGATCGGGTCTCTGATCGGGTCTTTAATCGGGTCTTTAATCGGGTCTCTGATCGGGTCTCTGATCGGGTCTCTAATCCGGTCTCTAATCGGGTCTCTGATCGGGTCTCTAATCGGGTCTCTAATCGGGTCTCTAATCGGGTCTCTGATCGAGTCTCTGATCGGGTCTCTAATCGGGTCTCTAATCCGGTCTCTAATCGGGTCTCTGATCGGGTCTCTAATCGGGTCTCTAATCGGGTCTCTGATCGAGTCTCTGATCGGGTCTCTAATCGGGTCTCTGATCGGGTTTCTGATCGGGTCTCTAATCGGGTCTCTAATCGGGTCTCTGATCGGGTCTCTAATCGACGTCTCTAATCGAGGTCTCTGATTGGGTCTCTAATCGGGTCTCTAATCGGGTCTCTAATCGACGTCTCTAATCTAGGTCTCTGATCGGGTCTCTGATCGGGTCTCAGATCGGGTCTGTGATCGGGTCTCTAATCGGGTCTCTGATCGGGTCTCTGATCGGGTCTCTAATCGGGTCTCTGATCGGGTCTCTAATCGGGTCTCTAATCGGGTCTCTGATCGGGTCTCTGATCGGGTCTCTGATCGGGTCTCTATTCGGGTCTCTAATCGGGTCTCTGATCGGGTCTCTAATCGGGTCTCTAATCGGGTCTCTAATCGGGTCTCTAATCGGGTCTCTGATCGGGTCTCTGATCGGGTCTTTAATCGGGTCTTTAATCGGGTCTCTGATCGGGTCTCTGATCGGGTCTCTATTCGGGTCTCTAATCGGGTCTCTGATCGGGTCTCTAATCGGGTCTCTGATCGGGTCTCTTATCGCGTCTCAGATCGGGTCTCTGATTGGGTCTCTAATCGGGTTAACAGACGTGCACTTCGATCGGGTCTCTGATCGGGTCTCTAATCGAGTCTCTGATCGGGTCTCTGATCGGGTCTCTAATCGGGTCTCTAATCGGGTCTCTGATCGGGTCTCTGATTGGGTCTCTAATCGGGTCTCTAATCGGGTCTCTAATCGGGTTTCTAAACGGGTCTCTAATCGGTTCTCTGATCGGGTCTCTAATCGGGTCTCTAATCGAGTCTCTGATCGGGTCTCTGATTGGGTCTCTAATCGGGTCTCAATCGGGTCTCTAATCGGGTCTCTAAACGGGTCTCTAATCGGGTCTCTAATCGGGTTTCTAAACGGGTCTCTAATCGGTTCTCTGATCGGGTCTCTGATCGGGTCTCTGATCGGGTCTCTGATCGGGTCTCTGATCGGGTCTCTGATCGGGTCTCTAATCGGGTCTCTGATCGGGTCTCTAATCGGGTCTCTAATCGGGTCTCTGATCGGGTCTCTAATCGGGTCTCTAATCGGGTCTCTGATCGGGTCTCTGATTGGGTCTCTAATCGGGTCTCAATCGGGTCTCTAATCGGGTCTCTAATCGGGTCTCTGATCGGGTCTCTGATCGGGTCTCAGATCGGGTCTCTAATCGGGTCTCTGATCGGGTCTCTGATCGGGTCTCTAATCGGGACTCTAATCGGGTCTCTGATCGGGTCTCTAATCGGGTCTCTGATTGGGTCTCTAATCGGGTCTCTAATCGGGTCTCTAATCGGGTCTCTGATCGGGTCTCTGATCGGGTCTTTAATCGGGTCTCTGATCGGGTCTCTGATCGGGTCTCTAATCCGGTCTCTAATCGGGTCTCTGATCGGGTCTCTAATCGGGTCTCTAATCGGGTCTCTAATCGGGTCTCTAATCGGGTCTCTGATCGAGTCTCTAATCCGGTCTCTAATCGGGTCTCTGATCGGGTCTCTAATCGGGTCTCTAATCGGGTCTCTAATCGGGTCTCTGATCGAGTCTCTGATCGGGTCTCTAATCGGGTCTCTAATCCGGTCTCTAATCGGGTCTCTGATCGGGTCTCTAATCGGGTCTCTAATCGGGTCTCTGATCGAGTCTCTGATCGGGTCTCTAATCGGGTCTCTGATCGGGTTTCTGATCGGGTCTCTATTCGGGTCTCTAATCGGGTCTCTGATCGGGTCTCTAATCGACGTCTCTAATCGGGTCTCTGATCGGGTCTCTAATCGGGTCTCTGATTGGGTCTCTAATCGGGTCTCTAATCGGGTCTCTAATCGGGTCTCTGATCGGGTCTCTGATCGGGTCTTTAATCGGGTCTCTGATCGGGTCTCTGATCGGGTCTCTAATCCGGTCTCTAATCGGGTCTCTGATCGGGTCTCTAATCGGGTCTCTAATCGGGTCTCTAATCGGGTCTCTAATCGGGTCTCTGATCGAGTCTCTAATCCGGTCTCTAATCGGGTCTCTGATCGGGTCTCTAATCGGGTCTCTAATCGGGTCTCTAATCGGGTCTCTGATCGAGTCTCTGATCGGGTCTCTAATCGGGTCTCTAATCCGGTCTCTAATCGGGTCTCTGATCGGGTCTCTAATCGGGTCTCTAATCGGGTCTCTGATCGAGTCTCTGATCGGGTCTCTAATCGGGTCTCTGATCGGGTTTCTGATCGGGTCTCTATTCGGGTCTCTAATCGGGTCTCTGATCGGGTCTCTAATCGACGTCTCTAATCGAGGTCTCTGATTGGGTCTCTAATCGGGTCTCTAATCGGGTCTCTAATCGACGTCTCTAATCTAGGTCTCTGATCGGGTCTCTGATCGGGTCTCAGATCGGGTCTGTGATCGGGTCTCTAATCGGGTCTCTGATCGGGTCTCTGATCGGGTCTCTAATCGGGTCTCTGATCGGGTCGCTAATCGGGTCTCTAATCGGGTCTCTGATCGGGTCTCTGATCGGGTCTCTGATCGGGTCTCTATTCGGGTCTCTAATCGGGTCTGTGATCGGGTCTCTAATCGGGTCTCTAATCGGGTCTCTAATCGGGTCTCTGATCGGGTCTCTGATCGGGTCTGTAATCGGGTCTTTAATCGGGTCTCTGATCGGGTCTCTGATCGGGTCTCTATTCGGGTCTCTAATCGGGTCTCTGATCGGGTCTCTAATCGGGTCTCTGATCGGGTCTCTTATCGCGTCTCAGATCGGGTCTCTGATTGGGTCTCTAATCGGGTTAACAGACGTGCACTTCGATCGGGTCTCTGATCGGGTCTCTAATCGAGTCTCTGATCGGGTCTCTGATCGGGTCTCTAATCGGGTCTCTAATCGGGTCTCTGATCGGGTCTCTGATTGGGTCTCTAATCGGGTCTCTAATCGGGTCTCTAATCGGGTTTCTAAACGGGTCTCTAATCGGTTCTCTGATCGGGTCTCTAATCGGGTCTCTAATCGGGTCTCTGATCGGGTCTCTGATTGGGTCTCTAATCGGGTCTCAATCGGGTCTCTAATCGGGTCTCTAAACGGGTCTCTAATCGGGTCTCTAATCGGGTTTCTAAACGGGTCTCTAATCGGTTCTCTGATCGGGTCTCTGATCGGGTCTCTGATCGGGTCTCTGATCGGGTCTCTGATCGGGTCTCTGATCGGGTCTCTGATCGGGTCTCTAATCGGGTCTCTGATCGGGTCTCAGATCGGGTCTCTAATCGGGTCTCTGATCGGGTCTCTGATCGGGTCTCTAATCGGGTCTCTAATCGGGTCTCTGATCGGGTCTCTAATCGGGTCTCTGATTGGGTCTCTAATCGGGTCTCTAATCGGGTCTCTAATCGACGTCTCTAATCGAGGTCTCTGATCGGGTCTCTAATCCGGTCTCTAATCGGGTCTGTGATCGGGTCTCTAATCGGGTCTCCGATCGGGTCTCTGATCGGGTCTCTAATCGGGTCTCTAATCGGGTCTCTGATCGGGTCTCTGATCGGGTCTCTGATCGGGTCTCTAATCGGGTCTCTAATCGGGTCTCTGATCGGGTCTCTGATCGGGTCTTTAATCGGGTCTTTAATCGGGTCTCTGATCGGGTCTCTGATCGGGTCTCTATTCGGGTCTCTAATCGGGTCTCTGATCGGGTCTCTAATCGGGTCTCTGATCGGGTCTCTTATCGCGTCTCTGATCGGGTCTCTGATTGGGTCTCTAATCGGGTTAACAGACGTGCACTTCGATCGGGTCTCTGATCGGGTCTCTAATCGAGTCTCTGATCGGGTCTCTGATCGGGTCTCTAATCGGGTCTCTAATCGGGTCTCTGATCGGGTCTCTGATTGGGTCTCTGATCGGGTCTCTGATCGGGTCTCTAATCGGGTCTCTGATCGGGTCTCTAATCGGGTCTCTAATCGGGTCTCTAATCGGGTCTCTGATCGGGTCTCTGATTGGGTCTCTAATCGGGTCTCAATCGGGTCTTTAATCGGGTCTCTAAACGGGTCTCTAATCGGGTCTGATCGGGTCTCTGATCGGGTCTCAGATCGGGTCTCTAATCGGGTCTCTGATCGGGTCTCTGATCGGGTCTCTAATCGGGTCTCTAATCGGGTCTCTGATCGGGTCTCTAATCGGGTCTCTGATTGGGTCTCTAATCGGGTCTCTAATCGGGTCTCTAATCGGGTCTCTAATCGACGTCTCTAATCGAGGTCTCTGATCGGGTCTCTAATCCGGTCTCTAATCGGGTCTGTGATCGGGTCTCTAATCGGGTCTCTGATCGGGTCTCTGATCGGTTCTCTAATCGGGTCTCTAATCGGGTCTCTGATCGGGTCTCTGATCGGGTCTCTAATCGGGTTTCTAATCGGGTCTCTGATCGGGTCTCTGATCGGGTCTCTGATCGGGTCTCTAATCGGGTCTCTAATCGGGTCTCTAATCGGGTCTCTGATCGGGTCTCTGATCGGGTCTTTAATCGGGTCTTTAATCGGGTCTCTGATCGGGTCTTTGATCGGGTCTCTAATCCGGTCTCTAATCGGGTCTCTGATCGGGTCTCTAATCGGGTCTCTAATCGGGTCTCTAATCGACGTCTCTAATCTAGGTCTCTGATCGGGTCTATGATCGGGTCTCAGATCGGGTCTGTGATCGGGTCTCTAATCGGGTCTCTGATCGGGTCTCTGATCGGGTCTCTAATCGGGTCTCTAATCGGGTCTCTGATCGGGTCTCTAATCGGGTCTCTGATTGGGTCTCTAATCGGGTCTCTAATCGGGTCTCTAATCGACGTCTCTAATCGAGGTCTCTGATCGGGTCTCTAATCCGGTCTCTAATCGGGTCTCTGATCGGGTCTCTAATCGGGTCTCTAATCGGGTCTCTAATCGGGTCTCTGATCGAGTCTCTGATCGGGTCTCTAATCGGGTCTCTAATCCGGTCTCTAATCGGGTCTCTGATCGGGTCTCTAATCGGGTCTCTAATCGGGTCTCTGATCGGGTTTCTAAACGGGTCTCTAATCGGTTCTCTGATCGGGTCTCTGATCGGGTCTCTGATCGGGTCTCTGATCGGGTCTCTGATCGGGTCTCTAATCGGGTCTCTGATCGGGTCTCCAATCGGGTCTCTAATCGGGTCTCTGATCGGGTCTCTGATCGGGTCTCAGATCGGGTCTCTAATCGGGTCTCTGATCGGGTCTCTGATCGGGTCTCTATTCGGGTCTCTAATCGGGTCTCTGATCGGGTCTCTAATCGGGTCTCTGATCGGGTCTCTTATCGCGTCTCTGATCGGGTCTCTGATTGGGTCTCTAATCGGGTTAACAGACGTGCACTTCGATCGGGTCTCTGATCGGGTCTCTAATCGAGTCTCTGATCGGGTCTCTGATCGGGTCTCTAATCGGGTCTCTAATCGGGTCTCTGATCGGGTCTCTGATTGGGTCTCTAATCGGGTCTCTAATCGGGTCTCTAATCGGGTTTCTAAACGGGTCTCTAATCGGTTCTCTGATCGGGTCTCTGATCGGGTCTCTGATCGGGTCTCTGATCGGGTCTCTAATCGGGTCTCTGATCGGGTCTCTAATCGGGTCTCTAATCGGGTCTCTAATCGGGTCTCTGATCGGGTCTCTGATTGGGTCTCTAATCGGGTCTCAATCGGGTCTCTAATCGGGTCTCTAATCGACGTCTCTAATCGAGGTCTCTGATCGGGTCTTTAATCCGGTCTCTAATCGGGTCTCTGATCGGGTCTCTAATCGGGTCTCTAATCGGGTCTCTAATCGGGTCTCTGATCGAGTCTCTGATCGGGTCTCTAATCGGGTCTCTAATCCGGTCTCTAATCGGGTCTCTGATCGGGTCTCTAATCGGGTCTCTAATCGGGTCTCTGATCGGGTTTCTAAACGGGTCTCTAATCGGTTCTCTGATCGGGTCTCTGATCGGGTCTCTGATCGGGTCTCTGATCGGGTCTCTGATCGGGTCTCTAATCGGGTCTCTGATCGGGTCTCCAATCGGGTCTCTAATCGGGTCTCTGATCGGGTCTCTAATCGGGTCTCTAATCGGGTCTCTGATCGGGTCTCTGATTGGGTCTCTAATCGGGTCTCAATCGGGTCTCTAATCGGGTCTCTAAACGGGTCTCTAATCGACGTCTCTAATCGAGGTCTCTGATCGGGTCTCAGATCGGGTCTCTAATCGGGTCTCTGATCGGGTCTCTGATCGGGTCTCTGATCGGGTCTCTAATCGGGTCTCTAATCGGGTCTCTAATCCGGTCTCTAATCGGGTCTCTGATCGGGTCTCTAATCGGGTCTCTAATCGGGTCTCTAATCGGGTCTCTGATCGAGTCTCTGATCGGGTCTCTAATCGGGTCTCTAATCCGGTCTCTAATCGGGTCTCTGATCGGGTCTCTAATCGGGTCTCTAATCGGGTCTCTGATCGGGTTTCTAAACGGGTCTTTAATCGGGTCTCTATTCGGGTCTCTGATCGGGTCTCTATTCGGGTCTCTAATCGGGTCTCTGATCGGGTCTCTAATCGGGTCTCTAATCGGGTCTGTGATCGGGTCTCTGATCGGGTCTCTAATCGGGTCTCTAATCGGGTCTCTGATCGGGTCTCTAATCGGGTCTCTAATCGGGTCTCTAATCGACGTCTCTAATCGAGGTCTCTGATCGGGTCTCTAATCCGGTCTCTAATCGGGTCTCTAATCGGGTCTGTGATCGGGTCTCTAATCGGGTCTCTGAACGGGTCTCTGATCGGGTCTCTGATCGACTCTCTGATCGGGTCTCTGATCGGGTCTCTAATCGGGTCTCTAATCGGGTCTTTGGTCGGGTCTCTGATCGGGTCTCTAATCTGGTCTCTAATCGGGTCTCTAATCGGGTCTCTGATCGGGTCTCTGATCGGGTCTTTAATCGGGTCTTTAATCGGGTCTCTGATCGGGTCTCTGATCGGGTCTCTGATCGGGTCTCTATTCGGGTCTCTAATCGGGTCTCTGATCGGGTCTCTAATCGGGTCTCTAATCGGGTCTCTAATCGGGTCTCTGATCGGGTCTCTGATTGGGTCTCTAATCGGGTCTCTAATCGGGTCTCTAATCGGGTTTCTAAACGGGTCTCTAATCGGTTCTCTGATCGGGTCTCTGATCGGGTCTCTAATCGGGTCTCTAATCGGGTCTCTGATCGAGTCTCTGATCGGGTCTCTAATCGGGTCTCTGATCGGGTTTCTGATCGGGTCTCTAATCGGGTCTCTAATCGGGTCTCTGATCGAGTCTCTAATCGGGTCTCTAATCGGGTCTCTGATCGGGTCTCTAATCGGGTCTCTAATCGGGTCTCTGATCGGGTCTCTAATCGGGTCTCTAATCGGGTCTCTGATCGGGTCTCTGATTGGGTCTCTAATCGGGTCTCTAATCGGGTCTCTAATCGACGTCTCTAATCGAGGTCTCTGATCGGGTCTCTAATCGGGTCTCTAATCGGGTCTCTAATCGGGTCTGTTATCGGGTCTCTAATCGGGTCTCTGATCGGGTCTCTGATCGGGTCTCTAATCGGGTCTCTAATCGGGTCTCTAATCGGGTCTCTGATCGGGTCTCTGATCGGGTCTATAATCGGGTCTCTGATCGGGTCTCTGATCGGGTCTCTAATCGGGTCTCTGATCGGGTCTCTGATTGGGTCTCTAATCGGGTCTCTAATCGGGTCTCTAATCGACGTCTCTAATCGAGGTCTCTGATCGGGTCTCTAATCGGGTCTCTAATCGGGTCTCTAATCGGGTCTCTAATCGGGTCTCTAATCGGGTCTCTGATCGAGTCTCTGATCGGGTCTCTAATCGGGTCTCTGATCGGGTCTCTGATCGGGTCTCTAATCGGGTCTCTAATCGGGTCTGTGATCGGGTCTCTAATCGGGTCTCTAATCGGGTCTCTGATCGGGTCTCTGATCGGGTCTCTAATCGGGTCTCTAATCGGGTCTCTAATCGGGTCTCTGATCGTGTCTCTGATCGGGTCTATAATCGGGTCTCTGATCGGGTCTCTGATCGGGTCTCTGATCGGGTCTCTGATCGGGTCTCTGATCGGGTCTCTAATCGAGGTCTCTGATCGGGTCTCTAATCCGGTCTCTAATCGGGTCTCTGATCGGGTCTATAATCGGGTTATCAGACGTGCACTTTGACCGGGACTCTAATCGGGGTCTCTTATCGGGTCTCTAACCGTGTCTCTGATCGGGTCTCTGATCGGGTCTCTGATCGGGTCTCTGATCGGGTCTCTAATCGGGTCTCTGATCGGGTCTCTAATCGGGTCTCTGATCGGGTCTCTTATCGCGTCTCTGATCGGGTCTCTGATCGGGTCTCTAATCGGGTTAACAGACGTGCACTAATGCGACGCGAACGCGACGTTGGCCGTCTTAAAAAACCAAAAAACAAACAAACAGACGTGCACTTTGATCGGGTCTCTGATCGGGTCTCTAATCGGGTCTCTGATCGGGTCTCTGATCGGGTCTCTAATCGGGTCTCTAATCGGGTCTCTGATCGGGTCTCTAATCGGGTCTCTAATCGGGTCTCTAATCGGGTCTCTGATCGAGTCTGTGATCGGGTCTCTAATCGGGTCTATGATCGGGTCTCTGATCGGGTCTCTGATCGGGTTTCTGATCGACTCTCTGATCGGGTCTCTGATCGGGTCTTTAATCGGGTCTCTGATCGACTCTCTGATCGGGTCTCTGATCGGGTCTCTAATCGGGTCTCTAATCGGGTCTCTGATCGGGTCTCTGATCGGGTCTCTAATCGGGTCTCTAATCGGGTCTCTAATCGGGTCTCTGATCGGGTCTCTGATCGGGTCTTTAATCGGGTCTTTAATCGGGTCTCTGATCGGGTCTCTGATCGGGTCTCTGATCGGGTCTCTGATCGACTCTCTGATCGGGTCTCTGATCGGGTCTCTAATCGGGTCTCTAATCGGGTCTCTGATCGGGTCTCTGATCGGGTCTCTAATCGGGTCTCTAATCGGGTCTCTAATCGGGTCTCTGATCGGGTCTCTGATCGGGTCTCTATTCGGGTCTCTGATCGGTTCTCTAATCGAGGTCTCTGATCGGGTCTCTAATCCGGTCTCTAATCGGGTCTCTGATCGGCTCTATAATCGGGTTATCAGACGTGCACTTTGACCGGGACTCTAATCGGGGTCTCTTATCGGGTCTCTAACCGTGTCTCTGATCGGGTCTCTGATCGGGTCTCTGATCGGGTCTCTGATCGGGTCTCTAATCGGGTCTCTGATCGGGTCTCTAATCGGGTCTCTGATCGGGTCTCTTATCGCGTCTCTGATCGGGTCTCTGATCGGGTCTCTAATCGGGTTAACAGACGTGCACTAATGCGACGCGAACGCGACGTTGGCCGTCTTAAAAAACCAAAAAACAAACAAACAGACGTGCACTTTGATCGGGTCTCTGATCGGGTCTCTAATCGGGTCTCTAATCGGGTCTCTGATCGAGTCTCTGATCGGGTCTCTAATCGGGTCTCTGATCGGGTCTCTGATCGGGTCTCTAATCGGGTCTCTAATCGGGTCTCTGATCGGGTCTCTAATCGGGTCTCTAATCGGGTCTCTGATCGGGTCTCTAATCGGGTCTCTAATCGGGTCTCTGATCGGGTCTCTAATCGGGTCTCTAATCGGGTCTCTGATCGGGTCTCTAATCGGGTCTCTGATCGGGTCTCTTATCGCGTCTCTGATCGGGTCTCTGATTGGGTCTCTAATCGGGTTAACAGACGTGAACTTTGATCGGGTCTCTGATCGGGTCTCTAATCGAGTCTCTGATCGGGTATCTGATCGGGTCTCTAATCGGGTCTCTAATCGGGTCTCTGATCGGGTCTCTGATTGGGTCTCTAATCGGGTCTCTAATCGGGTCTCTAATCGGGTTTCTAAACGGGTCTCTAATCGGTTCTCTGATCGGGTCTCTGATCGGGTCTCTAATCGGGTCTCTAATCGGGTCCCTGATCGAGTCTCTGATCGGGTCTCTAATCGGGTCTCTGATCGGGTTTCTGATCGGGTCTCTAATCGGGTCTCTAATCGGGTCTCTGATCGAGTCTCTAATCGGGTCTCTAATCGGGTCTCTGATCGGGTCTCTAATCGGGTCTCTAATCGGGTCTCTGATCGGGTCTCTAATCGGGTCTCTAATCGGGTCTCTGATCGGGTCTCTGATTGGGTCTCTAATCGGGTCTCTAATCGGGTCTCTAATCGACGTCTCTAATCGAGGTCTCTGATCGGGTCTCTAATCGGGTCTCTAATCGGGTCTCTGATCGGGTCTCTAATCGGGTCTCTAATCGGGTCTCTGATCGGGTCTCTGATTGGGTCTCTAATCGGGTCTCTAATCGGGTCTCTAATCGACGTCTCTAATCGGGGTCTCTGATCGGGTCTCTAATCGGGTCTCTAATCGGGTCTCTAATCGGGTCTGTGATCGGGTCTCTAATCGGGTCTCTGATCGGGTCTCTGATCGGGTCTCTAATCGGGTCTCTAATCGGGTCTCTAATCGGGTCTCTGATCGGGTCTCTGATCGGGTCTATAATCGGGTCTCTGATCGGGTCTCTGATCGGGTCTCTAATCGGGTCTCTGATCGGGTCTCTGATTGGGTCTCTAATCGGGTCTCTAATCGGGTCTCTAATCGACGTCTCTAATCGAGGTCTCTGATCGGGTCTCTAATCCGGTCTCTAATCGGGTCTCTAATCGGGTCTGTGATCGGGTCTCTAATCGGGTCTCTGATCGGGTCTCTGATCGGGTCTCTGATCGGGTCTCTGATCGACTCTCTGATCGGGTCTCTAATCGGGTCTCTAATCGGGTCTCTAATCGGGTCTCTGATCGGGTCTCTGATCGGGTCTCTAATCGGGTCTCTAATCGGGTCTCTAATCGGGTCTCTGATCGGGTCTCTGATCGGGTCTTTAATCGGGTCTTTAATCGGGTCTCTGATCGGGTCTCTGATCGGGTCTCTATTCGGGTCTCTAATCGGGTCTCTGATCGGGTCTCTGATCGGGTCTCTGATCGGGTCTCTGATCGGGTCTCTAATCGGGTCTCTAATCGGGTCTCTAATCGGGTCTCTGATCGGGTCTCTAATCGGGTCTCTAATCGGGTCTCTAATCGGGTCTCTGATCGAGTCTCTGATCGGGTCTCTGATCGGGTCTCTGATCGGGTCTCTAATCGGGTCTCTGATCGGGTCTCTGATCGGGTCTCTAATCGGGTCTCTAATCGGGTCTCTAATCGGGTCTCTAATCGGGTCTCTAATCGGGTCTCTGATCGAGTCTCTGATCGGGTCTCTAATCGGGTCTCTGATCGGGTCTCTGATCGGGTCTCTAATCGGGTCTCTAATCGGGTCTGTGATCGGGTCTCTAATCGGGACTGAATTAATTTCATCCGGACTGAATTAATTCATTACGCACTTAATTAATCCATTACGGACTGAATTAATTCCTTACGGACTGTAATAATTCCTTACGGACTGAATTAATACCTTACGGACTGAATTAAATCCTTACGGACTGAATTAATTCCTTACGGACTTAATTAATTCCTTACGGACTTAATTAATTCCTTACGGACTGAATTAATTCATTACGGACTGAATTAATTCATTACGGACTGAATTAATACCTCACGGACTGAATTAAATCCTTACGGACTGAATTATTTCCTTACGGACTTAATTAATTCCTTACGGACTGAATTAATTCATTACGGACTGAATTAATTCCTTACGGACTGAATTAATTTATTACGGACTGAATTATTTCCTTACGGACTGAATTAATTCTTTAGGATTGATTGAATTCCTTTCTTACTGAAAAAATTCCTAACGGACTGAATTAATTCCTTAATTAATTCCTTACGGACTGAATTAATTTCATACGGACTGAATTAATCCATTACGGACTGAATTAATTCCTTACGGACTTAATTAATTCCTTACGGACTGTATAAATTCCTTACGGACTGAATTAATTCCTTACGGACTGAATTAGGTCCTTACGGACTGAATTAATTCTTTAGGATTGATTGAATTCCTTTCTTACTGAATTAATTCCTTACGGACTGAATGAATTCCTTACGGACTGAATTAATTTCATACGGACTGAATTAATACCTTACGGACTGTATTAATTCCTTACGGACTGAATTAATACCTTACGGACTGAATTAAATCCTTACGGACTGAATTAATTCCTTACGGACTAAATTAATACCTTACGGACTGAATTAATACCTTACGGACTGAATTAAATCCTTACGGACTGAATTAATACCTTACGGACTGAATTAAATCCTTACGGACTGAATTAATTCCTTACGGACTTAATTAATTCCTTACGGACTTAATTAATTCCTTACGGACTGAATTAATTCATTACGGACTGAATTAATTCATTACGGACTGAATTAATACCTCACGGACTGAATTAAATCCTTACGTACTGAATTAATTCCTAACGGACTTAATTAATTCCTTACGGACTGAATTAATTCATTACGGACTGAATTAATTCCTTACGGACTGAATTAATTCCTTACGGACCTAATTAATTCCTTACGGACGGAATTAATTCTTTACGGACTTAATTAATTCCTTACGGACTTAATTAATTCCTTACGTACTTAATTAATTCCTTACGGTCTGAATTAATTCCGTACGGATTTAATTAATTCCTTACGGACTGAATTAATTCCTTACGGACTAAATTAATTCCTTACGGACTGAATTAATTCCTTACGGACTGAATTAATTCCTTACGGACTGAATTAATTCTTTAGGATTGATTGAATTCCTTTCTTACTGAATTAATTCATTACGGACTGAAATAATTCCTTACGGACTGAATTAATTCCTTACGGACTAAATTAATTCTTTAATTAATTCCGTACGGACTGAATTAATTCATTTCGGACTTAATTAATCGATTACGGACTGAATTAATTCCTTACGTAATGAACTTATTCCTTACGGACTGAATTAATTCCTTACGGACTGAATTAATTCATTACGGACTGAAATAATTCCTTACGGACTAAATTAATTCCTTACGGACTGAATTAATTCCTTACGGACTGAATTATTTCCTTACGGACTGAATTAATTCCTTACGGACTGAATTATTTCCTTACGGACTGAATTAATTCTTTAGGATTGATTGAATTCCTTTCTTACTGAAAAAATTCCTAACGGACTGAATTAATTCCTTAATTAATTCCTTACGGACTGAATTAATTTCATACGGACTGAATTAATTCATTACGGACTTAATTAATCCATTACGGACTGAATTAATTCCTTACGGACTTAATTAATTCCTTACGGACTGTATAAATTCCTTACGGACTGAATTAATTCCTTACGGACTGAATTAGGTCCTTACGGACTGAATTAATTCTTTAGGATTGATTGAATTCCTTTCTTACTGAATTAATTCCTTACGGACTGAATGAATTCCTTACGGACTGAATTAATTTCATACGGACTGAATTAATACCTTACGGACTGTATTAATTCCTTACGGACTGAATTAATACCTTACGGACTGAATTAAATCTTTACGGACTGAATTAATTCCTTACGGACTGAATTAATACCTTACGGACTGAATTAATACCTTACGGACTGAATTAAATCCTTACGGACTGAATTAATACCTTACGGACTGAATTAAATCCTTACGGACTGAATTAATTCCTTACGGACTTAATTAATTCCTTACGGACTGAATTAATTCCTAACGGACTTAATTAATTCCTTACGGACTGAATTAATTCATTACGGACTGAATTAATTCCTTACGGACGGAATTAATTCTTTACGGACTTAATTAATTCCTTACGGACTTAATTAATTCCTTACGTACTTAATTAATTTCTTACGGTCTGAATTAATTCCGTACGGATTTAATTAATTCCTTACGGACTGAATTAATTCCTTACGGACTGAATTAATTCATTATGGACTTAATCAATTCCGTAAGGAATGAATGAATTAATTACGGACTGAAATAATTCCTTACGGACTAAATTAATTCCTTACGGACTGAATTAATTCCTTACGGACTGAATTAATTCCTTACGGACTGAATTAATTCCTTACGGACTGAATTTTTTCCTTACGGACTGAATTAATTCTTTAGGATTGATTGAATTCCTTTCTTACTGAATTAATTCATTACGGACTGAAATAATTCCTTACGGACTGAATTAATTCCTTACGGACTAAATTAATTCTTTAATTAATTCCGTACGGACTGAATTAATTCATTTCGGACTTAATTAATCGATTACGGACTGAATTAATTCCTTACGTAATGAACTTATTCCTTACGGACTGAATTAATTCCTTACGGACTTAATTAATTCCTTACGGACTTAATTAATTCCTTACGGACTGAATTAATTCATTACGGACTGAATTAATTCATTACGGACTGAATTAATACCTCACGGACTGAATTAATACCTCACGGACTGAATTAAATCCTTACGGACTGAATTAATTCCTTACGGACCTAATTAATTCCTTACGGACGGAATTAATTCTTTACGGACTAAATTAATTTCTTACGGACTGAATTAATTCCTTACGGACCTAATTATTTCCTTACGGACGGAATTATTTCTTTACGGACTTAATTAATTCCTTACGGACTTAATTAATTCCTTACGTACTTAATTAATTCTTTACGGTCTGAATTAATTCCGTACGGATTTAATTAATTCCTTACGGACTGAATTAATTCCTTACGGACTGAATTAATTCATTATGGACTTAATCAATTCCGTAAGGAATGAATGAATTAATTACGGACTGAAATAATTCTTTACGGACTAAATTAATTCCTTACGGACTGAATTAATTCCTTACGGACTGAATTAATTCCTTACGGACTGAATTAATTCCTTACGGACTGAATTAATTCCTTACGGACTGAATTTTTTCCTTACGGACTGATATAATTCTTTAGGATTGATTGAATTCCTTTCTTACTGAATTAATTCATTACGGACTGAAATAATTCCTTACGGACTGAATTAATTCCTTACGGACTAAATTAGTTCTTTAATTAATTCCGTACGGACTGAATTAATTCATTTCGGACTTAATTAATCGATTACGGACTGAATTAATTCCTTACGTAATGAACTTATTCCTTACGGACTGAATTAATTCCTTACGGACTGAATTAATACCTTACGGATTTAATTAATTCCTTACGGTCTGAATTAATTCCGTACGGATTTAATTAATTCCTTACGGACTGAATTAATTCCTTACGGACTGAATTAATTCATTATGGACTTAATTAATTCCGTAAGGAATGAATGAATTAATTACGGACTGAAATAATTCTTTACGGACTGAATTAATTCCTTACGAACTGAATTAATTCCTTACGGACTGAATTAGTTCCTTACGGACTGAATTAATTCTTTAGGATTTATTGAATTCCTTTCTTACTGAATTAACTACATACGGACTGAATGAATTCCTTACGGACTGAATTAATTCCTTACCCACTGAATTAATACCTTACGGATTTAATTAATTCCTTACGGTCTGAATTAATTCCTTACGGCCTGATTTAATTCCTTACAGACTGAATTAATTCCTTAAGTACTGATTTAATTCCTTACAGACTGGATTAATTCCTCATGGACTGAATTAATTCCTTACGAACTTAATTAATTCCTTACGGACTGAATTAATTGTACTGATTGTACTGAATGTATTTCTTACGGACTGAATTAATTCCTTACGGACTGAACTAGTTCCTTACGGACTTAAATAATTCATTACGGACTTAATTAATTCCTTACGGACTGAATTAATTCATTACGGACTGAATTAATTCATTACGGACTGAATTAATACCTCACGGACTGAATTAAATCCTTACGGACTGAATTAATTCCTTACGGACTTAATTAATTCCTTACGGACTGAATTAATTCATTACGGACTGAATTAATTCCTTACGGACTGAATTAATTCCTTACGTACTTAATTAATTCCTTACGGTCTGAATTAATTCCGTACGGATTTAATTAATTCCTTACGGACTTAATTAATTCCTTACGGACTTAATTAAATCCATACGGACTTAATTAATTCCTTACGGACTTAAATAATTCTTTACGGAATTAATTAATTCATTACGGAATTTATTAATTCATTACGGATTCAATTAATTCATTACGGACTTAATTAGTTCCTTACGGACCTAATTCATTTATTACGGACTTAATTAATTCATTACGAACTTAAATAATTCATTACGGACTTAATTAAATCCTTACGGATTTAATTAATTCATTACGGACTTAATTAATTCCTTACGGAATTAATTCATTCATTACGGAATTAAATAATTCATTACGGATTTAATTAATTCATTACGGACTTTATTAATTCTTTACGGAATTAATTAATTCCTTACGGACTTAATTAATTCTTTACGGAATTAATTAATTCATTACGGAATTTATTAATTCATTACGGATTCAATTAATTCATTACGGACTTTCTTAATTCATTACGGACTTAATTAATTCCTTACGGACCTAATTCATTTATTACGGACTTTATAAATTCCTTAGGGACTTAATTAATTTCTTACGGACTTAGTTAAATCATAACGGACTAAATTAATTCCTTACGGATTTAATTAATTCCTTACGGACTTAATTAATTCCTTACGGACTTAATTAATTCCTTACGGAATTAATTAATTCCTTACGGCCTTAACTAAATCCCTACGGATTTAATTAATTCCTTACGGACTTAATTAATTCTTTACGGAATTAATTAATTCATTACGGAATTTATTAATTCATTACGGATTCAATTAATTCATTACGGACTTTCTTAATTCATTACGGACTTAATTAGTTCCTTACGGACCTAATTTATTTATTACGGACTTAATTAATTCATTACGAACTTAAATAATTCATTACGGACTTAATTAAATCCTTACGGACTTAATTAATTCATTACGGACTTAATTAATTCCTTACGGAATTAATTCATTCATTACGGAATTAAATAATTCACTACGGATTTAATTAATTCATTACGGACTTTATTAATTCTTTACGGACTTAATTAATTCCTTACGGACTTAATTAATTCTTTACGGAATTAATTAATTCATTACGGAATTTATTAATTCATTACGGAATTAAATAATTCATTACGGATTTAATTAATTCATTACGGACTTTCTTAATTCATTACGGACTTAATTAATTCCTTACGGACCTAATTCATTCATTACGGACTTTATAAATTCCTTAGGGACTTAATTAATTTCTTACGGACTTAGTTAAATCATAACGGACTAAAATAATTCCTTACGGACTTAATTAATTCCTTACGGACTTAATTAATTCCTTACGGAATTAATTAATTCCTTACGGCCTTAACTAAATCCCTACGGACTTAATTAATTCCTTACGGCCTTAACTAAATCCCTACGGACTTAATTAATTCCTTACGGACTTAATTAATTCTTTACGGAATTAATTAATTCATTACGGAATTTATTAATTCATTACGGATTCAATTAATTCATTACGGACTTTCTTAATTCATTACGGACTTAATTAATTCCTTACAGACTTAATTAATTCAGTAAGGACTTAATTAATTCCTTACGGACTTAATTAATTCCTTACGGACTTAATTATTTCATTACGGACTTAATTCATTCCTTACGGACTTAATTAATTCCTTACGGCCTTAATTAAATCCATACGGACTTAATTAATTCCTTACGGACTTAAATAATTCTTTACGGAATTAATTAATTCATTACGGAATTTATTAATTCATTACGGATTCAATTAATTCATTACGGACTTTCTTAATTCATTACGGACTTAATTAGTTCCTTACGGACCTAATTCATTTATTACGGACTTAATTAATTCATTACGAACTTAAATAATTCTTTACGGACTTAATTAATTCCTTACGGACTTAATTAATTCTTTACGGAATTAATTAATTCATTACGGAATTTATTAATTCATTACGGATTCAATTAATTCATTACGGACTTAATAAATTCCTTACGGACCTAATTCATTCATTACGGACTTTATAAATTCCTTAGGGACTTAATTAATTTCTTACGGACTTAGTTAAATCATAACGGACTAAATTAATTCCTTACGGACTTAATTAATTCCTTACGGACTTAATTAATTCCTTACGGAATTAATTATTTCATTACGGACTTCATTAATTCCTTACGTACTTAATTAACTCACTACGGACTTAATTAATTCCCTACGGAATTTATTAATTCATTACGGACTTAATTATTTCTTTAGGGACTTCATTAATTCATTACGGACTTTATAAATTCCTTAGGGACTTAATTAATTCCTTACGGACTTAGTTAATTCACTACGGACTTTATTAATTCATTACGGACTTAATTAATTCATTACGGACTTAATTAATTCCTTACGGACTTAATTAATTCCTTACGGACTTAATTAATTCATTACGGAATTTATTAATTCATTACGGACTTAATTAAATCCTTACAGACTTAATTAATTCAGTAAGGACTTAATTAATTCCTTACGGACTTAAATATTTCCTTAGGGACTTCATTAATTCATTACGGACTTTATAAATTCCTTAGGGACTTTATAAATTCCTTAGGGACTTTATAAATTCCTTAGGGACTTTATAAATTCCTTAGGGACTTTATAAATTCCTTAGGGACTTAATTAATTCCTTACGGACTTAGTTAATTCACTACGGACTTTATTAATTCATTACGGACTTAATTATTTCTTTAGGGACTTCATTAATTCATTACGGACTTTATAAATTCCTTAGGGACTTAATTAATTCCTTACGGACTTAGTTAATTCACTACGGACTTTATTAATTCATTACGGACTTAATTAATTCATTACGGACTTAATTAATTCCTTACGGACTTAATTAATTCCTTACGGACTTAATTAATTCATTACGGAATTTATTAATTCATTACGGACTTAATTAAATCCTTACAGACTTAATTAATTCAGTAAGGACTTAATTAATTCCTTACGGACTTAAATATTTCCTTAGGGACTTCATTAATTCATTACGGACTTTATAAATTCCTTAGGGACTTTATAAATTCCTTAGGGACTTTATAAATTCCTTAGGGACTTTATAAATTCCTTAGGGACTTTATAAATTCCTTAGGGACTTAATTAATTCCTTACGGACTTAGTTAATTCACTACGGACTTTATTAATTCATTACGGACTTAATTAATTCATTACGGACTTAATTAATTCATTACGAACTTAATTAATTCATTACGGACTTAATTAATTCTTTACGGAATTAAATAATTCATTACGGAATTTATTAATTCATTACGGAATTAATTAAATCCTGACGGACTTAATTAATTCATTACGGAATTAAATAATTCATTACGGATTTAATTAATTAATTACGGACTTTATTAATTCATTACGGAATTAATTAATTCCTTACGGACTTAATTAATTCACTACGGACTTTATTAATTCATTACGGACTTAATTACTTCCTTAGGGACTTCAATAATTCATTTCGGACTTCATTAATTCATTACGGAATTTATAAATTCCTTAGGAACTTAATTAATTCCTTACGGACTTAGTAAATTCATTACGGACTTAATTAATTCCTTACGGACTAAATTAATTCCTTACGGCCTTAATTAAATCTTTACGGAATTAATTAATTCATTACGGAATTTATTAATTCCTTACGGATTCAATTAATTCATTACGGACTTTCTTAATTCATTACGGACTTAATTAATTCCTTACGGACCTAATTCATTCATTACGGACTTTATAAATTCCTTAGGGACTTAATTAATTCCTTACGGATTTAGTTAATTCATAACGGACTTAATTAATTCCTTACGGACTTAATTAATTCCTTACGGCCTTAATTAAATCCCTACGGACTTAATTAATTCATTACGGAATTTATTAATTCATTACGGACTTAATTAAATCCTTACAGACTTAATTAATTCCTTACGGACTTAATTAATTCATTACGGAATTTATTAATTCATTACGGACTTAATTAAATCCTTACAGACTTAATTAATTCAGTAAGGACTTAATTAATTCCTTACGGACTTAAATATTTCCTTAGGGACTTCATTAATTCATTACGGACTTTATAAATTCCTTAGGGACTTTATAAATTCCTTAGGGACTTTATAAATTCCTTAGGGACTTTATAAATTCCTTAGGGACTTTATAAATTCCTTAGGGACTTAATTAATTCCTTACGGACTTAGTTAATTCACTACGGACTTTATTAATTCATTACGGACTTAATTAATTCATTACGGACTTAATTAATTCATTACGAACTTAATTAATTCATTACGGACTTAATTAATTCTTTACGGAATTAAATAATTCATTACGGAATTTATTAATTCATTACGGAATTAATTAAATCCTGACGGACTTAATTAATTCATTACGGAATTAAATAATTCATTGCGGATTTAATTAATTAATTACGGACTTTATTAATTCATTACGGAATTAATTAATTCCTTACGGACTTAATTAATTCACTACGGACTTTATTAATTCATTACGGACTTAATTACTTCCTTAGGGACTTCAATAATTCATTTCGGACTTCATTAATTCATTACGGAATTTATAAATTCCTTAGGAACTTAATTAATTCCTTACGGACTTAGTAAATTCATTACGGACTTAATTAATTCCTTACGGACTAAATTAATTCCTTACGGCCTTAATTAAATCTTTACGGAATTAATTAATTCATTACGGA
Source organism: Lepidurus packardi (assembly GCA_023053545.1). NCBI lineage: Eukaryota > Metazoa > Arthropoda > Branchiopoda > Notostraca > Triopsidae > Lepidurus > Lepidurus packardi. Next base: position 449,265 of record JAKZAN010000046.1, read on the forward strand.
ATTTATTAATTCCTTACGGATTCAATTAATTCATTACGGACTTTCTTAATTCATTACGGACTTAATTAATTCCTTACGGACCTAATTCATTCATTACGGACTTTATAAATTCCTTAGGGACTTAATTAATTCCTTACGGATTTAGTTAATTCATAACGGACTTAATTAATTCCTTACGGACTTAATTAATTCCTTACGGCCTTAATTAAATCCCTACGGACTTAATTAATTCATTACGGAATTTATTAATTCATTACGGACTTAATTAAATCCTTACAGACTTAATTAATTCCTTACGGACTTAATTAATTCATTACGGAATTTATTAATTCATTACGGACTTAATTAAATCCTTACAGACTTAATTAATTCAGTAAGGACTTAATTAATTCCTTACGGACTTAAATATTTCCTTAGGGACTTCATTAATTCATTACGGACTTTATAAATTCCTTAGGGACTTTATAAATTCCTTAGGGACTTTATAAATTCCTTAGGGACTTTATAAATTCCTTAGGGACTTTATAAATTCCTTAGGGACTTAATTAATTCCTTACGGACTTAGTTAATTCACTACGGACTTTATTAATTCATTACGGACTTAATTAATTCATTACGGACTTAATTAATTCATTACGAACTTAATTAATTCATTACGGACTTAATTAATTCTTTACGGAATTAAATAATTCATTACGGAATTTATTAATTCATTACGGAATTAATTAAATCCTGACGGACTTAATTAATTCATTACGGAATTAAATAATTCATTGCGGATTTAATTAATTAATTACGGACTTTATTAATTCATTACGGAATTAATTAATTCCTTACGGACTTAATTAATTCACTACGGACTTTATTAATTCATTACGGACTTAATTACTTCCTTAGGGACTTCAATAATTCATTTCGGACTTCATTAATTCATTACGGAATTTATAAATTCCTTAGGAACTTAATTAATTCCTTACGGACTTAGTAAATTCATTACGGACTTAATTAATTCCTTACGGACTAAATTAATTCCTTACGGCCTTAATTAAATCTTTACGGAATTAATTAATTCATTACGGAATTTATTAATTCCTTACGGATTCAATTAATTCATTACGGACTTTCTTAATTCATTACGGACTTAATTAATTCCTTACGGACCTAATTCATTCATTACGGACTTTATAAATTCCTTAGGGACTTAATTAATTCCTTACGGATTTAGTTAATTCATAACGGACTTAATTAATTCCTTACGGACTTAATTAATTCCTTACGGCCTTAATTAAATCCCTACGGACTTAATTAATTCATTACGGAATTTATTAATTCATTACGGACTTAATTAAATCCTTACAGACTTAATTAATTCAGTAAGGACTTAATTGATTCCTTACGGACTTAATTAATTCCTTACGGACTTAATTATTTCATTACGGACTTCATTAATTCCTTACGGACTTAATTAATACACTACGGACTTAATTAATTCCCTACGGAATTTATTAATTCATTACGGACTTAATTATTTCCTTAGGGACTTCATTAATTCATTTCGGACTTCATTAATTCATTACGGACTTCAATATTTCCTTAGGGACTTCATTAATTCATTACGGACTTTATATCTAATCGGGTCTCTGATCGGGTCTCTAATCGGGTCTCTAATCGGGTCTCTGATCGGGTCTCTAATCGGGTCTCATCGGGTCTCTGATCGGGTCTCTAATCGGGTCTCTAATCGGGTTTCTAATCGGGTCTCTGATCGAGTCTCTGATCGGGTCTCTAATCGGGTCTCTAATCCGGTCTCTAATCGGGTCTCTGATCGGGTCTCTAATCGGGTCTCTAATCGGGTCTCTGATCGGGTTTCTAAACGGGTCTCTAATCGGTTCTCTGATCGAGTCTCTGATCGGGTCTCTGATCGGGTCTCTGATCGGGTCTCTAATCGGGTCTCTGATCGGGTCTCTAATCGGGTCTCATCGGGTCTCTAATCGGGTCTCTAAACGGGTCTCTAATCGGGTCTCTGATCGGGTCTCTGATCGGGTCTCAGATCGGGTCTCTAATCGGGTCTCTGATCGGGTCTCTGATCGGGTCTCTAATCGGGTCTCTATTCGGGTCTCTGATCGGGTCTCTAATCGGGTCTCTGATCGGGTCTCTGATCGGGTCTCTAATCGGGTCTCTAATCGGGTCTCTGATCGGGTCTCTGATCGGGTCTCTAATCGGGTCTCTAATCGGGTCTCTAATCGGGTCTCTGATCGGGTCTCTGATTGGGTCTCTAATCGGGTCTCATCGGGTCTCTAATCGGGTCTCTAAACGGGTCTCTAATCGGGTCTCTGATCGGGTCTCTGATCGGGTCTCAGATCGGGTCTCTAATCGGGTCTCTGATCGGGTCTCTGATCGGGTCTCTAATCGGGTCTCTAATCGGGTCTCTGATCGGGTCTCTAATCGGGTCTCTGATTGGGTCTCTAATCGGGTCTCTAATCGGGTCTCTAATCGACGTCTCTAATCGAGGTCTCTGATCGGGTCTCTAATCCGGTCTCTAATCGGGTCTGTGATCGGGTCTCTAATCGGGTCTCTAATCGGGTCTCTGATCGGGTCTCTAATCGGGTCTCTAATCGGGTCTCTAATCGGGTCTCTGATCGGGTCTCTAATCGGGTCTCTAATCGGGTCTCTGATCGGGTCTCTAATCGGGTCTCTAATCGGGTCTCTAATCGGGTCTCTGATCGAGTCTCTGATCGGGTCTCTAATCGGGTCTCTATTCGGGTCTCTGATCGGGTCTCTAATCGGGTCTCTGATCGGGTCTCTGATCGGGTCTCTAATCGGGTCTCTAATCGGGTCTCTGATCGGGTCTCTGATCGGGTCTCTAATCGGGTCTCTAATCGGGTCTCTAATCGGGTCTCTGATCGGGTCTCTGATCGGGTCTTTAATCGGGTCTTTAATCGGGTCTCTGATCGGGTCTCTGATCGGGTCTCTATTCGGGTCTCTAATCGGGTCTCTGATCGGGTCTCTAATCGGGTCTCTGATCGGGTCTCTTATCGCGTCTCTGATCGGGTCTCTGATTGGGTCTCTAATCGGGTTAACAGACGTGCACTTCGATCGGGTCTCTGATCGGGTCTCTAATCGAGTCTCTGATCGGGTCTCTAATCGGGTCTCTAATCGGGTCTCTAATCGGGTCTCTGATCGGGTCTCTGATTGGGTCTCTAATCGGGTCTCTAATCGGGTCTCTAATCGGGTTTCTAAACGGGTCTCTAATCGGTTCTCTGATCGGGTCTCTGATCGGGTCTCTGATCGGGTCTCTGATCGGGTCTCTAATCGGGTCTCTGATCGGGTCTCTAATCGGGTCTCTAATCGGGTCTCTGATCGGGTCTCTAATCGGGTCTCTAATCGGGTCTCTGATCGGGTCTCTGATTGGGTCTCTAATCGGGTCTCAATCGGGTCTCTAATCGGGTCTCTAAACGGGTCTCTAATCGGGTCTCTGATCGGGTTTCTAAACGGGTCTCTAATCGGTTCTCTGATCGGGTCTCTGATCGGGTCTCTGATCGGGTCTCTAATCGGGTCTCTAATCGGGTCTCTGATCGGGTCTCTAATCGGGTCTCTGATTGGGTCTCTAATCGGGTCTCTAATCGGGTCTCTAATCGACGTCTCTAATCGAGGTCTCTGATCGGGTCTCTAATCCGGTCTCTAATCGGTTCTGTGATCGGGTCTCTAATCGGGTCTCTAATTAACAGACGTGCACTGATGCGACGCGAACGCGACGTTGGCCGTCTTAAAAAACCAAAAAACAAACAAACAGACGTGCACTTTGATCGGGTCTCTAATCGGGTCTCTGATCGGGTCTCTAATCGGGTCTCTGATCGGGTCTCTAATCGGGTCTCTAATCGGGTCTCTGATCGGGTCTCTGATTGGGTCTCTAATCGGGTCTCAATCGGGTCTCTAATCGGGTCTCTAAACGGGTCTCTAATCGGGTCTCTGATCGGGTCTCTGATCGGGTCTCAGATCGGGTCTCTAATCGGGTCTCTGATCGGGTCTCTGATCGGGTCTCTAATCGGGTCTCTAATCGGGTCTCTGATCGGGTCTCTGATCGGGTCTCTAATCGGGTCTCTAATCGGGTCTCTAATCGGGTCTCTGATCGGGTCTCTGATCGGGTCTTTAATCGGGTCTTTAATCGGGTCTCTGATCGGGTCTCTGATCGGGTCTCTAATCCGGTCTCTAATCGGGTCTCTGATCGGGTCTCTAATCGGGTCTCTAATCGGGTCTCTGATCGGGTCTCTGATTGGGTCTCTAATCGGGTCTCATCGGGTCTCTAATCGGGTCTCTAAACGGGTCTCTAATCGGGTCTCTGATCGGGTCTCTGATCGGGTCTCAGATCGGGTCTCTAATCGGGTCTCTGATCGGGTCTCTGATCGGGTCTCTAATCGGGTCTCTAATCGGGTCTCTGATCGGGTCTCTAATCGGGTCTCTGATCGGGTCTCTAATCGGGTCTCTAATCGGGTCTCTGATCGGGTCTCTGATCGGGTCTCTAATCGGGTCTCTAATCGGGTCTCTAATCGGGTCTCTGATCGGGTCTCTGATCGGGTCTTTAATCGGGTCTTTAATCGGGTCTCTGATCGGGTCTCTGATCGGGTCTCTAATCCGGTCTCTAATCGGGTCTCTGATCGGGTCTCTAATCGGGTCTCTAATCGGGTCTCTGATCGGGTCTCTGATTGGGTCTCTAATCGGGTCTCATCGGGTCTCTAATCGGGTCTCTAAACGGGTCCCTAATCGGGTCTCTGATCGGGTCTCTGATCGGGTCTCAGATCGGGTCTCTAATCGGGTCTCTGATCGGGTCTCTGATCGGGTCTCTAATCGGGTCTCTAATCGGGTCTCTGATTGGGTCTCTAATCGGGTCTCTAATCGGGTCTCTAATCGACGTCTCTAATCGAGGTCTCTGATCGGGTCTCTGATCGGGTCTCTGATCGGGTCTCTGATCGGGTCTCTAATCGGGTCTCTGATCGGGTCTCTAATCGGGTCTCTAATCGGGTCTCTGATCGGGTCTCTAATCGTGTCTCTAATCGGGTCTCTGATCGGGTCTCTGATTGGGTCTCTAATCGGGTCTCTAATCGGGTCTCTGATCGGGTCTCTGATTGGGTCTCTAATCGGGTCTCAATCGGGTCTCTAATCGGGTCTCTAAACGGGTCTCTAATCGGGTCTCTGATCGGGTCTCTGATCGGGTCTCTAATCGGGTGTCTAATCGGGTCTCTAATCGGGTCTCTGATCGGGTCTCTAATCGGGTCTCTGATTGGGTCTCTAATCGGGTCTCTAATCGGGTCTCTAATCGACGTCTCTAATCGAGGTCTCTGATCGGGTCTCTAATCCGGTCTCTAATCGGGTCTGTGATCGGGTCTCTAATCGGGTCTCCGATCGGGTCTCTGATCGGGTCTGTAATCGGGTCTCTAATCGGGTCTCTGATCGGGTCTCTGATCGGGTCTCTGATCGGGTCTCTAATCGGGTCTCTAATCGGGTCTCTGATCGGGTCTCTGATCGGGTCTTTAATCGGGTCTTTAATCGGGTCTCTGATCGGGTCTCTGATCGGGTCTCTATTCGGGTCTCTAATCGGGTCTCTGATCGGGTCTCTAATCGGGTCTCTGATCGGGTCTCTTATCGCGTCTCTGATCGGGTCTCTGATTGGGTCTCTAATCGGGTTAACAGACGTGCACTTCGATCGGGTCTCTGATCGGGTCTCTAATCGAGTCTCTGATCGGGTCTCTGATCGGGTCTCTAATCGGGTCTCTAATCGGGTCTCTGATCGGGTCTCTGATTGGGTCTCTGATCGGGTCTCTGATCGGGTCTCTAATCGGGTCTCTGATCGGGTCTCTAATCGGGTCTCTAATCGGGTCTCTGATCGGGTCTCTAATCGGGTCTCTAATCGGGTCTCTGATCGGGTCTCTGATTGGGTCTCTAATCGGGTCTCAATCGGGTCTTTAATCGGGTCTCTAAACGGGTCTCTAATCGGGTCTGATCGGGTCTCTGATCGGGTCTCAGATCGGGTCTCTAATCGGGTCTCTGATCGGGTCTCTGATCGGGTCTCTGATCGGGTCTCTAATCGGGTCTCTAATCGGGTCTCTGATCGGGTCTCTAATCGGGTCTCTGATTGGGTCTCTAATCGGGTCTCTAATCGGGTCTCTAATCGGGTCTCTAATCGACGTCTCTAATCGAGGTCTCTGATCGGGTCTCTAATCCGGTCTCTAATCGGGTCTGTGATCGGGTCTCTAATCGGGTCTCTGATCGGGTCTCTGATCGGTTCTCTAATCGGGTCTCTAATCGGGTCTCTGATCGGGTCTCTGATCGGGTCTCTAATCGGGTTTCTAATCGGGTCTCTGATCGGGTCTCTGATCGGGTCTCTGATCGGGTCTCTAATCGGGTCTCTGATCGGGTCTCTAATCGGGTCTCTAATCGGGTCTCTGATCGGGTCTCTAATCGGGTCTCTGATTGGGTCTCTAATCGGGTCTCTAATCGGGTCTCTAATCGGGTCTCTAATCGACGTCTCTAATCGAGGTCTCTGATCGGGTCTCTAATCCGGTCTCTAATCGGGTCTGTGATCGGGTCTCTAATCGGGTCTCTGATCGGGTCTCTGATCGGTTCTCTAATCGGGTCTCTAATCGGGTCTCTGATCGGGTCTCTGATCGGGTCTCTAATCGGGTTTCTAATCGGGTCTCTGATCGGGTCTCTGATCGGGTCTCTGATCGGGTCTCTAATCGGGTCTCTAATCGGGTCTCTAATCGGGTCTCTGATCGGGTCTCTGATCGGGTCTTTAATCGGGTCTTTAATCGGGTCTCTGATCGGGTCTTTGATCGGGTCTCTAATCCGGTCTCTAATCGGGTCTCTGATCGGGTCTCTAATCGGGTCTCTAATCGGGTCTCTAATCGACGTCTCTAATCTAGGTCTCTGATCGGGTCTATGATCGGGTCTCAGATCGGGTCTGTGATCGGGTCTCTAATCGGGTCTCTGATCGGGTCTCTGATCGGGTCTCTAATCGGGTCTCTAATCGGGTCTCTGATCGGGTCTCTAATCGGGTCTCTGATTGGGTCTCTAATCGGGTCTCTAATCGGGTCTCTAATCGACGTCTCTAATCGAGGTCTCTGATCGGGTCTCTAATCCGGTCTCTAATCGGGTCTCTGATCGGGTCTCTAATCGGGTCTCTAATCGGGTCTCTAATCGGGTCTCTGATCGAGTCTCTGATCGGGTCTCTAATCGGGTCTCTAATCCGGTCTCTAATCGGGTCTCTGATCGGGTCTCTAATCGGGTCTCTAATCGGGTCTCTGATCGGGTTTCTAAACGGGTCTCTAATCGGTTCTCTGATCGGGTCTCTGATCGGGTCTCTGATCGGGTCTCTGATCGGGTCTCTGATCGGGTCTCTGATCGGGTCTCTAATCGGGTCTCTGATCGGGTCTCCAATCGGGTCTCTAATCGGGTCTCTGATCGGGTCTCTGATCGGGTCTCAGATCGGGTCTCTAATCGGGTCTCTGATCGGTTCTCTGATCGGGTCTCTATTCGGGTCTCTAATCGGGTCTCTGATCGGGTCTCTAATCGGGTCTCTGATCGGGTCTCTTATCGCGTCTCTGATCGGGTCTCTGATTGGGTCTCTAATCGGGTTAACAGACGTGCACTTCGATCGGGTCTCTGATCGGGTCTCTAATCGAGTCTCTGATCGGGTCTCTGATCGGGTCTCTAATCGGGTCTCTAATCGGGTCTCTGATCGGGTCTCTGATTGGGTCTCTAATCGGGTCTCTAATCGGGTCTCTAATCGGGTTTCTAAACGGGTCTCTAATCGGTTCTCTGATCGGGTCTCTGATCGGGTCTCTGATCGGGTCTCTGATCGGGTCTCTAATCGGGTCTCTGATCGGGTCTCTAATCGGGTCTCTAATCGGGTCTCTAATCGGGTCTCTGATCGGGTCTCTGATTGGGTCTCTAATCGGGTCTCAATCGGGTCTCTAATCGGGTCTCTAATCGACGTCTCTAATCGAGGTCTCTGATCGGGTCTTTAATCCGGTCTCTAATCGGGTCTCTGATCGGGTCTCTAATCGGGTCTCTAATCGGGTCTCTAATCGGGTCTCTGATCGAGTCTCTGATCGGGTCTCTAATCGGGTCTCTAATCCGGTCTCTAATCGGGTCTCTGATCGGGTCTCTAATCGGGTCTCTAATCGGGTCTCTGATCGGGTTTCTAAACGGGTCTCTAATCGGTTCTCTGATCGGGTCTCTGATCGGGTCTCTGATCGGGTCTCTGATCGGGTCTCTGATCGGGTCTCTAATCGGGTCTCTGATCGGGTCTCCAATCGGGTCTCTAATCGGGTCTCTGATCGGGTCTCTAATCGGGTCTCTAATCGGGTCTCTGATCGGGTCTCTGATCGGGTCTCTGATCGGGTCTCTAATCGGGTCTCTAATCGGGTCTCTAATCGGGTCTCTAATCGACGTCTCTAATCGAGGTCTCTGATCGGGTCTCTGATTGGGTCTCTAATCGGGTCTCAATCGGGTCTCTAATCGGGTCTCTAATCGGGTCTCTGATCGGGTCTCTGATCGGGTCTTTAATCGGGTCTTTAATCGGGTCTCTGATCGGGTCTTTGATCGGGTCTCTAATCCGGTCTCTAATCGGGTCTCTGATCGGGTCTCTAATCGGGTCTCTAATCGGGTCTCTAATCGACGTCTCTAATCTAGGTCTCTGATCGGGTCTATGATCGGGTCTCAGATCGGGTCTGTGATCGGGTCTCTAATCGGGTCTCTGATCGGGTCTCTGATCGGGTCTCTAATCGGGTCTCTAATCGGGTCTCTGATCGGGTCTCTAATCGGGTCTCTGATTGGGTCTCTAATCGGGTCTCTAATCGGGTCTCTAATCGACGTCTCTAATCGAGGTCTCTGATCGGGTCTCTAATCCGGTCTCTAATCGGGTCTCTGATCGGGTCTCTAATCGGGTCTCTAATCGGGTCTCTAATCGGGTCTCTGATCGAGTCTCTGATCGGGTCTCTAATCGGGTCTCTAATCCGGTCTCTAATCGGGTCTCTGATCGGGTCTCTAATCGGGTCTCTAATCGGGTCTCTGATCGGGTTTCTAAACGGGTCTCTAATCGGTTCTCTGATCGGGTCTCTGATCGGGTCTCTGATCGGGTCTCTGATCGGGTCTCTGATCGGGTCTCTGATCGGGTCTCTAATCGGGTCTCTGATCGGGTCTCCAATCGGGTCTCTAATCGGGTCTCTGATCGGGTCTCTGATCGGGTCTCAGATCGGGTCTCTAATCGGGTCTCTGATCGGGTCTCTGATCGGGTCTCTATTCGGGTCTCTAATCGGGTCTCTGATCGGGTCTCTAATCGGGTCTCTGATCGGGTCTCTTATCGCGTCTCTGATCGGGTCTCTGATTGGGTCTCTAATCGGGTTAACAGACGTGCACTTCGATCGGGTCTCTGATCGGGTCTCTAATCGAGTCTCTGATCGGGTCTCTGATCGGGTCTCTAATCGGGTCTCTAATCGGGTCTCTGATCGGGTCTCTGATTGGGTCTCTAATCGGGTCTCTAATCGGGTCTCTAATCGGGTTTCTAAACGGGTCTCTAATCGGTTCTCTGATCGGGTCTCTGATCGGGTCTCTAATCGGGTCTCAATCGGGTCTCTAATCGGGTCTCTAATCGACGTCTCTAATCGAGGTCTCTGATCGGGTCTTTAATCCGGTCTCTAATCGGGTCTCTAATCGGGTCTCTAATCGGGTCTCTGATCGGGTTTCTAAACGGGTCTCTAATCGGTTCTCTGATCGGGTCTCTGATCGAGTCTCTGATCGGGTCTCTAATCGGGTCTCTAATCCGGTCTCTAATCGGGTCTCTGATCGGGTCTCTAATCGGGTCTCTAATCGGGTCTCTGATCGGGTTTCTAAACGGGTCTCTAATCGGTTCTCTGATCGGGTCTCTGATCGGGTCTCTGATCGGGTCTCTGATCGGGTCTCTGATCGGGTCTCTAATCGGGTCTCTGATCGGGTCTCCAATCGGGTCTCTAATCGGGTCTCTGATCGGGTCTTTAATCCGGTCTCTAATCGGGTCTCTGATCGGGTCTCTAATCGGGTCTCTAATCGGGTCTCTAATCGGGTCTCTGATCGAGTCTCTGATCGGGTCTCTAATCGGGTCTCTAATCCGGTCTCTAATCGGGTCTCTGATCGGGTCTCTAATCGGGTCTCTAATCGGGTCTCTGATCGGGTTTCTAAACGGGTCTCTAATCGGTTCTCTGATCGGGTCTCTGATCGGGTCTCTGATCGGGTATCTGATCGGGTCTCTGATCGGGTCTCTAATCGGGTCTCTGATCGGGTCTCCAATCGGGTCTCTAATCGGGTCTCTGATCGGGTCTCTAATCGGGTCTCTAATCGGGTCTCTGATCGGGTCTCTGATTGGGTCTCTAATCGGGTCTCAATCGGGTCTCTAATCGGGTCTCTAAACGGGTCTCTAATCGACGTCTCTAATCGAGGTCTCTGATCGGGTCTCAGATCGGGTCTCTAATCGGGTCTCTGATCGGGTCTCTGATCGGGTCTCTAATCGGGTCTCTAATCGGGTCTCTGATCGGGTCTCTGATCGGGTCTCTAATCGGGTCTCTAATCGGGTCTCTAATCCGGTCTCTAATCGGGTCTCTGATCGGGTCTCTAATCGGGTCTCTAATCGGGTCTCTAATCGGGTCTCTGATCGAGTCTCTGATCGGGTCTCTAATCGGGTCTCTAATCCGGTCTCTAATCGGGTCTCTGATCGGGTCTCTAATCGGGTCTCTAATCGGGTCTCTGATCGGGTTTCTAAACGGGTCTTTAATCGGGTCTCTATTCGGGTCTCTGATCGGGTCTCTATTCGGGTCTCTAATCGGGTCTCTAATCGGGTCTCTAATCGGGTTTCTAAACGGGTCTCTAATCGGTTCTCTGATCGGGTCTCTGATCGGGTCTCTAATCGGGTCTCTAATCGGGTCTCTGATCGAGTCTCTGATCGGGTCTCTAATCGGGTCTCTGATCGGGTCTCTAATCGGGTCTCTGATTGGGTCTCTAATCGGGTCTCTAATCGGGTCTCTAATCGACGTCTCTAATCGAGGTCTCTGATCGGGTCTCTAATCCGGTCTCTAATCGGGTCTGTGATCGGGTCTCTGATCGGGTCTTTAATCGGGTCTTTAATCGGGTCTCTGATCGGGTCTCTGATCGGGTCTCTGATCGGGTCTCTATTCGGGTCTCTAATCGGGTCTCTGATCGGGTCTCTAATCGGGTCTCTAATCGGGTCTCTAATCGGGTCTCTGATCGGGTCTCTGATTGGGTCTCTAATCGGGTCTCTAATCGGGTCTCTAATCGGGTTTCTAAACGGGTCTCTAATCGGTTCTCTGATCGGGTCTCTGATCGGGTCTCTAATCGGGTCTCTAATCGGGTCTCTGATCGAGTCTCTGATCGGGTCTCTAATCGGGTCTCTGATCGGGTTTCTGATCGGGTCTCTAATCGGGTCTCTAATCGGGTCTCTGATCGAGTCTCTAATCGGGTCTCTAATCGGGTCTCTGATCGGGTCTCTAATCGGGTCTCTAATCGGGTCTCTGATCGGGTCTCTAATCGGGTCTCTAATCGGGTCTCTGATCGGGTCTCTGATTGGGTCTCTAATCGGGTCTCTAATCGGGTCTCTAATCGACGTCTCTAATCGAGGTCTCTGATCGGGTCTCTAATCGGGTCTCTAATCGGGTCTCTAATCGGGTCTCTAATCGGGTCTCTAATCGGGTTTCTAAACGGGTCTCTAATCGGTTCTCTGATCGGGTCTCTAATCGGGTCTCTAATCGGGTCTCTGATCGGGTCTCTGATTGGGTCTCTAATCGGGTCTCAATCGGGTCTCTAATCGGGTCTCTAAACGGGTCTCTAATCGGGTCTCTAATCGGGTTTCTAAACGGGTCTCTAATCGGTTCTCTGATCGGGTCTCTGATCGGGTCTCTGATCGGGTCTCTGATCGGGTCTCTGATCGGGTCTCTGATCGGGTCTCTGATCGGGTCTCTGATCGGGTCTCTAATCGGGTCTCTAATCGGGTCTCTGATCGGGTCTCTGATCGGGTCTCTAATCGGGTCTCTAATCGGGTCTCTGATCGGGTCTCTAATCGGGTCTCTGATTGGGTCTCTAATCGGGTCTCTAATCGGGTCTCTAATCGACGTCTCTAATCGAGGTCTCTGATCGGGTCTCTAATCCGGTCTCTAATCGGGTCTGTGATCGGGTCTCTAATCGGGTCTCCGATCGGGTCTCTGATCGGGTCTCTAATCGGGTCTCTAATCGGGTCTCTGATCGGGTCTCTGATCGGGTCTCTGATCGGGTCTCTAATCGGGTCTCTAATCGGGTCTCTGATCGGGTCTCTGATCGGGTCTTTAATCGGGTCTTTAATCGGGTCTCTGATCGGGTCTCTGATCGGGTCTCTATTCGGGTCTCTAATCGGGTCTCTGATCGGGTCTCTAATCGGGTCTCTGATCGGGTCTCTTATCGCGTCTCTGATCGGGTCTCTGATTGGGTCTCTAATCGGGTTAACAGACGTGCACTTCGATCGGGTCTCTGATCGGGTCTCTAATCGAGTCTCTGATCGGGTCTCTGATCGGGTCTCTAATCGGGTCTCTAATCGGGTCTCTGATCGGGTCTCTGATTGGGTCTCTGATCGGGTCTCTGATCGGGTCTCTAATCGGGTCTCTGATCGGGTCTCTAATCGGGTCTCTAATCGGGTCTCTGATCGGGTCTCTAATCGGGTCTCTAATCGGGTCTCTGATCGGGTCTCTGATTGGGTCTCTAATCGGGTCTCAATCGGGTCTTTAATCGGGTCTCTAAACGGGTCTCTAATCGGGTCTGATCGGGTCTCTGATCGGGTCTCAGATCGGGTCTCTAATCGGGTCTCTGATCGGGTCTCTGATCGGGTCTCTAATCGGGTCTCTAATCGGGTCTCTGATCGGGTCTCTAATCGGGTCTCTGATTGGGTCTCTAATCGGGTCTCTAATCGGGTCTCTAATCGGGTCTCTAATCGACGTCTCTAATCGAGGTCTCTGATCGGGTCTCTAATCCGGTCTCTAATCGGGTCTGTGATCGGGTCTCTAATCGGGTCTCTGATCGGGTCTCTGATCGGTTCTCTAATCGGGTCTCTAATCGGGTCTCTGATCGGGTCTCTGATCGGGTCTCTAATCGGGTTTCTAATCGGGTCTCTGATCGGGTCTCTGATCGGGTCTCTGATCGGGTCTCTAATCGGGTCTCTAATCGGGTCTCTAATCGGGTCTCTGATCGGGTCTCTGATCGGGTCTTTAATCGGGTCTTTAATCGGGTCTCTGATCGGGTCTTTGATCGGGTCTCTAATCCGGTCTCTAATCGGGTCTCTGATCGGGTCTCTAATCGGGTCTCTAATCGGGTCTCTAATCGACGTCTCTAATCTAGGTCTCTGATCGGGTCTATGATCGGGTCTCAGATCGGGTCTGTGATCGGGTCTCTAGTCGGGTCTCTGATCGGGTCTCTGATCGGGTCTCTAATCGGGTCTCTAATCGGGTCTCTGATCGGGTCTCTAATCGGGTCTCTGATTGGGTCTCTAATCGGGTCTCTAATCGGGTCTCTAATCGACGTCTCTAATCGAGGTCTCTGATCGGGTCTCTAATCCGGTCTCTAATCGGGTCTCTGATCGGGTCTCTGATCGGGTCTTTAATCGGGTCTTTAATCGGGTCTCTGATCGGGTCTTTGATCGGGTCTCTAATCCGGTCTCTAATCGGGTCTCTGATCGGGTCTCTAATCGGGTCTCTAATTGGGTCTCTAATCGACGTCTCTAATCGAGGTCTCTGATCGGGTCTCTAATCGGGTCTCTAATCGACGTCTCTAATCGAGGTCTCTAATCGGGTCTCTAATCCGGTCTCTAATCGGGTCTCTGATCGGGTCTCTAATCGGGTCTCTAATCGGGTCTCTGATCGGGTTTCTAAACGGGTCTCTAATCGGTTCTCTGATCGGGTCTCTGATCGGGTCTCTGATCGGGTCTCTGATCGGGTCTCTGATCGGGTCTCTAATCGGGTCTCTGATCGGGTCTCTGATCGGGTCTCTAATCGGGTCTCTGATTGGGTCTCTAATCGGGTCTCTAATCGGGTCTCTAATCGACGTCTCTAATCGAGGTCTCTGATCGGGTCTCTAATCCGGTCTCTAATCGGGTCTCTGATCGGGTCTCTAATCGGGTCTCTAATCGGGTCTCTAATCGGGTCTCTGATCGAGTCTCTGATCGGGTCTCTAATCGGGTCTCTAATCCGGTCTCTAATCGGGTCTCTGATCGGGTCTCTAATCGGGTCTCTAATCGGGTCTCTGATCGGGTTTCTAAACGGGTCTCTAATCGGTTCTCTGATCGGGTCTCTGATCGGGTCTCTGATCGGGTCTCTGATCGGGTCTCTGATCGGGTCTCTGATCGGGTCTCTAATCGGGTCTCTGATCGGGTCTCTGATCGGGTCTCTATTCGGGTCTCTAATCGGGTCTCTGATCGGGTCTCTAATCGGGTCTCTGATCGGGTCTCTTATCGCGTCTCTGATCGGGTCTCTGATTGGGTCTCTAATCGGGTTAACAGACGTGCACTTCGATCGGGTCTCTGATCGGGTCTCTAATCGAGTCTCTGATCGGGTCTCTGATCGGGTCTCTAATCGGGTCTCTAATCGGGTCTCTGATCGGGTCTCTGATTGGGTCTCTAATCGGGTCTCTAATCGGGTCTCTAATCGGGTTTCTAAACGGGTCTCTAATCGGTTCTCTGATCGGGTCTCTGATCGGGTCTCTGATCGGGTCTCTGATCGGGTCTCTAATCGGGTCTCTGATCGGGTCTCTAATCGGGTCTCTAATCGGGTCTCTAATCGGGTCTCTGATCGGGTCTCTGATTGGGTCTCTAATCGGGTCTCAATCGGGTCTCTAATCGGGTCTCTAATCGACGTCTCTAATCGAGGTCTCTGATCGGGTCTTTAATCCGGTCTCTAATCGGGTCTCTGATCGGGTCTCTAATCGGGTCTCTAATCGGGTCTCTAATCGGGTCTCTGATCGAGTCTCTGATCGGGTCTCTAATCGGGTCTCTAATCCGGTCTCTAATCGGGTCTCTGATCGGGTCTCTAATCGGGTCTCTAATCGGGTCTCTGATCGGGTTTCTAAACGGGTCTCTAATCGGTTCTCTGATCGGGTCTCTGATCGGGTCTCTGATCGGGTCTCTGATCGGGTCTCTGATCGGGTCTCTAATCGGGTCTCTGATCGGGTCTCCAATCGGGTCTCTAATCGGGTCTCTGATCGGGTCTCTAATCGGGTCTCTAATCGGGTCTCTGATCGGGTCTCTGATCGGGTCTCTGATCGGGTCTCTAATCGGGTCTCTAATCGGGTCTCTAATCGGGTCTCTAATCGACGTCTCTAATCGAGGTCTCTGATCGGGTCTCTGATTGGGTCTCTAATCGGGTCTCAATCGGGTCTCTAATCGGGTCTCTAATCGACGTCTCTAATCGAGGTCTCTGATCGGGTCTTTAATCCGGTCTCTAATCGGGTCTCTGATCGGGTCTCTAATCGGGTCTCTAATCGGGTCTCTAATCGGGTCTCTGATCGAGTCTCTGATCGGGTCTCTAATCGGGTCTCTAATCCGGTCTCTAATCGGGTCTCTGATCGGGTCTCTAATCGGGTCTCTAATCGGGTCTCTGATCGGGTTTCTAAACGGGTCTCTAATCGGTTCTCTGATCGGGTCTCTGATCGGGTCTCTGATCGGGTCTCTGATCGGGTCTCTGATCGGGTCTCTAATCGGGTCTCTGATCGGGTCTCCAATCGGGTCTCTAATCGGGTCTCTGATCGGGTCTCTAATCGGGTCTCTAATCGGGTCTCTGATCGGGTCTCTGATTGGGTCTCTAATCGGGTCTCAATCGGGTCTCTAATCGGGTCTCTAAACGGGTCTCTAATCGACGTCTCTAATCGAGGTCTCTGATCGGGTCTCAGATCGGGTCTCTAATCGGGTCTCTGATCGGGTCTCTGATCGGGTCTCTAATCGGGTCTCTAATCGGGTCTCTGATCGGGTCTCTGATCGGGTCTCTAATCGGGTCTCTAATCGGGTCTCTAATCCGGTCTCTAATCGGGTCTCTGATCGGGTCTCTAATCGGGTCTCTAATCGGGTCTCTAATCGGGTCTCTGATCGAGTCTGATCGGGTCTCTAATCGGGTCTCTAATCCGGTCTCTAATCGGGTCTCTGATCGGGTCTCTAATCGGGTCTCTAATCGGGTCTCTGATCGGGTTTCTAAACGGGTCTTTAATCGGGTCTCTATTCGGGTCTCTGATCGGGTCTCTATTCGGGTCTCTAATCGGGTCTCTGATCGGGTCTCTAATCGGGTCTCTAATCGGGTCTGTGATCGGGTCTCTGATCGGGTCTCTAATCGGGTCTCTAATCGGGTCTCTGATCGGGTCTCTAATCGGGTCTCTAATCGGGTCTCTAATCGACGTCTCTAATCGAGGTCTCTGATCGGGTCTCTAATCCGGTCTCTAATCGGGTCTCTAATCGGGTCTGTGATCGGGTCTCTAATCGGGTCTCTGAACGGGTCTCTGATCGGGTCTCTGATCGACTCTCTGATCCGGTCTCTGATCGGGTCTCTAATCGGGTCTCTAATCGGGTCTTTGGTCGGGTCTCTGATCGGTTCTCTAATCTGGTCTCTAATCGGGTCTCTAATCGGGTCTCTGATCGGGTCTCTGATCGGGTCTTTAATCGGGTCTTTAATCGGGTCTCTGATCGGGTCTCTGATCGGGTCTCTGATCGGGTCTCTATTCGGGTCTCTAATCGGGTCTCTGATCGGGTCTCTAATCGGGTCTCTAATCGGGTCTCTAATCGGGTCTCTGATCGGGTCTCTGATTGGGTCTCTAATCGGGTCTCTAATCGGGTCTGTAATCGGGTTTCTAAACGGGTCTCTAATCGGTTCTCTGATCGGGTCTCTGATCGGGTCTCTAATCGGGTCTCTAATCTGGTCTCTGATCGAGTCTCTGATCGGGTCTCTAATCGGGTCTCTGATCGGGTTTCTGATCGGGTCTCTAATCGGGTCTCTAATCGGGTCTCTGATCGAGTCTCTAATCGGGTCTCTAATCGGGTCTCTGATCGGGTCTCTAATCGGGTCTCTAATCGGGTCTCTGATCGGGTCTCTAATCGGGTCTCTAATCGGGTCTCTGATCGGGTCTCTGATTGGGTCTCTAATCGGGTCTCTAATCGGGTCTCTAATCGACGTCTCTAATCGAGGTCTCTGATCGGGTCTCTAATCGGGTCTCTAATCGGGTCTCTAATAGGGTCTGTTATCGGGTCTCTAATCGGGTCTCTGATCGGGTCTCTGATCGGGTCTCTAATCGGGTCTCTAATCGGGTCTCTAATCGGGTCTCTGATCGGGTCTCTGATCGGGTCTATAATCGGGTCTCTGATCGGGTCTTTGATCGGGTCTCTAATCGGGTCTCTGATCGGGTCTCTGATTGGGTCTCTAATCGGGTCTCTAATCGGGTCTCTAATCGACGTCTCTAATCGAGGTCTCTGATCGGGTCTCTAATCCGGTCTCTAATCGGGTCTCTAATCGGGTCTGTGATCGTGTCTCTAATCGGGTCTCTGATCGGGTCTCTGATCGGGTCTCTGATCGGGTCTCTGATCGACTCTCTGATCGGGTCTCTAATCGGGTCTCTAATCGGGTCTCTAATCGGGTCTCTGATCGGGTCTCTGATCGGGTCTCTAATCGGGTCTCTAATCGGGTCTCTAATCGGGTCTCTGATCGGGTCTCTAATCGGGTCTCTAATCGGGTCTCTAATCGGGTCTCTGATCGGGTCTCTAATCGGGTCTCTAATCGGGTCTCTAATCGGGTCTCTGATCGAGTCTCTGATCGGGTCTCTGATCGGGTCTCTGATCGGGTCTCTAATCGGGTATCTGATCGGGTCTCTGATCGGGTCTCTAATCGGGTCTCTAATCGGGTCTCTAATCGGGTCTCTAATCGGGTCTCTAATCGGGTCTCTAATCGGGTCTCTGATCGAGTCTCTGATCGGGTCTCTAATCGGGTCTCTGATCGGGTCTCTGATCGGGTCTCTAATCGGGTCTCTAATCGGGTCTGTGATCGGGTTTCTAATCGGGTCTCTAATCGGGTCTCTGATCGGGTCTCTGATCGGGTCTCTAATCGGGTCTCTAATCGGGTCTCTAATCGGGTCTCTGATCGTGTCTCTGATCGGGTCTCTAACCGTGTCTCTGATCGGGTCTCTGATCGGGTCTCTGATCGGGTCTCTGATCGGGTCTCTAATCGGGTCTCTGATCGGGTCTCTAATCGGGTCTCTGATCGGGTCTCTTATCGCGTCTCTGATCGGGTCTCTGATCGGGTCTCTAATCGGGTTAACAGACGTGCACTAATGCGACGCGAACGCGACGTTGGCCGTCTTAAAAAACCAAAAAACAAACAAACAGACGTGCACTTTGATCGGGTCTCTGATCGGGTCTCTAATCGGGTCTCTGATCGGGTCTCTGATCGGGTCTCTAATCGGGTCTCTAATCGGGTCTCTGATCGGGTCTCTAATCGGGTCTCTAATCGGGTCTCTAATCGGGTCTCTGATCGAGTCTGTGATCGGGTCTCTAATCGGGTCTATGATCGGGTCTCTGATCGGGTCTCTGATCGGGTTTCTGATCGACTCTCTGATCGGGTCTCTGATCGGGTCTTTAATCGGGTCTCTGATCGACTCTCTGATCGGGTCTCTGATCGGGTCTCTAATCGGGTCTCTAATCGGGTCTCTGATCGGGTCTCTGATCGGGTCTCTAATCGGGTCTCTAATCGGGTCTCTAATCGGGTCTCTGATCGGGTCTCTGATCGGGTCTTTAATCGGGTCTTTAATCGGGTCTCTGATCGGGTCTCTGATCGGGTCTCTGATCGGGTCTCTGATCGACTCTCTGATCGGGTCTCTGATCGGGTCTCTAATCGGGTCTCTAATCGGGTCTCTGATCGGGTCTCTGATCGGGTCTCTAATCGGGTCTCTAATCGGGTCTCTAATCGGGTCTCTGATCGGGTCTCTGATCGGGTCTCTATTCGGGTCTCTGATCGGTTCTCTAATCGAGGTCTCTGATCGGGTCTCTAATCCGGTCTCTAATCGGGTCTCTGATCGGCTCTATAATCGGGTTATCAGACGTGCACTTTGACCGGGACTCTAATCGGGGTCTCTTATCGGGTCTCTAACCGTGTCTCTGATCGGGTCTCTGATCGGGTCTCTGATCGGGTCTCTGATCGGGTCTCTAATCGGGTCTCTGATCGGGTCTCTAATCGGGTCTCTGATCGGGTCTCTTATCGCGTCTCTGATCGGGTCTCTGATCGGGTCTCTAATCGGGTTAACAGACGTGCACTAATGCGACGCGAACGCGACGTTGGCCGTCTTAAAAAACCAAAAAACAAACAAACAGACGTGCACTTTGATCGGGTCTCTGATCGGGTCTCTAATCGGGTCTCTAATCGGGTCTCTGATCGAGTCTCTGATCGGGTCTCTAATCGGGTCTCTGATCGGGTCTCTGATCGGGTCTCTAATCGGGTCTCTAATCGGGTCTCTGATCGGGTCTCTAATCGGGTCTCTAATCGGGTCTCTGATCGGGTCTCTAATCGGGTCTCTAATCGGGTCTCTGATCGGGTCTCTAATCGGGTCTCTAATCGGGTCTCTGATCGGGTCTCTAATCGGGTCTCTAATCCGGTCTCTAATCGGGTCTCTGATCGGGTCTCTAATCGGGTCTCTAATCGGGTCTCTGATCGGGTTTCTAAACGGGTCTTTAATCGGGTCTCTATTCGGGTCTCTGATCGGGTCTCTATTCGGGTCTCTAATCGGGTCTCTGATCGGGTCTCTAATCGGGTCTCTAATCGGGTCTGTGATCGGGTCTCTGATCGGGTCTCTAATCGGGTCTCTAATCGGGTCTCTGATCGGGTCTCTAATCGGGTCTCTAATCGGGTCTCTAATCGACGTCTCTAATCGAGGTCTCTGATCGGGTCTCTAATCCGGTCTCTAATCGGGTCTCTAATCGGGTCTGTGATCGGGTCTCTAATCGGGTCTCTGAACGGGTCTCTGATCGGGTCTCTGATCGACTCTCTGATCCGGTCTCTGATCGGGTCTCTAATCGGGTCTCTAATCGGGTCTTTGGTCGGGTCTCTGATCGGTTCTCTAATCTGGTCTCTAATCGGGTCTCTAATCGGGTCTCTGATCGGGTCTCTGATCGGGTCTTTAATCGGGTCTTTAATCGGGTCTCTGATCGGGTCTCTGATCGGGTCTCTGATCGGGTCTCTATTCGGGTCTCTAATCGGGTCTCTGATCGGGTCTCTAATCGGGTCTCTAATCGGGTCTCTAATCGGGTCTCTGATCGGGTCTCTGATTGGGTCTCTAATCGGGTCTCTAATCGGGTCTGTAATCGGGTTTCTAAACGGGTCTCTAATCGGTTCTCTGATCGGGTCTCTGATCGGGTCTCTAATCGGGTCTCTAATCTGGTCTCTGATCGAGTCTCTGATCGGGTCTCTAATCGGGTCTCTGATCGGGTTTCTGATCGGGTCTCTAATCGGGTCTCTAATCGGGTCTCTGATCGAGTCTCTAATCGGGTCTCTAATCGGGTCTCTGATCGGGTCTCTAATCGGGTCTCTAATCGGGTCTCTGATCGGGTCTCTAATCGGGTCTCTAATCGGGTCTCTGATCGGGTCTCTGATTGGGTCTCTAATCGGGTCTCTAATCGGGTCTCTAATCGACGTCTCTAATCGAGGTCTCTGATCGGGTCTCTAATCGGGTCTCTAATCGGGTCTCTAATAGGGTCTGTTATCGGGTCTCTAATCGGGTCTCTGATCGGGTCTCTGATCGGGTCTCTAATCGGGTCTCTAATCGGGTCTCTAATCGGGTCTCTGATCGGGTCTCTGATCGGGTCTATAATCGGGTCTCTGATCGGGTCTTTGATCGGGTCTCTAATCGGGTCTCTGATCGGGTCTCTGATTGGGTCTCTAATCGGGTCTCTAATCGGGTCTCTAATCGACGTCTCTAATCGAGGTCTCTGATCGGGTCTCTAATCCGGTCTCTAATCGGGTCTCTAATCGGGTCTGTGATCGTGTCTCTAATCGGGTCTCTGATCGGGTCTCTGATCGGGTCTCTGATCGGGTCTCTGATCGACTCTCTGATCGGGTCTCTAATCGGGTCTCTAATCGGGTCTCTAATCGGGTCTCTGATCGGGTCTCTGATCGGGTCTCTAATCGGGTCTCTAATCGGGTCTCTAATCGGGTCTCTGATCGGGTCTCTAATCGGGTCTCTAATCGGGTCTCTAATCGGGTCTCTGATCGGGTCTCTAATCGGGTCTCTAATCGGGTCTCTAATCGGGTCTCTGATCGAGTCTCTGATCGGGTCTCTGATCGGGTCTCTGATCGGGTCTCTAATCGGGTATCTGATCGGGTCTCTGATCGGGTCTCTAATCGGGTCTCTAATCGGGTCTCTAATCGGGTCTCTAATCGGGTCTCTAATCGGGTCTCTAATCGGGTCTCTGATCGAGTCTCTGATCGGGTCTCTAATCGGGTCTCTGATCGGGTCTCTGATCGGGTCTCTAATCGGGTCTCTAATCGGGTCTGTGATCGGGTTTCTAATCGGGTCTCTAATCGGGTCTCTGATCGGGTCTCTGATCGGGTCTCTAATCGGGTCTCTAATCGGGTCTCTAATCGGGTCTCTGATCGTGTCTCTGATCGGGTCTCTAACCGTGTCTCTGATCGGGTCTCTGATCGGGTCTCTGATCGGGTCTCTGATCGGGTCTCTAATCGGGTCTCTGATCGGGTCTCTAATCGGGTCTCTGATCGGGTCTCTTATCGCGTCTCTGATCGGGTCTCTGATCGGGTCTCTAATCGGGTTAACAGACGTGCACTAATGCGACGCGAACGCGACGTTGGCCGTCTTAAAAAACCAAAAAACAAACAAACAGACGTGCACTTTGATCGGGTCTCTGATCGGGTCTCTAATCGGGTCTCTGATCGGGTCTCTGATCGGGTCTCTAATCGGGTCTCTAATCGGGTCTCTGATCGGGTCTCTAATCGGGTCTCTAATCGGGTCTCTAATCGGGTCTCTGATCGAGTCTGTGATCGGGTCTCTAATCGGGTCTATGATCGGGTCTCTGATCGGGTCTCTGATCGGGTTTCTGATCGACTCTCTGATCGGGTCTCTGATCGGGTCTTTAATCGGGTCTCTGATCGACTCTCTGATCGGGTCTCTGATCGGGTCTCTAATCGGGTCTCTAATCGGGTCTCTGATCGGGTCTCTGATCGGGTCTCTAATCGGGTCTCTAATCGGGTCTCTAATCGGGTCTCTGATCGGGTCTCTGATCGGGTCTTTAATCGGGTCTTTAATCGGGTCTCTGATCGGGTCTCTGATCGGGTCTCTGATCGGGTCTCTGATCGACTCTCTGATCGGGTCTCTGATCGGGTCTCTAATCGGGTCTCTAATCGGGTCTCTGATCGGGTCTCTGATCGGGTCTCTAATCGGGTCTCTAATCGGGTCTCTAATCGGGTCTCTGATCGGGTCTCTGATCGGGTCTCTATTCGGGTCTCTGATCGGTTCTCTAATCGAGGTCTCTGATCGGGTCTCTAATCCGGTCTCTAATCGGGTCTCTGATCGGCTCTATAATCGGGTTATCAGACGTGCACTTTGACCGGGACTCTAATCGGGGTCTCTTATCGGGTCTCTAACCGTGTCTCTGATCGGGTCTCTGATCGGGTCTCTGATCGGGTCTCTGATCGGGTCTCTAATCGGGTCTCTGATCGGGTCTCTAATCGGGTCTCTGATCGGGTCTCTTATCGCGTCTCTGATCGGGTCTCTGATCGGGTCTCTAATCGGGTTAACAGACGTGCACTAATGCGACGCGAACGCGACGTTGGCCGTCTTAAAAAACCAAAAAACAAACAAACAGACGTGCACTTTGATCGGGTCTCTGATCGGGTCTCTAATCGGGTCTCTAATCGGGTCTCTGATCGAGTCTCTGATCGGGTCTCTAATCGGGTCTCTGATCGGGTCTCTGATCGGGTCTCTAATCGGGTCTCTAATCGGGTCTCTGATCGGGTCTCTAATCGGGTCTCTAATCGGGTCTCTGATCGGGTCTCTAATCGGGTCTCTAATCGGGTCTCTGATCGGGTCTCTAATCGGGTCTCTAATCGGGTCTCTGATCGGGTCTCTAATCGGGTCTCTGATCGGGTCTCTTATCGCGTCTCTGATCGGGTCTCTGATTGGGTCTCTAATCGGGTTAACAGACGTGCACTTTGATCGGGTCTCTGATCGGGTCTCTAATCGAGTCTCTGATCGGGTATCTGATCGGGTCTCTAATCGGGTCTCTAATCGGGTCTCTGATCGGGTCTCTGATTGGGTCTCTAATCGGGTCTCTAATCGGGTCTCTAATCGGGTTTCTAAACGGGTCTCTAATCGGTTCTCTGATCGGGTCTCTGATCGGGTCTCTAATCGGGTCTCTAATCGGGTCTCTGATCGAGTCTCTGATCGGGTCTCTAATCGGGTCTCTGATCGGGTTTCTGATCGGGTCTCTAATCGGGTCTCTAATCGGGTCTCTGATCGAGTCTCTAATCGGGTCTCTAATCGGGTCTCTGATCGGGTCTCTAATCGGGTCTCTAATCGGGTCTCTGATCGGGTCTCTAATCGGGTCTCTAATCGGGTCTCTGATCGGGTCTCTGATTGGGTCTCTAATCGGGTCTCTAATCGGGTCTCTAATCGACGTCTCTAATCGAGGTCTCTGATCGGGTCTCTAATCGGGTCTCTAATCGGGTCTCTAATCGGGTCTGTGATCGGGTCTCTAATCGGGTCTCTGATCGGGTCTCTGATCGGGTCTCTAATCGGGTCTCTAATCGGGTCTCTAATCGGGTCTCTGATCGGGTCTCTGATCGGGTCTATAATCGGGTCTCTGATCGGGTCTCTGATTGGGTCTCTAATCGGGTCTCTGATCGGGTCTCTGATTGGGTCTCTAATCGGGTCTCTAATCGGGTCTCTAATCGACGTCTCTAATCGAGGTCTCTGATCGGGTCTCTAATCCGGTCTCTAATCGGGTCTCTAATCGGGTCTGTGATCGGGTCTCTAATCGGGTCTCTGATCGGGTCTCTGATCGGGTCTCTGATCGGGTCTCTGATCGACTCTCTGATCGGGTCTCTAATCGGGTCTCTAATCGGGTCTCTAATCGGGTCTCTGATCGGGTCTCTGATCGGGTCTCTAATCGGGTCTCTAATCGGGTCTCTAATCGGGTCTCTGATCGGGTCTCTGATCGGGTCTTTAATCGGGTCTTTAATCGGGTCTCTGATCGGGTCTCTGATCGGGTCTCTATTCGGGTCTCTAATCGGGTCTCTGATCGGGTCTCTAATCGGGTCTCTGATCGGGTCTCTGATCGGGTCTCTAATCGGGTCTCTAATCGGGTCTCTAATCGGGTCTCTGATCGGGTCTCTAATCGGGTCTCTAATCGGGTCTCTAATCGGGTCTCTGATCGAGTCTCTGATCGGGTCTCTGATCGGGTCTCTGATCGGTTCTCTAATCGGGTCTCTGATCGGGTCTCTGATCGGGTCTCTAATCGGGTCTCTAATCGGGTCTCTAATCGGGTCTCTAATCGGGTCTCTAATCGGGTCTCTGATCGAGTCTCTGATCGGGTCTCTAATCGGGTCTCTGATCGGGTCTCTGATCGGGTCTCTAATCGGGTCTCTAATCGGGTCTGTGATCGGGTCTCTAATCGGGTCTCTAATCGGGTCTCTGATCGGGTCTCTGATCGGGTCTCTAATCGGGTCTCTAATCGGGTCTCTAATCGGGTCTCTGATCGGGTCTCTGATCGGGTCTATAATCGGGTCTCTGATCGGATCTCTGATCGGGTCTCTGATCGGGTCTCTGATCGGGTCTCTGATCGGGTCTCTAATCGAGGTCTCTGATCGGGTCTCTAATCCGGTCTCTAATCGGGTCTCTGATCGGGTCTATAATCGGGTTATCAGACGTGCACTTTGACCGGGACTCTAATCGGGGTCTCTTATCGGGTCTCTAACCGTGTCTCTGATCGGGTCTCTGATCGGGTCTCTGATCGGGTCTCTGATCGGGTCTCTAATCGGGTCTCTGATCGGGTCTCTAATCGGGTCTCTGATCGGGTCTCTTATCGCGTCTCTGATCGGGTCTCTGATCGGGTCTCTAATCGGGTTAACAGACGTGCACTAATGCGACGCGAACGCGACGTTGGCCGTCTTAAAAAACCAAAAAACAAACAAACAGACGTGCACTTTGATCGGGTCTCTGATCGGGTCTCTAATCGGGTCTCTGATCGGGTCTCTGATCGGGTCTCTAATCGGGTCTCTAATCGGGTCTCTGATCGGGTCTCTAATCGGGTCTCTAATCGGGTCTCTAATCGGGTCTCTGATCGAGTCTGTGATCGGGTCTCTAATCGGGTCTATGATCGGGTCTCTGATCGGGTCTCTGATCGGGTCTCTGATCGACTCTCTGATCGGGTCTCTGATCGGGTCTTTAATCGGGTCTCTGATCGACTCTCTGATCGGGTCTCTGTTCGGGTCTCTAATCGGGTCTCTAATCGGGTCTCTGATCGGGTCTCTGATCGGGTCTCTGATCGGGTCTTTAATCGGGTCTTTAATCGGGTCTCTGATCGGGTCTCTGATCGGGTCTCTGATCGGGTCTCTGATCGACTCTCTGATCGGGTCTCTGATCGGGTCTCTAATCGGGTCTCTAATCGGGTCTCTGATCGGGTCTCTGATCGGGTCTCTAATCGGGTCTCTAATCGGGTCTCTAATCGGGTCTCTGATCGGGTCTCTGATCGGGTCTCTATTCGGGTCTCTGATCGGTTCTCTAATCGAGGTCTCTGATCGGGTCTCTAATCCGGTCTCTAATCGGGTCTCTGATCGGCTCTATAATCGGGTTATCAGACGTGCACTTTGACCGGGACTCTAATCGGGGTCTCTTATCGGGTCTCTAACCGTGTCTCTGATCGGGTCTCTGATCGGGTCTCTAATCGGGTCTCTGATCGGGTCTCTAATCGGGTCTCTGATCGGGTCTCTAATCGGGTCTCTGATCGGGTCTCTTATCGCGTCTCTGATCGGGTCTCTGATCGGGTCTCTAATCGGGTTAACAGACGTGCACTAATGCGACGCGAACGCGACGTTGGCCGTCTTAAAAAACCAAAAAACAAACAAACAGACGTGCACTTTGATCGGGTCTCTGATCGGGTCTCTAATCGGGTCTCTGATCGGGTCTCTGATCGGGTCTCTAATCGGGTCTCTAATCGGGTCTCTGATCGGGTCTCTAATCGGGTCTCTAATCGGGTCTCTAATCGGGTCTCTGATCGAGTCTGTGATCGGGTCTCTAATCGGGTCTATGATCGGGTCTCTGATCGGGTCTCTGATCGGGTCTCTGATCGACTCTCTGATCGGGTCTCTGATCGGGTCTCTGATCGGGTCTCTGATCGACTCTCTGATCGGGTCTCTGATCGGGTCTTTAATCGGGTCTCTGATCGACTCTCTGATCGGGTCTCTGATCGGGTCTCTAATCGGGTCTCTAATCGGGTCTCTGATCGGGTCTCTGATCGGGTCTCTAATCGGGTCTCTAATCGGGTCTCTAATCGGGTCTCTGATCGGGTCTCTGATCGGGTCTTTAATCGGGTCTTTAATCGGGTCTCTGATCGGGTCTCTGATCGGGTCTCTGATCGGGTCTCTGATCGACTCTCTGATCGGGTCTCTGATCGGGTCTCTAATCGGGTCTCTAATCGGGTCTCTGATCGGGTCTCTGATCGGGTCTCTAATCGGGTCTCTAATCGGGTCTCTAATCGGGTCTCTGATCGGGTCTCTGATCGGGTCTCTATTCGGGTCTCTGATCGGTTCTCTAATCGAGGTCTCTGATCGGGTCTCTAATCCGGTCTCTAATCGGGTCTCTGATCGGCTCTATAATCGGGTTATCAGACGTGCACTTTGACCGGGACTCTAATCGGGGTCTCTTATCGGGTCTCTAACCGTGTCTCTGATCGGGTCTCTGATCGGGTCTCTGATCGGGTCTCTGATCGGGTCTCTAATCGGGTCTCTAATCGACGTCTCTAATCGAGGTCTCTGATCGGGTAGGAGACGATTCACCACAGCCAAAACCTGTTTTTACTAATCCTGTCAACTCACCACAACTGCCCTCTAGTGACAATTCACCACACGACAATTCACCACAGTATGATAATTTAATACTGACATAGTGGAAACCCGCCTTAAGGTAGGCAAGGTTACTGGAACCAAGGTTCTATCATCGGGCAGGGCTAGCATAGGGAATACTTTGCCTCTTTCCTGAAAGCGCGCGGATTTTGAGACACGGGAAGCGACTACGTTCTGTTGCTATATTCTTAATATATGAAATGTTTATATAATTAATTTTTAGGAGTTCGACATCGCCCTGTATATTTAGTTCTTTTTTTTCGTAGAACGATCGAGACAACAGCTGTTGGAATGGTAGACCATGGAGTGTTTGTTTCTTCTTCAGTTACTTGATGCCACAGAATAGCTCCTTATTCTTCAAATACTTATGGCGAACTTCAGTGGTGCATGTTTTGTTCTTGCTATAAAAAAAGCTTTTGTTTTTCCACTAAAATGTATATAGAGGAGGGTAGGAGATGGAGGAGAGTAGGAGTAGGAACAAGAGTAGCGTTACGCAAAAAGGGAATTCCAAGGGGATTCCTTTCAAACAAGGTAGCCTCAGGTAAGCTTTCTCAGGTTTTCCACTAAGTGAAGGGAACTTATATCTATGAAATTTTACCTGTACTCCCGTATTTATATTCACAACTCCAGAAGTGCTAGATATTACGTGACTCTGCGCGGCTGCTCGTTCCACTGGAGCCAAGCGGTATATCGAAAGATCCAGGAAGTAGGACTCCAACGACAGTACAGGAACGAAGAAACGATCCGCAGCTTTTGCCGGTAATGTTGTTATGTCGAAATCTTCACTATTTACATACTTATACTCCTATCATTTAGGATGATACTAGCCCTCCAGTTCTTGCCGGCAGAGCACATCCCTCCCGCCCTGGATAGTCTAACGAGACAAAATGAGAATTCGCTTGTTGGTCAAGTTTGTCAGTATGTAAAGCGTACCTGGGTCGATTCCACGATCTGGCCACCGCAGTCCTGGTCGGCGTTCGGCCGTGCCATCAGGACAAACAACGACCTCGAATCTTGGCACGCTAGGCTTAATCGGAAAGCACAAAAGAAGGGTCTAAACCTTTACATGCTCCTCGAGCTACTGAAAAGGGAGGCAGAGATCGTCAAAATTAGCGTGCAGCTAATTACAGAAGACCGCCTATCAAGGGTTCAGAAGAAGCACCAGCAGGAGGTAGATGCGAAGTTGGAGCAGCTGTTTGTAAAGTACAGTGACGGACAGTTGGGTGCTGCCGAATTGTTGAAGCACTGTTCTTACGTATACAACCCTATCGGAAATGAAGATAAATAATTTTACATTTATTTTAGATTTATTTGTTTTACATTTATTTTAGATTTATTTTTTTTTAGATTTATTTTAGATTTATTTTGGTACAATGTGGTAAACTACTGTTTGCATGCCAACTATTGTATTATTTTCTGACTGTTTTGATTCTATACCGTGATTGTGCCTAATTTTTATCTCTCGTTTTGACGAATCTGCGAATTTTGACTATACGCTAGAGTACTAGTGAATATACGTATGTTTGTGTACAATGTTTATAAATATGTTATGTACCCCGGTACATGTGCACTAGTAAGCGCTAGGCTTGGGATAAACGGGCACCAGTTTTCCCTTGTTTTGTTTTGTATTACCTTGTTTGTACGATGTCAACCCCCGAGGTAGAAAAGTGAGTTGAGTTCGGGAGTGGTGAATCCAAGGGAGACAGAAGAGAAAGAGTGGTCTTAGAGAACAGAGGTTTTGTCAAGTGAGCAAAAGAGATAGGCGTGCCCGTGAAATCAACCCCCCATTGTTAATTATCATTTACACTGTCATCGTTGTAACATCGACAGTTGAGGTGTTGAATACAGTACGTATTTTTCCCCTCGTTCTTCGTGTCAAACGTGCATTACTCCCATAACATTCAGCGGTGGGATCCCGAGCAGCCGGGGATACCTTGCCACGTAGCCAGCCCAGCGAGTACGTCTACGTCAGCGTGACACAAGAAGCGAGTTCAATCTGGATCGGGAAGAAGGGGACGGCGGGTTGGGAATGGCTAACGCTAATGCGAGGGCACTGGTGCATCCGCCAACCTTCAATGGAACCGGAGATTCTAATCGGGTCTCTAATCGGGTCTCTGATCGGGTCTCTGATTGGGTCTCTAATCGGGTCTCTAATCGGGTCTCTAATCGACGTCTCAAATCGAGGTCTCCACAATCCAGTCCGTACAGCGTAGCTAGACAGACGTGTATACAGGCAGCGAGTGAGAATAAAGAGAAATTTAGCAAAGTTAATAGTTATTGTGTTTTTGTTGCATGGGGTTGTGTTCAAATTGTTATATTGTTGGTTCTTGTGGTGATAATCATTGTTTTTGTTGATTTATTTGTGGTGTGAGGCAGAGGGTGATCAGCCCAGGCTGATGACAGCTGTTGAGTTTGTGACAGAAGATTGATATAATTTGAAGGTTGTTTTCGGTTGTGGGAATATTTGTTCGGGTGTGATAAGGTGTTATAAAGGTGGTTTTGTGTGGTTTATATCAAATAGGGAAAGAAATAAGTGAAATTAGTGAAAGACAACAGACGTGGCAGGGTGTGGTGCTGTGGCGCTAACATTTGGACGACGTAGTAGAGGGGCGTGGCTTAGGCGCGCTAGCACCTGGACAGCAGTGTAGAGGGGCGTGGCACAACGCCACAAAACGCTACGGGATACATAGGGCACTGTTTTGTCTGTATTGCTTTACCGGGTTGATTATTGGGTGGTGTTAAAGAGTGAATTATTTCTATTTTGCAAATATATAGCGATAGTTTGGTGGAGTGACGAAGACAACGACTCAAAGGGAGTTGGTTGTACGGATCACGGAAAAAGTCCAGATTCGATAGGTATGGAGGACGAGAGTGTTCAGTCAAGCGATGATGAAATTATTATGGTTAAGAAAAAGGGTAAGGAGAAGGGCAGAGCAAAGGGAAAGTTAAAGGGAGGGGCAGAAAAGGTGGCAAACGATATGGAGGAAGAAGTTGGTACGGAGATGGAAGTAGCAGTAGGGGAACAACAGGAAGATGAAGATCAAGGCTGGAAGACGGCAAGGCCAAAAAAAAAGTTAAAGGGAAGGGGAGAAAAAGAGGTAAATGATACAGAGAAAGAGACAAGAACAGAGAAGATAGTATTAGTCGGGGAGAAAAGAGCGGGGTCTTTTTCTAGCCAAGACGAGGAAAAAAGGGAAAATGGAAAAGTAGAAGAGGGAAAGGATAAGCGGCCGGTGGTGGGGAAGCTGGCAGAGGAGGGGAAAAATTTCAAGGAAGTCAGCCCTTTCGCTTTAGGAAAAGCGATTAAAAATCTGGGGATAACGGGAGTGGAGATTAGAGTAACCAATGGGGGGGAACTACTTTTTTTTACATCACAGCCGGAATTAGTATCGCAGTTATTGGCACTCAAAGTGATTGGACAATGGAAAGTAAATATGCGTATGGCAAGGCCTTTAATATTGCAGCACGGCATAATCAAAATATGGGGAACGTCCAAGGAAGAAATTTTGGAGCAAAAGATTAAGGGATTATACTCAGTAAGAGCGCTATACAGTGTGAGGGAGAAGGAGAAGATTGCAACGGGCTCCTACCATGTCACATTCGAAGGCAGTGTTTTACCTAGTCATCTGGAAGTCGGATACTTTAAAGTACCCGTGACACCATTTAAGCCGAAACCGATCAGATGTTACAGATGTCAAAGGTTCGGTCACGTAAGCTCAGTTTGCACGGCCAAGCAGCGCTGCGGATTCTGCGGGGACGACCACCGCATTGAAAGCTGCATGAGGAAGGCACAGGGAGTGATACCCTCATGCGCTAACTGCCGCGGCAGGCACTCGGCGGCAGATACAAGATGCGCCTTTTTTATAAGAGCAATGGAGGGCGGACAAAAGGGGGTACCAGGAAACCAAGAAAGTGTCAGCAACTCAGCAGAAAACCAAAAGAGCATTGAGAGTCACAAGAGACAAGCCGAGACAATTGCGGATGAATCACCGCAAGCAAACGTGCAGTCACAAAGGCGGACATACAAGGAAATAGTCGCAGGGGGGAAAAAGAGCACGGCGGAGAACGAAGGCAATCAAGGACGACAGGAAGAAGAGACAAGAAGACAGGAAGACAAAAGGGCAGGAAGGCCAAAGGAGAGAGAAAGCCCGCATGAAGACAGGGCTAGAAGCGAGGATAAGGGGAAAGCCCTGATACAGAAAATTATTAGAAAAATTATACCAATAATAGTGAGTGAACATAGCTGGGAAGAAAAATGCAGGGAGATGGTAGCTTTGGTAAAAGAACTTATTAGTGGGGGAGACCTAATCACAGTAATGCTAGAATGGGGTGCCCTTTGAACATCTTGATGTGGAATGCCCGGAGCCTCAATCTGCATCTCAGCGGATTATGTGCATATATAAGCGAGATGCAGCAGACACCAGACGTAATATATATATGTGAAACATGGATGAAAGAAGGGATGAAGGCAACAATTTTTGGATATGATTGCCACAGAAAAGACAGGACAGACCAAAGAGGAGGGGGCATTATGTTTTTCGTCAAACGGGGAATAGAAATTGAATGGGCGCCAATGAATTCTTTCACAGATGGTGTCTTGGAGATAGGGTGCGTAAAAGTAAAATGGGAAAACCAAATTATATATCTAGTCGGAATGTATTTGCAGGTACAAGCAGAGAAAAAAATAACCAAAGATGAATACAAATTTTATATGTCCCAGATTGGGTCTGACGAAAAATGTCTTATGTTTGGTGATTTTAACTCCCACCATAATTTGTGGAACGGGGGAAATTTTAATGACTCCAGAGGGAACACTCTGTGTTCGTTTTTAGAAGAGTGGGAAAAATTACTGCTAGCCTCCCCACAGGGCGTCGGCACGCATGTATCCGAGAGGGGTGCGATTACGACCATAGACCTGGTGTTTGCGTCAGCAAACATATATGACAAGGTAAGAGTCCGAACAGGGCCAATGCTACAGAGTGACCACCTACCTATTGTGATAGAAGTAGAAGGAAAAAAGGGGATGATGATAAGAGAAAGAACTCCGCGATGGGATTTTAAAAAAGCAAACTGGGGGGAATGGAGGCGAGAAATGGCGGAAGAAGACATAGAAGAGGGCGTTAGCTGTGGAAGGGTAGAAGAGAGATATAAACGGTTTATTGACACGCTCATACAAATTACAAAAAAGCATGTCCCATTGAGAGAGGGAACAATTAGGGCGAAAGATACAGAAGGGGGCAAACGGAAAGGAAAGATAAGGAAACCATGGTGGGACGAGAATTGTAGCGAAGCAGTGAGTATTATGAGAACAAAATACAGAATACTGAAAAGAAGTCCCACCGCCGGAAATCTTACAGATTACAAAAAAGCAAAAGCGAATTGCAAGAGAATAACGCAGGACACAAAAAGATCCCACTGGAAACACAAGGTGGAGGGTTTAGGTAGTCAAACAACAACTAAACAAATGTGGGAACTCATTAGAAAAATGGAAGGGACAACTACGAAAAATATAGAAGGGGAGGCTCTTTCTTCAGGGGGTCAGCTCATACAGCAAAACAAAGAAAAAGCGGAAATATTGGTGAAGCATTTCGCTAAGATTCAAAGCGAGAGTACAGAAACACACGCAACCGAAACGGAAGTCCTACAAATGCAATATGAAATAGACAGTATGATCTATGATAAAAACTGCACGGACGAATTTAGTAGACCCTTCTCAGAATGGGAAATAGAGGTTATTTTAAAAAAGACACCAAAGACGAGCCAAGGCAAAGATCTGGTCCACTACAACATGTTAGGAGAATTACCAAGAAACTGGAGGCGTGCTTTGAAAAATCTTTTTAATTATATATTGGAGAAGGGCACAGGACCTAAAGAATGGGGCAATGCAGTAGTTGTACCGATATTAAAACCAGGTAAAGATCCTAAGGAAATTAAATCATATAGGCCCATATCGTTAATATCATGCGTCGCCAAAGTGTTTGAAAGAGCACTAGTTAAAAGATTAAACTGGGTGTCCGAAAAAAGAAGATGGTACTCACCGATACAGACAGGGTTTAGAAGAGGACGTAGCACGATTGACCAGCTAGTCAGGCTGAACAACGAAGCGCACCGAGTATATAGAAGAGGAGAGGTCTTAATCGCGTTATTTATAGATTTTACCGCAGCATTTGATTCAATTTGGATAGACAAACTTTTATATAAAATTGGTCAAAAAGGTGTAAAGGGTAAAATTTTAGGGTTCTTGAAATATTTCTTAAATAACAGAACGATGGAAGTGAGAATCGGGAGCAGCAATTCCAATCAAAAAGAACTAAAAAGAGGAATCCCTCAGGGGTCGGTGATCAGCCCCTGGCTCTTTAACATGATGTTGTCAGACTTTCCAATAAAGGTTGGGGAAACAGGGGCTTCGCTCTATGCTGATGACGCAGGAATCTGGACCAGCGGGTTAGACTGTGACTCGGCGATGGGGAGAATGATAAATGTTGTAAGGGAAGTGGAAAAATGGTGTAAGGAGAACGGGCTGGAAATATCCACAGATAAAACGAAATATTTGGTAATTACAAGAAAACGTAAAGCGGAGAGCAAAAATAAAATAAAAATCAATGGAAGCGAAATAGAAAGAGTGGAGAGCGCCAGATTCTTAGGGATTGTGTTCGACAGAAGACTTAGCTTCAATGAACAAGTAAAACAAATAAGAGAAAAGGGAATGAAGACTGGAGGTATTTTACATAAATTAGCGGGGAAGACTTGGGGGGGAGATATCAATATTTTACTCACGGTATACAAAAATCTTATTAGGTCGAAATTAGAATACGCAAGCTTCATATACAAGAACATTAACTCTAGGAAACTAGAGGTACTAGAAACGGTACAGAACAAATCATTAAGGATTATACTTGGAACAACGAAGACAACACCGATTGGGGTGCTGCATTGTGCCTCAGAAGTTTTATCACTACAGAAAAGAAGAATTTTACTTGAACAAACATATTTTAACAGAATGACAGAATGTCACAGGAATGACCCCGTAGTAAAAGAGATAGTGGACAAGAATTCCCTGTCTTGGGAAAGTGTGTCCGAAACGAAAAACAAAAACAAAATACCTTATGTCATGCAAGGAGATTATTTTAAAAATTTGTTACCGCCCTGGGAATTCAAAGGTCATCAGATAAAAACCACGATCCCGGGAAACAGCAAAGAAAAGTGCAATCAGCAAACAGTGCAAGAAGTTTTAATGTTTTTAGAGAAGGAGTATGAAAATTTTAAACGGGTTTTTACGGACGGATCAAAAGATACTGAGGGAAACTCGGGATGCGGAGTTTACATGGAGGAAATGGGGGAGACAAGATCATACGCATTAAACAAAGCAACGACAGTAATGGCTTCCGAATTGCACGCGATAATACAAGCGATAAGGTGGATTGAGGAAAAAGAGCCGGATAACTATGTCATTTTGACGGATTCAAAATCCGCAGCACAACTGCTAGATAGCTGGGGGAGCCGCTCCTACTTTGGTCTTACACAAAGGATCCAAAACAAAATGAACCACTTAAGGACAGACGGGTACACAATAAAGATTCAGTGGATACCAGCACATAGAGGGATCAGGGGAAATGAAACGGCGGATGGAGCGGCAAAGGAAGGAAGGTTGACAGGGGAAGAGATTAATCACAAAACATCATGCCAGGAGCTGGAATCAATAACGAAAAGGAAAGTCGAAAAGGACTACATAGAAGAAATAAAGACAAGAACAGCACAAAAAATGGTTCAGAACACGTACCAGTTCGGGACCAACAAATGGATAAACAGCAGGAAAAGAAGAGAAGCCATTGTTTTACTACGAATAAGGTGTGGACATGGGAGATTCCGGTCATGGCTACACCGCTTCAACATGACCGAAGATGACACATGTCGTTACTGTGAGGAGGAGGAAGAAAGCCCGGAACATTTAGTAATGAGATGTGAGAAGTTTTCAGAACAAAGGGAGGAACTCAAGAAAAAACTAGAAGATAGTAAAATAGCCTGGAGATTCGAAACTATAACGGCACTGGAAGGCGGAAAGAAAGATCAGTACATAGCACAAAATTGTCTTTTAAAATATTTGAAAACAACCGATATCATAACAAACACATAAGTACACAGAGGAAATATCAGTGAATATGTGGAAAAATAAAAAAGAAGAGAAGAAGAAGAAAAAAAAAAAAAAAAAGAGAAAAGAAAAAAAAAAAAACAGAAAGCCGAAGACGGCAATGCGACGCGAACGCGACGTTGGCCGTCTTAAAAAACAAAAAACAAACAAACAATCGGGTTATCAGACGTGCACTTTGACCGGGACTCTAATCGGGGTCTCTTATCGGGTCTCTAACCGTGTCTCTAACCGTGTCTCTGATCGGGTCTCTGATCGGGTCTCTGATCGGGTCTCTGATCGGGTCTCTAATCGGGTCTCTGATCGGGTCTCTAATCGGGTCTCTGATCGGGTCTCTTATCGCGTCTCTGATCGGGTCTCTGATCGGGTCTCTAATCGGGTTAACAGACGTGCACTAATGCGACGCGAACGCGACGTTGGCCGTCTTAAAAAACCAAAAAACAAACAAACAGACGTGCACTTTGATCGGGTCTCTGATCGGGTTTCTAATCGGGTCTCTGATCGGGTCTCTGATCGGGTCTCTAATCGGGTCTCTAATCGGGTCTCTGATCGGGTCTCTAATCGGGTCTCTAATCGGGTCTCTAATCGGGTCTCTGATCGAGTCTCTGATCGGGTCTCTAATCGGGTCCCTGATCGGGTCTCTGATCGGGTCTCTAATCGGGTCTCTAATCGGGTCTCTGATCGGGTCTCTAATCCGGTCTCTAATCGGGTCTCTAATCGGGTCTGTGATCGGGTCTCTAATCGGGTCTATGATCGGGTCTCTGATCGGGTCTCTGATCGACTCTCTGATCGGGTCTCTGATCGGGTCTCTAATCGGGTCTCTGATCGACTCTCTGATCGGGTCTCTGATCGGGTCTCTAATCGGGTCTCTGATTGGGTCTCTAATCGGGTCTCTGATCGGGTCTCTAATCGGGTCTCTAATCGGGTCTCTAATCGGGTCTCTGATCGGGTCTCTAATCGGGTCTTTAATCGGGTCTCTGATCGGGTCTCTGATTGGGTCTCTAATCGGGTCTCTAATCGGGTCTCTAATCGACGTCTCTAATCGAGGTCTCTGATCGGGTCTCTAATCCGGTCTCTAATCGGGTCTCTAATCGGGTCTGTGATCGGGTCTCTAATCGGGTCTCTGATCGGGTCTCTGATCGGGTCTCTGATCGGGTCTCTGATCGACTCTCTGATCGGGTCTCTGATCGGGTCTCTAATCGGGTCTCTAATCGGGTCTCTAATCGGGTCTCTGATCGGGTCTCTGATCGGGTCTCTGATCGACTCTCTGATCGGGTCTCTGATCGGGTCTCTAATCGGGTCTCTAATCGGGTCTCTGATCGGGTCTCTGATCGGGTCTCTGATCGGGTCTCTAATCGGGTCTCTAATCGGGTCTCTAATCGGGTCTCTGATCGGGTCTCTGATCGGGTCTTTAATCGGTTCTCTAATCGGGTCTCTGATCGGGTCTCTAATCGGGTCTCTAATCGGGTCTCTAATCGACGTCTCTAATCGAGGTCTCTGATCGGGTATCTAATCCGGTCTCTAATCGGGTCTCTAATCGGGTCTGTGATCGGGTCTCTAATCGGGTCTATGACCGGGTCTCTGATCGGGTCTCTGATCGGGTCTCTGATCGACTCTCTGATCGGGTATCTGATCGGGTCTCTAATCGGGTCTCTGATCGACTCTCTGATCGGGTCTCTGATCGGGTCTCTAATCGGGTCTCTAATCGGGTCTCTGATCGGGTCTCTGATCGGGTCTCTAATCGGGTCTCTAATCGGGTCTCTGATCGGGTCTCTGATCGGGGACTGAATGAATTCCTTACGGACTGAATGAATTCCTTACGGACTGAATTAATTTCATACGGACTGAATTAATTCCTTACTGACTGAATTAATTCCTTACGGACTGAATTAATTCCTTACGGGCTGAATTAATTCCTTACTGACTGAATTAATTCCTTACGGACTGAATTAATTCCTTACGGACTGAATTAATTCCTTACGGACTGAAATATTTCCTTACGGACTGAATTAATTCTTTAGGATTGATTGAATTCCTTTCTTACTGAATTAATTCCTTACGGACTTAATTAAATCCTTACAGACTAAATTAATTCCTTATGGACTTAATTAATTCCGTAAGGAATGAATTAATTAATTACGGACTGAATTAATTCCTTACGGACTGAATTAATTATATAATTAATTCCTTACGGACTGAGTTAATTTCATACGGACTGAATTAATTCATTACGGACTTAATTAATCGATTACGGACTGAATTAATTCCTTACGTACTGAACTTATTCCTTACGGACTGAATTATATCCTTACGGACTGAATTAATTCCTTACGGACTGAATTAATTCCTTACGGACTGAATTAATTCCTTACGGACTGAAATATTTCCTTACGGACTGAATTAATTCTTTAGGATTGATTGAATTCCTTTCTTACTGAATTAATTCCTTACGGACTTAATTAAATCCTTACAGACTAAATTAATTCCTTATGGACTTAATTAATTCCGTAAGGAATGAATTAATTAATTACGGACTGAATTAATTCCTTACGGACTGAATTAATTCTATAATTAAATCCTTACAGACAAAATTAATTCCTTATGGACTTAATTAATTCCGTAAGGAATGAATTAATTCATTACGCACTTAATTAATCCATTACGGACTGAATTAATACCTTACGGACTGAATTAAATCCTTACGGACTGAATTAATACCTTACGGACTGAATTAAATCCTTACGGACTGAATTAATTCCTTACGGACTTAATTAATTCCTTACGGACTTAATTAATTCCTTACGGACTGAATTAATTCATTACGGACTGAATTAATTCATTACGGACTGAATTAATACCTCACGGACTGAATTAAATCCTTACGGACTGAATTAATTCCTAACGGACTTAATTAATTCCTTACGGACTGAATTAATTCATTACGGACTGAATTAATTCCTTACGGACTGAATTAATTCCTTACGGACCTAATTAATTCCTTACGGACGGAATTAATTCTTTACGGACTTAATTAATTCCTTACGGACTTAATTAATTCCTTACGTACTTAATTAATTCCTTACGGTCTGAATTAATTCCGTACGGATTTAATTAATTCCTTACGGACTGAATTAATTCCTTACGGACTGAATTAATTCATTATGGACTTGATCAATTCCGTAAGGAATGAATGAATTAATTGCGGACTGAAATAATTCCTTACGGACTAAATTAATTCCTTACGGACTGAATTAATTCCTTACGGACTGAATTAATTCCTTACGGACTGAATTAATTCCTTACGGACTGAATTTTTTCCTTACGGACTGAATTAATTCTTTAGGATTGATTGAATTCCTTTCTTACTGAATTAATTCATTACGGACTGAAATAATTCCTTACGGACTGAATTAATTCCTTACGGACTAAATTAATTCTTTAATTAATTCCGTACGGACTGAATTAATTCATTTCGGACTTAATTAATCGATTACGGACTGAATTAATTCCTTACGTAATGAACTTATTCCTTACGGACTGAATTAATTCCTTACGGACTGAATTAATACCTTACGGATTTAATTAATTCCTTACGGTCTGAATTAATTCCGTCCGGATTTAATTAATTCCTTACGGACTGAATTAATTCCTTACGGACTGAATTAATTCATTATGGACTTAATTAGTTCCGTAAGGAATGAATGAATTAATTACGGACTGAAATAATTCTTTACGGACTGAATTAATTCCTTACGAACTGAATTAATTCCTTACGGACTGAATTAGTTCCTTACGGACTGAATTAATTTTTTAGGATTTATTGAATTCCTTTCTTACTGAATTAACTACATACGGACTGAATGAATTCCTTACGGACTGAATTAATTCCTTACCCACTGAATTAATACCTTACGGATTTAATTAATTCCTTACGGTCTGAATTAATTCCTTACGGCCTGATTTAATTCCTTACAGACTGAATTAATTCCTTACGGCCTGATTTAATTCCTTACAGACTGGATTAATTCCTCATGGACTGAATTAATTCCTTACGAACTTAATTAATTCCTTACGGACTTAATTAATTCCTTACGGACTGAATTAATTGTACTGATTGTACTGAATGTATTTCTTACGGACTGAATTAATTCCTTACGGACTGAACTAATTCCTTACGGACTTAAATAATTCATTACGGACTTAATTAATTCCTTACGGACTGAATTAATTCACTACGGACTGAATTAATTCATTACGGACTGAATTAATACCTCACGGACTGAATTAAATCCTTACGGACTGAATTAATTCCTTACGGACTTAATTAATTCCTTACGGACTGAATTAATTCATTACGGACTGAATTAATTCCTTACGGACTGAATTAATTCCTTACGTACTTAATTAATTCCTTACGGTCTGAATTAATTCCGTACGGATTCAATTAATTCCTTACGAACTTAATTAATTCCTTACGGACTTAATTAAATCCATACGGACTTAATTAATTCCTTACGGACTTAAATAATTCTTTACGGAATTAATTAATTCATTACGGAATTTATTAATTCATTACGGATTCAATTAATTCATTACGGACTTTCTTAATTCATTACGGACTTAATTAGTTCCTTACGGACCTAATTCATTTATTACGGACTTAATTAATTCATTACGAACGTAAATAATTCATTACGGACTTAATTAAATCCTTACGGACTTAATTAAATCATTACGAACTTAATTAATTCCTTACGGAATTAATTCATTCATTACGGAATTAAATAATTCATTACGGATTTAATTAATTCATTACGGACTTTATTAATTCTTTACGGACTTAATTAATTCCTTACGGACTTAATTAATTCTTTACGGAATTAATTAATTCATTACGGAATTTATTAATTCATTACGGATTCAATTAATTCATTACGGACTTTCTTAATTCATTACGGACTTAATTAATTCCTTACGGACCTAATTCATTCATTACGGACTTTATAAATTCCTTAGGGACTTAATTAATTTCTTACGGACTTAGTTAAATCATAACGGACTAAATTAATTCCTTACGGACTTAATTAATTCCTTACGGACTTAATTAATTCCTTACGGAATTAATTAATTCCTTACGGCCTTAACTAAATCCCTACGGACTTAATTAATTCCTTACGGACTTAATTAATTCTTTACGGAATTAATTAATTCATTACGGAATTTATTAATTCATTACGGAATCAATTAATTCATTACGGACTTTCTTAATTCATTACGGACTTAATTAATTCCTTACGGACCTAATTCATTTATTACGGACTTAATTACTTCATTACGAACTTAAATAATTCATTACGGACTTAATTAAATCCTTACGGACTTAATTAATTCATTACGGACTTAATTAATTACTTACGGAATTAATTCATTCATTACGGAATTAAATAATTCATTACGGATTTAATTAATTCATTACGGACTTTATTAATTCTTTACGGACTTAACTAATTCCTTACGGACTTAATTAATTCTTTACGGAATTAATTAATTCATTACGGAATTTATTAATTCATTACGGATTCAATTAATTCATTACGGACTTTCTTAATTCATTACGGACTTAATAAATTCCTTACGGACCTAATTCATTCATTACGGACTTTATAAATTCCTTAGGGACTTAATAAATTCCTTACGGACTTAGTTAAATCATAACGGACTAAATTAATTCCTTACGGACTTAATTAATTCCTTACGGACTTAATTAATTCCTTACGGAATTAATTAATTCCTTACGGCCTTAACTAAATCCCTACGGACTTAATTAATTCCTTACGGACTTAATTAATTCCTTACGTACTTAATTAACTCACTACGGACTTAATTAATTCCCTACGGAATTTATTAATTCATTACGGA
Source organism: Lepidurus packardi (assembly GCA_023053545.1). Lineage (NCBI taxonomy): Eukaryota > Metazoa > Arthropoda > Branchiopoda > Notostraca > Triopsidae > Lepidurus > Lepidurus packardi. The sequence goes on from JAKZAN010000046.1 coordinate 490,482, forward strand.
CTTAATTATTTCCTTAGGGACTTCATTAATTCATTACGGACTTTATAAATTCCTTAGGGACTTAATTAATTCCTTACGGACTTAGTTAATTCATTACGGACTTAAATATTTCCTTAGGGACTTCATTAATTCATTACGGACTTTATAAATTCCTTAGGGACTTAATTAATTCCTTACGGACTTAGTTAATTAACTACGGACTTTATTAATTCATTACGGACTTAATTAATTCAGTACGGACTTAACTAATTCCTTACGGATTTAATTAATTCCTTACGGACTTAATTAATTCATTACGGAATTTATTAATTCATTACGGAATTAATTAAATCCTTACAGACTTAATTTATTCAGTAAAGACTTAATTAATTCCCTACGGACTTTATTAATTCATTACGGACTTAATTATTTCCTTAGGGATTTCATTAATTCATTTCGGACTTCATTAATTCATAACGGACTTAATTAATTCATTACGGACTTAATTAAATCCTTACGGACTTAATTAATTCCTTACGTACTTAATTAATTCCTTACGGTCTGAATTAATTCCGTACGGATTTAATTAATTCCTTACGGACTTAATTAATTCCTTACGGACTTAATTAATTCCTTACGGAATTAATTAATTCCTTACGGCCTTAACTAAATCCCTACGGACTTAATTAATTCCTAACGGACTTAATTAATTCTTTACGGAATTAATTAATTCATTACGGAATTTATTAATTCATTACAGATTCAATTAATTCATTACGGACTTTCTTAATTCCTTACGGACTTAATTAATTCCTTACGGACTTAATTATTTCATTACGGATTTAATTCATTCCTTACGGACTTAATTAATTCCTTACGGCCTTAATTAAATCCATACGGACTTAATTAATTCCTTACGGACTTAAATAATTCTTTACGGAATTAATTAATTCATTACGGAATTTATTAATTCATTACGGATTCAATTAATTCATTACGGACTTTCTTAATTCATTACGGACTTAATTAGTTCCTTACGGACCTAATTCATTTATTACGGACTTAATTAATTCATTACGAACTTAAATAATTCTTTACGGACTTAATTAATTCCTTACGGACTTAATTAATACTTTACGGAATTAATTAATTCATTACGGAATTTATTAATTCATTACGGATTCAATTAATTTATTACGGACTTTATTAATTCATTACGGACTTAATAAATTCCTTACGGACCTAATTCATTCATTGCGGACTTTATAAATTCCTTAGGGACTTAATTAATTTCTTACGGACTTAGTTAAATCATAACGGACTAAATTAATTCCTTACGGACTTAATTAATTCCTTACGGACTTAATAAATTCCTTACGGAATTAATTAATTCCTTACGGCCTTAACTAAATCCCTACGGACTTAATTAATTCCTTACGGACTTAATTAATTCCTTACGGACCTAATTCATTAATTACGGACTTAATTAATTCATTACGAACTTAAATAATTCATTACGGACTTAATTAAATCCTTACGGACTTAATTAATTCAATACGGACTTCATTAATTCCTTACGGAATTAATTCATTCATTACGGAATTAAATAATTCATTACGGATTTAATTAATTCATTACGGACTTTATTAATTCTTTACGGACTTAATTAATTCCTTACGGACTTAATTAATTCTTTACGGAATTAAATAATTCATTACGGAATTTATTAATTCATTACGGAATTAATTAAATCCTTACGGACTTAATTAATTCATTACGGAATTAAATAATTCATTACGGATTTAATTATTTCACTACGGACTTTATTAATTCATTACGGACTTAATTATTTCCTTAGGGACTTCATTAATTCATTACGGACTTTATAAATTCCTTAGGGACTTTAGAAATTCCTTAGGTACTTAATTAATTCCTTACGGACTTAGTTAATTCATTACGGACTTAAATATTTCCTTAGGGACTTCATTAATTCATTACGGACTTTATAAATTCCTTAGGGACTTAATTAATTCCTTACGGACTTAGTTAATTCACTACGGACTTTATTAATTCATTACGGACTTAATTAATTCAGTACGGACTTAACTAATTCCTTACGGATTTAATTAATTCCTTACGGACTTAATTAATTCATTACGGAATTTATTAATTCATTACGGACTTAATTAAATCCTTACAGACTTAATTTATTCAGTAAAGACTTAATTAATTCCCTACGGACTTTATTAATTCATTACGGACTTAATTATTTCCTTAGGGATTTCATTAATTCATTTCGGACTTCATTAATTCATAACGGACTTAATTAATTCATTACGGACTTAATTAAATCCTTACGGACTTAATTAATTCCTTACGTACTTAATTAATTCCTTACGGTCTGAATTAATTCCGTACGGATTTAATTAATTCCTTACGGACTTAATTAATTCCTTACGGCCTTAACTAAATCCCTACAGACTTAATTAATTCCTAACGGACTTAATTAATTCTTTACGGAATTAATTAATTCATTACGGAATTTATTAATTCATTACGGATTCAATTAATTCATTACGGACTTTCTTAATTCCTTACGGACTTAATTAAGTCCTTACGGACTTAATTATTTCATTACGGACTTAATTCATTCCTTACGGACTTAATTAATTCCTTACGGCCTTAATTAAATCCATACGGACTTAATTAATTCCTTACGGACTTAAATAATTCTTTACGGAATTAATTAATTAATTACGGAATTTATTAATTCATTACGGATTCAATTAATTCATTACGGACTTTCTTAATTCATTACGGACTTAATTAGTTCCTTACGGACCTAATTCATTTATTACGGACTTAATTAATTCATTACGAACTTAAATAATTCTTTACGGACTTAATTAATTCCTTACGGACTTAATTAATACTTTACGGAATTAATTAATTCATTACGGAATTTATTAATTCATTACGGATTCAATTAATTCATTACGGACTTTATTAATTCATTACGGACTTAATAAATTCCTTACGGACCTAATTCATTCATTGCGGACTTTATAAATTCCTTAGGGACTTAATTAATTTCTTACGGACTTAGTTAAATCATAACGGACTAAATTAATTCCTTACGGACTTAATTAATTCCTTACGGACTTAATTAATTCCTTACGGAATTAATTAATTCCTTACGGCCTTAACTAAATCCCTACGGACTTAATTAATTCCTTACGGACTTAATTAATTCCTTACGGACCTAATTCATTAATTACGGACTTAATTAATTCATTACGAACTTAAATAATTCATTACGGACTTAATTAAATCCTTACGGACTTAATTAATTCATTACGGACTTCATTAATTCCTTACGGAATTAATTCATTCATTACGGAATTAAATAATTCATTACGGATTTAATTAATTCATTACGGACTTTATTAATTCTTTACGGACTTAATTAATTCCTTACGGACTTAATTAATTCTTTACGGAATTAAATAATTCATTACGGAATTTATTAATTCATTACGGAATTAATTAAATCCTTACGGACTTAATTAATTCATTACGGAATTAAATAATTCATTACGGATTTAATTATTTCACTACGGACTTTATTAATTCATTACGGACTTAATTATTTCCTTAGGGACTTCAATAATTCATTTCGGACTTAGTTAATTCATTACGGACTTTATTAATTCATTACGGACTTAATTAATTCAGTACGGACTTTATTAATTCATTACGGAATTAATTAATTCCTTACGGACTTAATTAATTCCTTACGGCCTTAATTAAATCTTTACGGAATTAATTAATTCATTACGGAATTTATTAATTCATTACGGATTCAATTAATTCATTACGGAATTTCTTAATTCATTACGGACTTAATTAATTCCTTACGGACCTAATTCATTCATTACGGACTTAATTATTTCATTACGGACTTAATTCATTCCTTACGGACTTAATTAATTCCTTACGGCCTTAATTAAATCCATACGGACTTAATTAATTCCTTACGGACTTAAATAATTCTTTACGGAATTAATTAATTCATTACGGAATTTATTAATTCATTACGGACTTTCTTAATTCATTACGGACTTAATTAGTTCCTTACGGACCTAATTCATTTATTACGGACTTAATTAATTCATTACGAACTTAAATAATTCTTTACGGACTTAATTAATTCCTTACGGACTTAATTAATACTTTACGGAATTAAATAATTCATTACGGATTTAATTATTTCACTACGGACTTTATTAATTCATTACGGACTTAATTATTTCCTTAGGGACTTCATTAATTCATTACGGACTTTATAAATTCCTTAGGGACTTTAGAAATTCCTTAGGTACTTAATTAATTCCTTACGGACTTAGTTAATTCATTACGGACTTAAATATTTCCTTAGGGACTTCATTAATTCATTACGGACTTTATAAATTCCTTAGGGACTTAATTAATTCCTTACGGACTTAGTTAATTCACTACGGACTTTATTAATTCATTACGGACTTAATTAATTCAGTACGGACTTAACTAATTCCTTACGGATTTAATTAATTCCTTACGGACTTAATTAATTCATTACGGAATTTATTAATTCATTACGGACTTAATTAAATCCTTACAGACTTAATTTATTCAGTAAAGACTTAATTAATTCCCTACGGACTTTATTAATTCATTACGGACTTAATTATTTCCTTAGGGATTTCATTAATTCATTTCGGACTTCATTAATTCATAACGGACTTAATTAATTCATTACGGACTTAATTAAATCCTTACGGACTTAATTAATTCCTTACGTACTTAATTAATTCCTTACGGTCTGAATTAATTCCGTACGGATTTAATTAATTCCTTACGGACTTAATTAATTCCTTACGGACTTAATTAATTCCTTACGGAATTAATTAATTCCTTACGGCCTTAACTAAATCCCTACGGACTTAATTAATTCCTAACGGACTTAATTAATTCTTTACGGAATTAATTAATTCATTACGGAATTTATTAATTCATTACGGATTCAATTAATTCATTACGGACTTTCTTAATTCCTTACGGACTTAATTAAGTCCTTACGGACTTAATTATTTCATTACGGACTTAATTCATTCCTTACGGACTTAATTAATTCCTTACGGCCTTAATTAAATCCATACGGACTTAATTAATTCCTTACGGACTTAAATAATTCTTTACGGAATTAATTAATTCATTACGGAATTTATTAATTCATTACGGATTCAATTAATTCATTACGGACTTTCTTAATTCATTACGGACTTAATTAGTTCCTTACGGACCTAATTCATTTATTACGGACTTAATTAATTCATTACGAACTTAAATAATTCTTTACGGACTTAATTAATTCCTTACGGACTTAATTAATACTTTACGGAATTAATTAATTCATTACGGAATTTATTAATTCATTACGGATTCAATTAATTCATTACGGACTTTATTAATTCATTACGGACTTAATAAATTCCTTACGGACCTAATTCATTCATTGCGGACTTTATAAATTCCTTAGGGACTTAATTAATTTCTTACGGACTTAGTTAAATCATAACGGACTAAATTAATTCCTTACGGACTTAATTAATTCCTTACGGACTTAATTAATTCCTTACGGAATTAATTAATTCCTTACGGCCTTAACTAAATCCCTACGGACTTAATTAATTCCTTACGGACTTAATTAATTCCTTACGGACCTAATCCATTAATTACGGACTTAATTAATTCATTACGAACTTAAATAATTCATTACGGACTTAATTAAATCCTTACGGACTTAATTAATTCATTACGGACTTCATTAATTCCTTACGGAATTAATTCATTCATTACGGAATTAAATAATTCATTACGGATTTAATTAATTCATTACGGACTTTATTAATTCTTTACGGACTTAATTAATTCCTTACGGACTTAATTAATTCTTTACGGAATTAAATAATTCATTACGGAATTTATTAATTCATTACGGAATTAATTAAATCCTTACGGACTTAATTAATTCATTACGGAATTAAATAATTCATTACGGATTTAATTATTTCACTACGGACTTTATTAATTCATTACGGACTTAATTATTTCCTTAGGGACTTCAATAATTCATTTCGGACTTAGTTAATTCATTACGGACTTTATTAATTCATTACGGACTTAATTAATTCAGTACGGACTTTATTAATTCATTACGGAATTAATTAATTCCTTACGGACTTAATTAATTGCTTACGGCCTTAATTAAATCTTTACGGAATTAATTAATTCATTACGGAATTTATTAATTCATTACGGATTCAATTAATTCATTACGGAATTTCTTAATTCATTACGGACTTAATTAATTCCTTACGGACCTAATTCATTCATTACGGACTTTATAAATTCCTTAGGGACTTAATTAATTCCTTACGGATTTAGTTAATTCATTACGGACTTAATTAAATCCTTACAGACTTAATTAATTCAGTAAGGACTTAATTGATTCCTTACGGACTTAATTAATTCCTTACGGACTTAATTATTTCATTACGGACTTCATTAATTCCTTACGGACTTAATTAATACACTACGGACTTAATTAATTCCCTACGGAATTTATTAATTCATTACGGACTTAATTATTTCCTTAGGGACTTCATTAATTCATTACGGACTTTATATCTAATCGGGTCTCTGATCGGGTCTCTAAACGGGTCTCTAATCGGGTCTCTGATCGACTCTCTGATCGGGTCTCTGATCGGGTCTCTAATCGGGTCTCTAATCGGGTCTCTGATCGGGTCTCTGATGGGTCTCTAATAGGGTCTCTAATCGGGTCTCTAATCGGGTCTCTAATCGGGTCTCTGATCGGGTCTCTGATCGGGTCTCTTATCGCGTCTCTGATCGGGTCTCTTATCGGGTCTCTAACCGTGTCTCTGATCGGGTCTCTGATCGGGTCTCTGATCGGGTCTCTGATGGGGTCTCTGATCGGGTCTCTAATCGGGTCTCTGATCGGGTCTCTAATCGGGTCTCTGATCGGGTCTCTTATCGCGTCTCTGATCGGGTCTCTGATCGGGTCTCTAATCGGGTTAACAGACGTGCACTAATGCGACGCGAATGCGACGTTGGCCGTCTTAAAAAACCAAAAAACAAACAAACAGACGTCCACTTTGATCGGGTCTCTGATCGGGTCTCTATTCGGGTCTCTGATCGGGTCTCTGATCGGGTCTCTAATCGGGTCTCTAATCGGGTCTCTAATCGGGTCTCTGATCGGGTCTCTGATCGGGTCTCTAATCGGGTCTGTGATCGGGTCTCTAATCGGGTCTATGATCGGGTCTCTGATCGGGTCTCTGATCGGGTCTCTGATCGACTCTCTGATCGGGTCTCTGATCGGGTCTCTAATCGGGTCTCTGATCGACTCTCTGATCGGGTCTCTGATCGGGTCTCTAATCGGGTCTCTAATCGGGTCTCTGATCGGGTCTCTGATCGGGTCTCTAATCGGGTCTCTAATCGGGTCTCTAATCGGGTCTCTGATCGGGTCTCTGATCGGGTCTTTAATCGGGTCTTTAATCGGGTCTCTAATCGGGTCTCTGATCGGGTCTCTATTCTGGTCTCTAATCGGGTCTCTGATCGGGTCTCTAATCGGGTCTCTAATCGGGTCTCTGATCGGGTCTCTGATCGGGTCTCTGATCGGGTCTCTAATCGGGTCTCTAATCGGGTCTCTGATCGGGTCTCTAATCGGGTCTCTAATCGGGTCTCTAATCGGGTCTCTGATCGGGTCTCTGATCGGGTCTCTGATCGGGTCTCTAATCGGGTCTTTAATCGGGTCTCTAATCGGGTCTCTGATCAAGTCTCTGATCGGGTCTCTAATCGGGTCTCTGATCGGGTCTCTGATCGGGTCTCTAATCGGGTCTCTAATCGGGTCTTTGATCGGGTCTCTAATCGGGTCTCTAATCGGGTCTCTGATCGGGTCTCTAATCGGGTCTCTGATCGGGTCTCTGATCGGGTCTGTAATCGGGTCTCTGATCGGGTATCTAATCGGGTCTCTGATCGGGTCTCTGATCGCGTCTCTGATCGGGTCTCTAATCGGGTCTCTGATCGGGTCTCTGATCGGGTCTTTAATCGGGTCTTTAATCGGGTCTCTGATCGGGTCTCTGATCGGGTCTCTATTCGGGTCTCTAATCGGGTCACTAATCGGGTCTCTAATCGGGTCTCTGATCGAGTCTCTGATCGGGTCTCTAATCGGGTCTCTGATCGGGTCTCTGATCGGGTCTCTAATCGGGTCTCTAATCGGGTCTCTGATCGGGTCTCTAATCGGGTCTCTAACCGTGTCTCTGATCGGGTCTCTGATCGGGTCTCTGATCGGGTCTCTGATCGGGTCTGTAATCGGGTCTCTGTTCGGGTCTCTAATCGGGTCTCTGATCGGGTCTCTGATCGCGTCTCTGATCGGGTCTCTGATCGGGTCTCTAATCGGGTTAACAGACGTGCACTAATGCGACGCGAACGCGACGTTGGCCGTCTTAAAAAACCAAAAAACAAACAAACAGACGTGCACTTTGATCGGGTCTCTGATCGGGTCTCTAATCGGGTCTCTGATCGGGTCTCTGATCGGGTCTCCAATCGGGTCTCTAATCGGGTCTCTGATCGGGTCTCTGATCGGGTCTCTGATCGGGTCTCTGATCGGGTCTCTGATCGGGTCTCTGATCGGGTCTCTAATCGAGGTCTCTGATCGGGTCTCTAATCCGGTCTCTAATCGGGTCTCTGATCGGGTCTATAATCGGGTTATCAGACGTGCACTTTGACCGGGACTCTAATCAGGGTCTCTTATCGGGTCTCTAACCGTGTCTCTGATCGGGTCTCTGATCGGGTCTCTAATCGGGTCTCTGATCGGGTCTCTTATCGCGTCTCTGATCGGGTCTCTTATCGGGTCTCTAACCGTGTCTCTGATCGGGTCTCTGATCGGGTCTCTGATCGGGTCTCTGATGGGGTCTCTGATCGGGTCTCTAATCGGGTCTCTGATCGGGTCTCTAATCGGGTCTCTGATCGGGTCTCTTATCGCGTCTCTGATCGGGTCTCTGATCGGGTCTCTAATCGGGTTAACAGACGTGCACTAATGCGACGCGAATGCGACGTTGGCCGTCTTAAAAAACCAAAAAACAAACAAACAGACGTGCACTTTGATCGGGTCTCTGATCGGGTCTCTATTCGGGTCTCTGATCGGGTCTCTGATCGGGTCTCTAATCGGGTCTCTAATCGGGTCTCTAATCGGGTCTCTGATCGGGTCTCTGATCGGGTCTCTAATCGGGTCTGTGATCGGGTCTCTAATCGGGTCTATGATCGGGTCTCTGATCGGGTCTCTGATCGGGTCTCTGATCGACTCTCTGATCGGGTCTCTGATCGGGTCTCTAATCGGGTCTCTGATCGACTCTCTGATCGGGTCTCTGATCGGGTCTCTAATCGGGTCTCTAATCGGGTCTCTGATCGGGTCTCTGATCGGGTCTCTAATCGGGTCTCTAATCGGGTCTCTAATCGGGTCTCTGATCGGGTCTCTGATCGGGTCTTTAATCGGGTCTTTAATCGGGTCTCTAATCGGGTCTCTGATCGGGTCTCTATTCTGGTCTCTAATCGGGTCTCTGATCGGGTCTCTAATCGGGTCTCTAATCGGGTCTCTGATCGGGTCTCTGATCGGGTCTCTGATCGGGTCTCTAATCGGGTCTCTAATCGGGTCTCTGATCGGGTCTCTAATCGGGTCTCTAATCGGGTCTCTAATCGGGTCTCTGATCGGGTCTCTGATCGGGTCTCTGATCGGGTCTCTAATCGGGTCTCTAATCGGGTCTCTAATCGGGTCTCTGATCAAGTCTCTGATCGGGTCTCTAATCGGGTCTCTGATCGGGTCTCTGATCGGGTCTCTAATCGGGTCTCTAATAGGGTCTCTGATCGGGTCTCTAATCGGGTCTCTAATCGGGTCTCTGATCGGGTCTCTAATCGGGTCTCTGATCGGGTCTCTGATCGGGTCTGTAATCGGGTCTCTGATCGGGTCTCTAATCGGGTCTCTGATCGGGTCTCTGATCGCGTCTCTGATCGGGTCTCTAATCGGGTCTCTGATCGGGTCTCTGATCGGGTCTTTAATCGGGTCTTTAATCGGGTCTCTGATCGGGTCTCTGATCGGGTCTCTATTCGGGTCTCTAATCGGGTCACTAATCGGGTCTCTAATCGGGTCTCTGATCGAGTCTCTGATCGGGTCTCTAATCGGGTCTCTGATCGGGTCTCTGATCGGGTCTCTAATCGGGTCTCTAATCGGGTCTCTGATCGGGTCTCTAATCGGGTCTCTAACCGTGTCTCTGATCGGGTCTCTGATCGGGTCTCTGATCGGGTCTCTGATCGGGTCTGTAATCGGGTCTCTGTTCGGGTCTCTAATCGGGTCTCTGATCGGGTCTCTGATCGCGTCTCTGATCGGGTCTCTGATCGGGTCTCTGATCGGGTCTCTAATCGGGTCTCTGATCGGGTCTCTGATCGGGTCTCTAATCGGGTCTCTAATCGGGTCTCTGATCGGGTCTCTAATCGGGTCTCTAACCGTGTCTCTGATCGGGTCTCTGATCGGGTCTCTGATCGGGTCTCTGATCGGGTCTGTAATCGGGTCTCTGTTCGGGTCTCTAATCGGGTCTCTGATCGGGTCTCTGATCGCGTCTCTGATCGGGTCTCTGATCGGGTCTCTAATCGGGTTAACAGACGTGCACAAATGCGACGCGAACGCGACGTTGGCCGTCTTAAAAAACCAAAAAACAAACAAACAGACGTGCACTTTGATCGGGTCTCTGATCGGGTCTCTAATCGGGTCTCTGATCGGGTCTCTGATCGGGTCTCTAATCGGGTCTCTAATCGGGTCTCTGATCGGGTCTCTAATCGGGTCTCTAATCGGGTCTCTAATCGGGTCTCTGATCGAGTCTCTGATCGGGTCTCTAATCGGGTCTCTGATCGGGTCTCTAATCGGGTCTCTGATCGACTCTCTGATCGGGTCTCTAATCGGGTCTCTAATCGGGTCTCTAATCGGGTCTCTGATCGGGTCTCTGATCGGGTCTTTAATCGGGTCTTTAATCGGGTCTTTAATCGGGTCTCTGATCGGGTCTCTGATCGGGTCTCTATTCGGGTCTCTAATCGGGTCTCTGATCGGGTCTCTAATCGGGTCTCTAATCGGGTCTCTAATCGGGTCTCTGATCGGGTCTCTGATCGGGTCTCTAATCGGGTCTCTAATCGGGTCTCTGATCGAGTCTCTGATCGGGTCTCTAATCGGGTCTCTGATCGGGTTTCTGATCGGGTCTCTAATCGGGTCTCTAATCGGGTCTCTGATCGGGTCTCTAATCGGGTCTCTAATCGGGTCTCTGATCGGGTCTCTGATTGGGTCTCTAATCGGGTTATCAGACGTGCACTTTGATCGGGTCTCTGATCGGGTCTCTAATCGGGTCTCTAATCGGGTCTCTGATCGGGTCTCTAATCGGGTCTCTAATCGGGTCTCTGATCGGGTCTCTGATTGGGTCTCTAAGCGGGTCTCTAATCGGGTCTCTAATCGACGTCTCTAATCGAGGTCTCTGATCGGGTCTCTAATCCGGTCTCTAATCGGGTCTCTAATCGGGTCTGTGATCGGGTCTCTAATCGGGTCTCTGATCGGGTCTCTGATCGGGTCTCTGATCGGGTCTCTGATCGACTCTCCGATCGGGTCTCTAATCGGGTCACTGATCGGGTCTCTGATCGGGTCTCTGATCGGGTCTCTAATCGGGTCTCTAATCGGGTCTCTAATCGGGTCTCTGATCGGGTCTCTGATCGGGTCTCTATTCGGGTCTCTAATCGGGTCTCTGATCGGGTCTCTAATCGGGTCTCTGATCGGGTCTCTTATCGACTCTGTTAGATCGGGTCTTTAATCGGGTCTCTGACCGGGTCTCTAATCGACGTCTCTAATCGAGGTCTCTGATCGGGTGTCTAATCCGGTCTCTAATCGGGTCTCTAATCGGGTCTGTGATCGGGTCTCTAATCGGGTCTCTGATCGGGTCTCTGATCGGGTCTCTGATCGGGTCTCTGATCGGGTCTCTGATCGACTCTCTGATCGGGTCTCTGATCGGGTCTCTAATCGGGTCTCTAATCGGGTCTCTGATCGGGTCTCTGATCGGGTCTCTAATCGGGTCTCTAATCGGTTCTCTGATCGGGTCTCTGATTGGGTCTCTAATCGGGTTATCAGACGTGCACTTTGATCGGGTCTCTGATCGGGTCTCTAATCGACGTCTCTAATCGAGGTCTCTGATCGGGTCTCTAATCCGGTCTCTAATCGGGTCTCTAATCGGGTCTGTGATCGGGTCTCTAATCGGGTCTCTGATCGGGTCTCTGATCGGGTCTCTGATCGGGTCTCTGATCGACTCTCCGATCGGGTCTCTGATCGGGTCTCTAATCGGGTCTCTAATCGGGTCTCTGATCGGGTCTCTGATCGGGTCTCTGATCGGGTCTCTAATCAGGTCTCTAATCGGGTATCTAATCGGGTCTCTGATCGGGTCTCTGATCGGGTCTCTATTCGGGTCTCTAATCGGGTCTCTGATCGGGTCTCTAATCGGGTCTCTGATCGGGTCTCTGATCGACTCTCCGATCGGGTCTCTAATCGGGTCACTGATCGGGTCTCTGATCGGGTCTCTGATCGGGTCTCTAATCGGGTCTCTAATCGGGTCTCTAATCGGGTCTCTGATCGGGTCTCTGATCGGGTCTCTATTCGGGTCTCTAATCGGGTCTCTGATCGGGTCTCTAATCGGGTCTCTGATCGGGTCTCTTATCGACTCTGTTAGATCGGGTCTTTAATCGGGTCTCTGACCGGGTCTCTAATCGACGTCTCTAATCGAGGTCTCTGATCGGGTGTCTAATCCGGTCTCTAATCGGGTCTCTAATCGGGTCTGTGATCGGGTCTCTAATCGGGTCTCTGATCGGGTCTCTGATCGGGTCTCTGATCGGGTCTCTGATCGACTCTCTGATCGGGTCTCTGATCGGGTCTCTAATCGGGTCTCTAATCGGGTCTCTGATCGGGTCTCTGATCGGGTCTCTAATCGGGTCTCTAATCGGTTCTCTGATCGGGTCTCTGATTGGGTCTCTAATCGGGTTATCAGACGTGCACTTTGATCGGGTCTCTGATCGGGTCTCTAATCGACGTCTCTAATCGAGGTCTCTGATCGGGTCTCTAATCCGGTCTCTAATCGGGTCTCTAATCGGGTCTGTGATCGGGTCTCTAATCGGGTCTCTGATCGGGTCTCTGATCGGGTCTCTGATCGGGTCTCTGATCGACTCTCCGATCGGGTCTCTGATCGGGTCTCTAATCGGGTCTCTAATCGGGTCTCTGATCGGGTCTCTGATCGGGTCTCTGATCGGGTCTCTAATCGGGTCTCTAATCGGGTCTCTAATCGGGTCTCTGATCGGGTCTCTGATCGGGTCTCTATTCGGGTCTCTAATCGGGTCTCTGATCGGGTCTCTAATCGGGTCTCTGATCGGGTCTCTTATCGACTCTGTTAGATCGGGTCTTTAATCGGGTCTCTGACCGGGTCTCTAATCGAGGTCTCTAATCGGGTCTCTAATCGGGTCTCTGATCGGGTCTCTGATCGGGTCTGTGATCGGGTCTCTAATCGGGTCTCTGATCGGGTCTCTGATCGGGTCTCTGATTGGGTCTCTGATCGACTCTCCGATCGGGTCTCTGATCGGGTCTCTAATCGGGTCTCTAATCGGGTCTCTGATCGGGTCTCTGATCGGGTCTCTAATCGACGTCTCTAATCGAGGTCTCTGATCGGGTCTCTAATCCGGTCTCTAATCGGGGCTCTAATCGGGTCTCTGATCGGGTCTCTGATTGGGTCTCTAATCGGGTTATCAGACGTGCACTTATATCGGGTCTCTGATCGGGTCTCTAATCGAGTCTCTGATCGGGTCTCTGATCGGGTCTCTAATCGGGTCTCTAATCGACGTCTCTAATCGAGGTCTCTGATCGGGTCTCTAATCCGGTCTCTAATCGGGTCTCTAATCGGGTCTGTGATCGGGTCTCTAATCGGGTCTCTGATCGGGTCTCTGATCGGGTCTCTGATCGGGTCTCTGATCGACTCTCTGATCGGTTCTCTGATCGGGTCTCTAATCGGGTCTCTAATCGAGTCTCTGATCGGGTCTCTGATCGGGTCTCTAATCGGGTCTCTGATCGGGTCTCTGATCGGGTCTCTGATCGGGTCTCTGATCGACTCTCTGATCGGGTCTCTGATCGGGTCTCTAATCGGGTCTCTAATCGGGTCTCTGATCGGGTCTCTGATCGGGTCTCTAATCGGGTCTCTAATCGGTTCTCTGATCGGGTCTCTGATTGGGTCTCTAATCGGGTTATCAGACGTGCACTTTGATCGGGTCTCTGATCGGGTCTCTGATCGACTCTCTGATCGGGTCTCTGATCGGGTCTCTAATCGGGTCTCTAATCGGGTCTCTAATCGGGTCTCTGATTGGGTCTCTAAGCGGGTCTCTAATCGGGTCTCTAATCGACGTCTCTAATCGGGTCTCTAATCGGGTCTGTGATCGGGTCTCTAATCGGGTCTCTGATCGGGTCTCTGATCGGGTCTCTGATCGGGTCTCTGATCGGGTCTCTGATCGACTCTCCGATCGGGTCTCTGATCGGGTCTCTAATCGGGTCTCTAATCGGGTCTCTGATCGGGTCTCTGATCGGGTCTCTGATCGGGTCTCTAATCGGGTCTCTAATCGGGTCTCTAATCGGGTCTCTGATCGGGTCTCTGATCGGGTCTCTGATCGGGTCTCTATTCGGGTCTCTAATCGGGTCTCTAATCGGGTCTCTGATCGGGTCTCTGATTGGGTCTCTAAGCGGGTCTCTAATCGGGTCTCTAATCGACGTCTCTAATCGAGGTCTCTGATCGGGTCTCTAATCCGGTCTGTGATCGGGTCTCTAATCGGGTCTCTGATCGGGTCTCTGATCGGGTCTCTGATCGGGTCTCTGATCGACTCTCTGATCGGGTCTCTGATCGGGTCTCTAATCGGGTCTCTAATCGGGTCTCTGATCGGGTCTCTGATCGGGTCTCTAATCGGGTCTCTAATCGGTTCTCTGATCGGGTCTCTGATTGGGTCTCTAATCGGGTTATCAGACGTGCACTTTGATCGGGTCTCTGATCGGGTCTCTGATCGACTCTCTGATCGGGTCTCTGATCGGGTCTCTAATCGGGTCTCTAATCGGGTCTCTAATCGGGTCTCTGATTGGGTCTCTAAGCGGGTCTCTAATCGGGTCTCTAATCGACGTCTCTAATCGGGTCTCTAATCGGGTCTGTGATCGGGTCTCTAATCGGGTCTCTGATCGGGTCTCTGATCGGGTCTCTGATCGGGTCTCTGATCGACTCTCTGATCGGGTCTCTGATCGGGTCTCTAATCGGGTCTCTAATCGGGTCTCTGATCGGGTCTCTGATCGGGTCTCTAATCGACGTCTCTAATCGAGGTCTCTGATCGGGTCTCTAATCCGGTCTCTAATCGGGGCTCTAATCGGGTCTCTGATCGGGTCTCTGATTGGGTCTCTAATCGGGTTATCAGACGTGCACTTATATCGGGTCTCTGATCGGGTCTCTAATCGAGTCTCTGATCGGGTCTCTGATCGGGTCTCTAATCGGGTCTCTAATCGACGTCTCTAATCGAGGTCTCTGATCGGGTCTCTAATCCGGTCTTTAATCGGGTCTCTAATCGGGTCTGTGATCGGGTCTCTAATCGGGTCTCTGATCGGGTCTCTGATCGGGTCTCTGATCGGGTCTCTGATCGACTCTCTGATCGGTTCTCTGATCGGGTCTCTAATCGGGTCTCTAATCGAGTCTCTGATCGGGTCTCTGATCGGGTCTCTAATCGGGTCTCTAATCGGGTCTCTGATCGGGTCTCTGATTGGGTCTCTAATCGGGTCTCTAATCGGGTGTCTAATCGGGTTTCTAAACGGGTCTCTAATCGGTTCTCTGATCGGGTCTCTGATCGGGTCTCTAATCGGGTCTCTGATCGGGTCTCTAATCGGGTCTCTAATCGGGTCTCTGATCGGGTCTCTAATCGGGTCTCTAATCGGGTCTCTGATCGGGTCTCTGATTGGGTCTCTAAGCGGGTCTCTAATCGGGTCTCTAATCGACGTCTCTAATCGAGGTCTCTGATCGGGTCTCTAATCCGGTCTCTAATCGGGTCTCTAATCGGGTCTGTGATCGGGTCTCTAATCGGGTCTCTGATCGGGTCTCTGATCGGGTCTCTGATCGGGTCTCTGATCGGGTCTCTATTCGGGTCTCTAATCGGGTCTCTGATCGGGTCTCTGATCGGGTCTCTTATCGCGTCTCTGATCGGGTCTCTGATTGGGTCTCTAATCGGGTTATCAGACGTGCACTTTGATCGGGTCTCTGATCTGGTCTCTAATCGAGTCTCTGATCGGGTCTCTGATCGGGTCTCTAATCGGGTCTCTAATCGGGTCTCTGATCGGGTCTCTGATTGGGTCTCTAATCGGGTCTCTAATCGGGTCTCTAATCGGGTTTCTAAACGGGTCTCTAATCGGTTCTCTGATCTGGTCTCTGATCGGGTCTCTGATCGGGTCTCTGATCGACTCTCTGATCGGGTCTCTGATCGGGTCTCTATTCGGGTCTCTAATCGGGTCTCTGATCGGGTCTCTGATCGGGTCTCTAATCGGGTCTCTAATCGGGTCTCTAATCGGGTCTCTGATCGGTTCTCTGATCGGGTCTTTAATCGGGTCTTTAATCGGGTCTCTGATAGGGTCTCTGATCGGGTCTCTATTCGGGTCTCTAATCGGGTCTCTGATCGGGTCTCTAATCGGGTCTCTGATCGGGTCTCTTATCGACTCTCTGATCGGGTCTTTAATCGGGTCTCTGATCGGGTCTCTGATCGGGTCTCTGATCGACTCTCCGATCGGGTCTCTGATCGGGTCTCTAATCGGGTCTCTAATCGGGTCTCTGATCGGGTCTTAGATCGGGTCTCTAATCGGGTCTCTAATCGGGTCTCTAATCGGGTCTCTGATCGGGTCTCTGATCGGGTCTTTAATCGGGTCTTTAATCGGGTCTCTGATCGGGTCTCTGATCGGGTCTCTGATCGGGTCTCTGATCGACTCTCTGATCGGGTCTCTGATCGGGTCTCTATTCGGGTCTCTAATCGGGTCTCTGATCGGGTCTCTGATCGGGTCTCTAATCGGGTCTCTAATCGGGTCTCTAATCGGGTCTCTGATCGGGTCTCTGATCGGGTCTTTAATCGGGTCTTTAATCGGGTCTCTGATCGGGTCTCTGATCGGGTCTCTATTCGGGTCTCTAATCGGGTCTCTGATCGGGTCTCTGATCGGGTCTCTTATCGCGTCTCTGATCGGGTCTCTGATTGGGTCTCTAATCGGGTTATCAGACGTGCACTTTGATCGGGTCTCTGATCGGGTCTCTAATCGAGTCTCTGATCGGGTCTCTGATCGGGTCTCTAATCGGGTCTCTAATCGGGTCTCTGATCGGGTCTCTGATTGGGTCTCTAATCGGGTCTCTAATCGGGTCTCTAATCGGGTTTCTAAACGGGTCTCTAATCGGTTCCCTGATCGGGTCTCTGATCGGGTCTCTGATCGGGTCTCTGATCGACTCTCTGATCGGGTCTCTGATCGGGTCTCTATTCGGGTCTCTAATCGGGTCTCTGATCGGGTTTCTGATCGGGTCTCTAATCGGGTCTCTAATCGGGTCTCTAATCGGGTCTCTGATCGGTTCTCTGATCGGGTCTTTAATCGGGTCTTTAATCGGGTCTCTGATCGGGTCTCTGATCGGGTCTCTATTCGGGTCTCTAATCGGGTCTCTGATCGGGTCTCTGATCGGGTCTCTGATCGGGTCTCGAATCGGGTCTCTAATCGGGTCTCTGATTGGGTCTCTAATCGGGTCACTAATCGGGTCTCTAAACGGGTCTCTAATCGGGTCTCTGATCGGGTCTCTGATCGGGTCTCTGATCGGGTCTCTAATCGGGTCTCTGATCGGGTCTCTGATCGGGTCTCTAATCGGGTCTCTAATCGGGTCTCTGATCGGGTCTCTAATCGGGTCTCTGATCGGGTCTCTGATCGGGTCTCTAATCGGGTCTCTGATCGAGTCTCTGATCGGGTCTCTGATCGGGTCTCTGATCGGGTCTCTGATCGGGTCTTTAATCGGGTCTCTGATCGACTCTCTGATCGGGTCTCTAATCGGGTCTCTAATCGGGTCTCTAATCGGGTCTCTGATCGAGTCTCTGATCGGGTCTCTAATCGGGTCTCTGATCGGGTCTCTGATCGGGTCTCTGATCGGGTCTCTAATCGGGTCTCTAATCGGGTCTCTGATCGGGTCTCTAATCGGGTCTCTAATCCGGTCTCTGATCGGGTCTCTAATCGGGTCTCTAATCGGGTCTCTGATCGGGTCTCTGATTGGGTCTCTAATCGGGTCTCTAATCGGGTCTCTAATCGACGTCTCTAATCGAGGTCTCTGATCGGGTCTCTAATCCGGTCTCTAATCGGGTCTCTAATCGGGTCTGTGATCGGGTCTCTAATCGGGTCTCTAATCGGGTCTCTGATCGGGTCTCTGATCGGGTCTCTGATCGACTCTCTGATCGGGTCTCTGATCGGGTCTCTAATCGGGTCTCTAATCGGGTCTCTGATTGGGTCTCTGATCGGGTCTCTAATCGGGTCTCTAATCGGTTCTCTAATCGGGTCTCTGATCGGGTCTCTGATCGGGTCTCTATTCGGGTCTCTGATCGGTTCTCTAATCGAGGTCTCTGATCGGGTCTCTAATCCGGTCTCTAATCGGGTCTCTGATCGGGTCTATAATCGGGTTATCAGACGTGCACTTTGACCGGGACTCTAATCGGGGTCTCTTATCGGGTCTCTAACCGTGTCTCTGATTGGGTCTCTGATCGGGTCTCTGATCGGGTCTCTAATCGGGTCTCTGATCGGGTCTCTAATCGGGTCTCTGATCGGGTCTCTTATCGCGTCTCTGATCGGGTCTCTGATCGGGTCTCTAATCGGGTTAACAGACGTGCACTAATGCGACGCGAACGCGACGTTGGTAGTCTTAAAAAACCAAAAAACAAACAAACAGACGTGCACTTTGATCGGGTCTCTGATCGGGTCTCTAATCGGGTCTCTGATCGGGTCTCTGATCGGGTCTCTAATCGGGTCTCTAATCGGGTCTCTGATCGGGTCTCTAATCGGGTCTCTAATCGGGTCTCTAATCGGGTCTCTGATCGAGTCTCTGATCGGGTCTCTAATCGGGTCTCTGATCGGGTCTCTGATCGGGTCTCTAATCGGGTCTCTAATCGGGTCTCTGATCGGGTCTCTAATCGGGTCTCTAATCGGGTCTCTGATCGGGTCTCTAATCGGGTCTCTAATCGGGTCTCTGATCGGGTCTCTAATCGGGTCTCTAATCGGGTCTCTGATCGGGTCTCTATTCGGGTCTCTAATCGGGTCTCTGATCGGGTCTCTGATCGGGTCTCTAATCGGGTCTCTAATCGGGTCTCTAATCGGGTCTCTGATCGGGTCTCTGATCGGGTCTTTAATCGGGTCTCTAATCGGGTCTCTGATCGGGTCTCTGATCGGGTCTCTTATCGCGTCTCTGATCGGGTCTCTGATTGGGTCTCTAATCGGGTTATCAGACGTGCACTTTGATCGGGTCTCTGATCGGGTCTCTAATCGAGTCTCTGATCGGGTCTCTGATCGGGTCTCTAATCGGGTCTCTAATCGGGTCTCTGATCGGGTCTCTGATTGGGTCTCTAATCGGGTCTCTAATCGGGTCTCTAATCGGGTTTCTAAACGGGTCTCTAATCGGTTCTCTGATCGGGTCTCTGATCGGGTCTCTGATCGACTCTCTGATCGGGTCTCTGATCGGGTCTCTATTCGGGTCTCTAATCGGGTCTCTGATCGGGTTTCTGATCGGGTCTCTAATCGGGTCTCTAATCGATTCCCTAATTGGGTCTCTGATCGGTTCTCTGATCGGGTCTTTAATCGGGTTTTTAATCGGGTCTCTGATCGGGTCTCTGATCGGGTCTCTATTCGGGTCTCTAATCGGGTCTCTGATCTGGTCTCTGATCGGGTCTCTGATCGGGTCTCTAATTGGGTCTCTAATCGGGTCTCTGATTGGGTCTCTAATCGGGTTATCAGACGTGCACTTTGATCGGGTCTCTGATCTGGTCTCTAATCGAGTCTCTGATCGGGTCTCTGATCGGGTCTCTAATCGGGTCTCTAATCGGGTCTCTGATCGGGTCTCTGATTGGGTCTCTAATCGGGTCTCTAATCGGGTCTCTAATCGGGTTTCTAAACGGGTCTCTAATCGGTTCTCTGATCTGGTCTCTGATCGGGTCTCTGATCGGGTCTCTGATCGACTCTCTGATCGGGTCTCTGATCGGGTCTCTATTCGGGTCTCTAATCGGGTCTCTGATCGGGTCTCTGATCGGGTCTCTAATCGGGTCTCTAATCGGGTCTCTAATCGGGTCTCTGATCGGTTCTCTGATCGGGTCTTTAATCGGGTCTTTAATCGGGTCTCTGATAGGGTCTCTGATCGGGTCTCTATTCGGGTCTCTAATCGGGTCTCTGATCGGGTCTCTAATCGGGTCTCTGATCGGGTCTCTTATCGACTCTCTGATCGGGTCTTTAATCGGGTCTCTGATCGGGTCTCTGATCGGGTCTCTGATCGACTCTCCGATCGGGTCTCTGATCGGGTCTCTAATCGGGTCTCTAATCGGGTCTCTGATCGGGTCTTAGATCGGGTCTCTAATCGGGTCTCTAATCGGGTCTCTAATCGGGTCTCTGATCGGGTCTCTGATCGGGTCTTTAATCGGGTCTTTAATCGGGTCTCTGATCGGGTCTCTGATCGGGTCTCTGATCGGGTCTCTGATCGACTCTCTGATCGGGTCTCTGATCGGGTCTCTATTCGGGTCTCTAATCGGGTCTCTGATCGGGTCTCTGATCGGGTCTCTAATCGGGTCTCTAATCGGGTCTCTAATCGGGTCTCTGATCGGGTCTCTGATCGGGTCTTTAATCGGGTCTTTAATCGGGTCTCTGATCGGGTCTCTGATCGGGTCTCTATTCGGGTCTCTAATCGGGTCTCTGATCGGGTCTCTGATCGGGTCTCTTATCGCGTCTCTGATCGGGTCTCTGATTGGGTCTCTAATCGGGTTATCAGACGTGCACTTTGATCGGGTCTCTGATCGGGTCTCTAATCGAGTCTCTGATCGGGTCTCTGATCGGGTCTCTAATCGGGTCTCTAATCGGGTCTCTGATCGGGTCTCTGATTGGGTCTCTAATCGGGTCTCTAATCGGGACTCTAATCGGGTTTCTAAACGGGTCTCTAATCGGTTCTCTGATCGGGTCTCTGATCGGGTCTCTGATCGGGTCTCTGATCGACTCTCTGATCGGGTCTCTGATCGGGTCTCTATTCGGGTCTCTAATCGGGTCTCTGATCGGGTTTCTGATCGGGTCTCTAATCGGGTCTCTAATCGGGTCTCTAATCGGGTCTCTGATCGGTTCTCTGATCGGGTCTTTAATCGGGTCTTTAATCGGGTCTCTGATCGGGTCTCTGATCGGGTCTCTATTCGGGTCTCTAATCGGGTCTCTGATCGGGTCTCTGATCGGGTCTCTGATCGGGTCTCTAATCGGGTCTCTAATCGGGTCTCTGATTGGGTCTCTAATCGGGTCACTAATCGGGTCTCTAAACGGGTCTCTAATCGGGTCTCTGATCGGGTCTCTGATCGGGTCTCTGATCGGGTCTCTAATCGGGTCTCTGATCGGGTCTCTGATCGGGTCTCTAATCGGGTCTCTAATCGGGTCTCTGATCGGGTCTCTAATCGGGTCTCTAATCGGGTCTCTAATCGGGTCTCTGATCGAGTCTCTGATCGGGTCTCTGATCGGGTCTCTGATCGGGTCTCTGATCGGGTCTTTAATCGGGTCTCTGATCGACTCTCTGATCGGGTCTCTAATCGGGTCTCTAATCGGGTCTCTAATCGGGTCTCTGATCGAGTCTCTGATCGGGTCTCTAATCGGGTCTCTGATCGGGTCTCTGATCGGGTCTCTGATCGGGTCTCTAATCGGGTCTCTAATCGGGTCTCTGATCGGGTCTCTAATCGGGTCTCTAATCCGGTCTCTGATCGGGTCTCTAATCGGGTCTCTAATCGGGTCTCTGATCGGGTCTCTGATTGGGTCTCTAATCGGGTCTCTAATCGGGTCTCTAATCGACGTCTCTAATCGAGGTCTCTGATCGGGTCTCTAATCCGGTCTCTAATCGGGTCTCTAATCGGGTCTGTGATCGGGTCTCTAATCGGGTCTCTAATCGGGTCTCTGATCGGGTCTCTGATCGGGTCTCTGATCGACTCTCTGATCGGGTCTCTGATCGGGTCTCTAATCGGGTCTCTAATCGGGTCTCTGATTGGGTCTCTGATCGGGTCTCTAATCGGGTCTCTAATCGGTTCTCTAATCGGGTCTCTGATCGGGTCTCTGATCGGGTCTCTATTCGGGTCTCTGATCGGTTCTCTAATCGAGGTCTCTGATCGGGTCTCTAATCCGGTCTCTAATCGGGTCTCTGATCGGGTCTATAATCGGGTTATCAGACGTGCACTTTGACCGGGACTCTAATCGGGGTCTCTTATCGGGTCTCTAACCGTGTCTCTGATCGGGTCTCTGATCGGGTCTCTGATCGGGTCTCTAATCGGGTCTCTGATCGGGTCTCTAATCGGGTCTCTGATCGGGTCTCTTATCGCGTCTCTGATCGGGTCTCTGATCGGGTCTCTAATCGGGTTAACAGACGTGCACTAATGCGACGCGAACGCGACGTTGGTAGTCTTAAAAAACCAAAAAACAAACAAACAGACGTGCACTTTGATCGGGTCTCTGATCTGGTCTCTAATCGGGTCTCTGATCGGGTCTCTGATCGGGTCTCTAATCGGGTCTCTAATCGGGTCTCTGATCGGGTCTCTAATCGGGTCTCTAATCGGGTCTCTAATCGGGTCTCTGATCGAGTCTCTGATCGGGTCTCTAATCGGGTCTCTGATCGGGTCTCTGATCGGGTCTTTAATCGGGTCTCTAATCGGGTCTCTGATCGGGTCTCTAATCGGGTCTCTAATCGGGTCTCTGATCGGGTCTCTAATCGGGTCTCTAATCGGGTCTCTGATCGGGTCTCTAATCGGTTCTCTAATCGGGTCTCTGATCGGGTCTCTATTCGGGTCTCTAATCGGGTCTCTGATCGGGTCTCTGATCGGGTCTCTAATCGGGTCTCTAATCGGGTCTCTAATCGGGTCTCTGATCGGGTCTCTGATCGGGTCTTTAATCGGGTCTCTAATCGGGTCTCTGATCGGGTCTCTGATCGGGTCTCTTATCGCGTCTCTGATCGGGTCTCTGATTGGGTCTCTAATCGGGTTATCAGACGTGCACTTTGATCGGGTCTCTGATCGGGTCTCTAATCGAGTCTCTGATCGGGTCTCTGATCGGGTCTCTAATCGGGTCTCTAATCGGGTCTCTGATCGGGTCTCTGATTGGGTCTCTAATCGGGTCTCTAATCGGGTCTCTAATCGGGTTTCTAAACGGGTCTCTAATCGGTTCTCTGATCGGGTCTCTGATCGGGTCTCTGATCGACTCTCTGATCGGGTCTCTGATCGGGTCTCTATTCGGGTCTCTAATCGGGTCTCTGATCGGGTTTCTGATCGGGTCTCTAATCGGGTCTCTAATCGATTCCCTAATTGGGTCTCTGATCGGTTCTCTGATCGGGTCTTTAATCGGGTTTTTAATCGGGTCTCTGATCGGGTCTCTGATCGGGTCTCTATTCGGGTCTCTAATCGGGTCTCTGATCTGGTCTCTGATCGGGTCTCTGATCGGGTCTCTAATTGGGTCTCTAATCGGGTCTCTGATTGTGTCTCTAATCGGGTCACTAATCGGGTCTCTAAACGGGTCTCTAATCGGGTCTCTGATCGGGTCTCTGATCGGGTCTCTGATCGGGTCTCTAATCGGGTCTCTGATCGGGTCTTTAATCGGGTCTCTAATCGGGTCTCTGATCGGGTCTCTGATCGGGTCTTTAATCGGGTCTCTAATCGGGTCTCTGATCGGGTCTCTAATCGGGTCTCTAATCGGGTCTCTGATCGGGTCTCTAATCGGGTCTCTAATCGGGTCTCTGATCGGGTCTCTAATCGGTTCTCTAATCGGGTCTCTGATCGGGTCTCTATTCGGGTCTCTAATCGGGTCTCTGATCGGGTCTCTGATCGGGTCTCTAATCGGGTCTCTAATCGGGTCTCTAATCGGGTCTCTGATCGGGTCTCTGATCGGGTCTTTAATCGGGTCTCTAATCGGGTCTCTGATCGGGTCTCTGATCGGGTCTCTTATCGCGTCTCTGATCGGGTCTCTGATTGGGTCTCTAATCGGGTTATCAGACGTGCACTTTGATCGGGTCTCTGATCGGGTCTCTAATCGAGTCTCTGATCGGGTCTCTGATCGGGTCTCTAATCGGGTCTCTAATCGGGTCTCTGATCGGGTCTCTGATTGGGTCTCTAATCGGGTCTCTAATCGGGTCTCTAATCGGGTTTCTAAACGGGTCTCTAATCGGTTCTCTGATCGGGTCTCTGATCGGGTCTCTGATCGACTCTCTGATCGGGTCTCTGATCGGGTCTCTATTCGGGTCTCTAATCGGGTCTCTGATCGGGTTTCTGATCGGGTCTCTAATCGGGTCTCTAATCGATTCCCTAATTGGGTCTCTGATCGGTTCTCTGATCGGGTCTTTAATCGGGTTTTTAATCGGGTCTCTGATCGGGTCTCTGATCGGGTCTCTATTCGGGTCTCTAATCGGGTCTCTGATCTGGTCTCTGATCGGGTCTCTGATCGGGTCTCTAATTGGGTCTCTAATCGGGTCTCTGATTGTGTCTCTAATCGGGTCACTAATCGGGTCTCTAAACGGGTCTCTAATCGGGTCTCTGATCGGGTCTCTGATCGGGTCTCTGATCGGGTCTCTAATCGGGTCTCTGATCGGGTCTCTGATCGGGTCTCTAATCGGGTCTCTAATCGGGTCTCTGATCGGGTCTCTAATCGGGTCTCTAATCGGGTCTCTAATCGGGTCTCTGATCGAGTCTCTGATCGGGTCTCTGATCGGGTCTCTGATCGGGTCTCTGATCGGGTCTTTAATCGGGTCTTTAATCGGGTCTCTGATCGGGTCTCTGATCGGGTCTCTATTCGGGTCTCTAATCGGGTCTCTGATCGGGTCTCTGATCGGGTCTCTAATCGGGTCTCTAATCGGGTCTCTAATCGGGTCTCTGATCGGGTCTCTGATCGGGTCTTTAATCGGGTCTTTAATCGGGTCTCTGATCGGGTCTCTGATCGGGTCTCTATTCGGGTCTCTAATCGGGTCTCTGATCGGGTCTCTGATCGGGTCTCTAATCGGGTCTCTAATCGGGTCTCTAATCGGGTCTCTGATCGGGTCTCTGATCGGGTCTTTAATCGGGTCTCTGATCGGGTCTCTGATCGGGTCTCTGATCGGGTCTCTAATCGGGTCTCTAATCGGGTCTCTGATCGGGTCTCTAATCGGGTCTCTAATCCGGTCTCTGATCGGGTCTCTAATCGGGTCTCTAATCGGGTCTCTGATCGGGTCTCTGATTGGGTCTCTAATCGGGTCTCTAATCGGGTCTCTAATCGACGTCTCTAATCGAGGTCTCTGATCGGGTCTCTAATCCGGTCTCTAATCGGGTCTCTAATCGGGTCTGTGATCGGGTCTCTAATCGGGTCTCTAATCGGGTCTCTGATCGGGTCTCTGATCGGGTCTCTGATCGACTCTCTGATCGGGTCTCTGATCGGGTCTCTAATCGGGTCTCTAATCGGGTCTCTGATTGGGTCTCTGATCGGGTCTCTAATCGGGTCTCTAATCGGTTCTCTAATCGGGTCTCTGATCGGGTCTCTGATCGGGTCTCTATTCGGGTCTCTGATCGGTTCTCTAATCGAGGTCTCTGATCGGGTCTCTAATCCGGTCTCTAATCGGGTCTCTGATCGGGTCTATAATCGGGTTATCAGACGTGCACTTTGACCGGGACTCTAATCGGGGTCTCTTATCGGGTCTCTAACCGTGTCTCTGATCGGGTCTCTGATCGGGTCTCTGATCGGGTCTCTAATCGGGTCTCTGATCGGGTCTCTAATCGGGTCTCTGATCGGGTCTCTTATCGCGTCTCTGATCGGGTCTCTGATCGGGTCTCTAATCGGGTTAACAGACGTGCACTAATGCGACGCGAACGCGACGTTGGCACACTCCCCTGCACGCAAGCGGTCAGGATAGACGTGTCTTACATGCAGTGCGAGTTATCAAAGAAAAAAGTCATTAAAATTAGTAGCAGATACATAGTTTTTGTTCGTGATATAGAAGTTGTGTATTGGTTGATTTATTGTTACAATTGTTGTTTTGTTAGCCGTTCGTTGGAGGGAGAGGGTGTTAATATTGAGACAGTTGTGACCAGGCAGCTGCAAACAGCTGGTGGGTTTATTTTTTCGGTTATAGTGTTTTTTGGAAGTGTATATTTGTGGTGGGGGTTTTTCGTTGGTGTATGATTTATGTTTAACAAAGTGTTTATGATTGTATAATTGTATAAAGGGAAGGAAATTTGTTTTCGAGTGCTAGCGTGTTGACGTGGCAAGGTGTGGCACGAGCACGCTATCATCCGGACTGTCTAGAAGACGGGCGTGGCTTGACATCACCACACGTGACGCGACGCGCTTGGACATTGGTTACGGATTTGTTCTGCTCGTTACGGTTACAGAGATAGTTTTTTTGTTCTGGTTTTCGTCTTAGTTGTAGCAAATGGAAATGGAGGATTCCAGCGAGGATGATTTAATCGTCGTCAGGAAAAGAAGTAAGGAGAAATTAGTAGTAGAGCAGGAAGAAGGTCAGTCCAGTGAAGATCCAGGTTGGAAGACTGTGAGGCCAAAGAAAAAGATAAAGGGAGGGGCAGGAAAGGTGGCAAAAGTTGTGGAGAAAGATACGGAGAAAGATACAGAGGAAAATACGGAAGGAGAATGCTTAGTAGTTGAGGAACGAGAGGTGTCAGTGATTAGCCAAGCGGATAAGAACAATGAATATGTAGAAGGAACAAAGGACAAAAGATCAGTCGTGGGGAAGTTGATAGAGGAGGGAAAAAACTTTAAGGGGGTCAGCCCATTTGCTTTAGGAAAAGCTATTAAAAACCTGGGGATCACGGCAATGGAGACAAAAGTGACCAATGGGGGGGAACTTTTGTTCTTCACATCCCAACCGGATATAGTGGAAAAATTATTGGCAATCAAGAGTATTGGGCAATGGAAGGTACATATGCGGATGGCTAAGCCCCTAATGCTGCAGCACGGGATAGTCAAAATATGGGGTACATCCAGAGAGGAGATTATGGAGCAGAATATAATGGGTCTATATTCAGTCAGAACATTGTATAGCTTCCGAGAGAGCGAAAAGTTTGCCACAGGGGCATACCACGTTACTTTTGAAGGAAATGAACTGCCTAGTCACCTTAATATCGGGTTCTTTAAAGTTCCAGTGATTCCATTTAAGCCCAAACCAATTAGGTGCTATAGATGCCAGAGGTTTGGGCACGTAAGTACAGTGTGTACGGCCAAGCAGCGCTGTGGTTTCTGCGGGGACGACCACAGAATTGAAAGTTGTATGAGGAAGATACAGGGTATGACACCCACGTGTGCTAACTGCCGCGGCAGTCATTCAGCGGCAGACACAAAATGCACCGTTTTTAAGAGGGCAATGGAGGGCGATCAAAAAGCAAAACCAGGACTTCAAGAAGAACCATCCCAATCAAAGACCAAGAAGACACCTGACACCCAAGAAGTCGAGACGGCGGCGGAAGTGATACCGCAAACAAGCACAGGCACACAGAGACTCACGTACAGGGAGATAGCCGCAGGGACGAAGAAGGTTACGACGGAGGATGGTAGCAAAAGACCACCGGAAGCAGAAAAAAGCAGGCCGGGAAAGCAAAAAGAACAAGGAAATGGACACAATGACATTGACAACTGCGAGGTAAGGGGAAAACCAGGGGTAATTCGGACAATAATACAGAAGGTAATCAGAAGGATTATCCCAATAATTTTAAACGAAAGTAGCTGGGAAGAGAAAGGTAGGCAGTTTTTATGTTTGGGAAAAGAGCTAATAAGGGAGGGAGAACTAATTACAATATTGTTTGAATGGGGAGCTCTATAAAAATCCTAGTGTGGAATGCACGAAGCATCACGCAGCATCTAAGCAGCTTATGTGCATACATTAGTGAGATGCAACAGACCCCAGATGTTATTTTTATATGTGAAACGTTATTGAAAGAGGGGAGGAAAGCTGTAATCGCTGGGTACGAATGCTATAGAAAAGACAGACCTGATAAGAGAGGAGGGGGAATTTTATTTTATGTGAAAATTGGAATGCAAATCGACTGGCTACCAATGGAACCCTTCGTAAACGGAGTACTGGAAGTAGGATGTGTGAAGGCAAAGTGGGAAAAACAGGATATATATCTAGTCGGCATGTACCTACAAGTGCAAACAGGGAAAAAAATAACAAAACAAGAATATGAATTTTATTTGTCTCAAATCGGCCATGATGAGAAATGTCTTATGTTTGGAGATTTTAATTCACATCATAATTTATGGAACGGAAAGGATTTTAACAATACCAGAGGGAATATTTTATTCTCGTTTTTAGAAGAATGGGGGAACTTAGTACTAGCTTCCCCAAAGGGCGTTGGTACACACACAACTGATAGAGGGGCGCTCACCACCATAGACCTAGTGTTTACGACAGCAAACATGCACGACAAGACGCGAGTCAATATAGGGGCAATGCTACAAAGCGACCATCTCCCAATCACAATCGAAGTAGAAGGAGCAACGGGGTTGGTTATTAGAGAAACGACCCCGCGATGGAATTTTAAAAAAGCGAATTGGGAGGAGTGGAGCAGAGAAATGGAGGAAACAGACATAGAAAAGGGAGTGCGATGGGGAAGGGTAGAGGAACGATACAAGCGTTTTATAGATACACTCCTAAAAATCACTAAGAAGCATATACCCTGGAGAGAGGGGACAAGCAGGGAAAATAACACAAAAGGGAGCCAACGTAGAATACGGAAACCGTGGTGGGATGAAAATTGCAGTGAAGCAATAAGCATCATGCGAGCGAAGTATAGAATATTAAAACGAAACCCCAACGCTGAAACCCTGACAGAATACAAAAAATACAAAGCAATTGGCAAGAGAGTCACACAGGAAACGAAAAGAGCCCACTGGAAGTCGAAGGTGGAGGGCCTAGGAAAGCAAACAACAACAAAACAAATGTGGGAGCTAATAAGAAGAATGGAAGGAGTACCAATGGAAAATATAGATAGGGTAAAACTCAACTCAGGGGGAGAGTGTACACAACAAAACGAAGAGAAAGCAGGAATGCTGGTGGATCATTTCGCCAAGATACAAAGTGAGGAGCCGGAAACTGAGGCAAATGAAGCGGAGATATTCCACATGCAGTTTGAAATAGATAACATGATAGGCGATATAAACAGCACGACGGAGTTTGATAAACCTTTTACAGAATGGGAAATAGAGGAGATTTTAAAAAAAACACCGAAAACTAGCCAAGGCAAAGACATGGTACATTATAACATTTTAACGAAACTACCAAAAAATTGGAGGCAAGCATTGAGAATGCTTTTTAATCATATACTTGAGTGCGGCACGGTACCTCAAGATTGGTGCAATGCGGTAGTGGTACCTATTTTAAAAGCAGGCAAAGTTAACAATGAAGTGCAATCATACAGGCCCATATCCCTTATATCGTGTGTGGCCAAATTATTCGAAAGGACGCTAGTCAAAAGGCTGAGTTGGATCTCGGAAAAAAGAGGATGGTTCTCACCGGCGCAGTCAGGTTTCAGACGAGGACGAAGCACGGTGGATCAACTAGTCAGGTTGAGCAATGAAGCTCACCGAGTATTCGAAAACGGAGAGGTTTTAATTGCTTTATTTATAGATCTAACCGCTGCGTATGATTCAGTTTGGGTAGACAAACTTTTATACAAAGTAGGGAAAAAAGGAGTAAAGGGAAAAATTTTAGGATTGTTGAAAAGCTTTTTAACCAACAGGACGATGGAAGTGAGAGTAGGACGAAGTTTGTCTAGACAAGTAAATCTAAAAAGAGGAATTCCTCAGGGGGCGGTGCTCAGCCCATGGCTTTTTAACATGATGCTAGCAGATTTTCCCTCAAACGAAGACAAAGCAGGAACGTCACTTTACGCAGATGATGCAGGAATTTGGACAAGCGGGAAGAACAGTGATACGGCGATGGAGAAAATGAAAGGGGCAGTAGGGAAAGTGGAAAAATGGTGCAAAGAAAACGGGTTTAAGATATCCACGGACAAAACGAAGTACCTGATGATTACAAGGAAACGTAAAGCGGAAATTAAAAAGAAAATCAAAATCAACGGAACAGAAATAGAACGAGTTGAGAGTGCTAAGTTTTTAGGAATTATTTTTGACACAAAATTCAATTTTACAAAGCATGTACAACACATAAGAGAAAAGGGCATGAAGGCTGCAGGTGTTTTACATAAACTAGCGGGGAAGACATGGGGTGGGGATATTAACATTTTACTCATGGTTTACAAGAATTTTATACGGTCAAAATTAGAATATGCCAGTTTTATATATAAACACATTAACACTAGGAAAATCGAACTAATAGAGACAGTGCAAAACAAATCAGTCAGAATTATATTGGGGGCAACGAAAACTACACCGATTGGGGTGTTACACTGCGCTGCAGAAGTGGTGTCGATTCAAAGAAGAAGAATTTTAATGGAGCAAGCATATTTTAACAGAATGTTAGAATGTCACAGGAACGATCTCGTAGTACAAGAAATAGCGAACAAAAATTCAATGTTTTGGAAAAGTGTGTCCGAAACGAAAAACAAAACCAAAATACCTTATGTCATGCAAGGAGATTATTTTAAAA
Organism: Lepidurus packardi; assembly: GCA_023053545.1. Taxonomy (NCBI): domain Eukaryota; kingdom Metazoa; phylum Arthropoda; class Branchiopoda; order Notostraca; family Triopsidae; genus Lepidurus; species Lepidurus packardi. The sequence continues at coordinate 521,504 of JAKZAN010000046.1, forward strand.
ATTTGTTACCGCCATGGGAATTCAAAGGTCATCAGATAAAAACCGCTGTCCCGGGAAACAGGAAGGAAAAGTGCAATCAGCAAACAGTGCAAGAAGTTTTAATGTTTTTAGAGAAGGAGTATGAAAATTTTAAAAGGGTTTTTACGGACGGATCAAAAGATACTGAGGGAAACTCGGGATGCGGGGTTTACATGGAGGAAATGGGGGAGACAAGATCATACGCATTAAACAAAGCAACGACAGTAATGGCTTCCGAATTGCACGCGATAATACAAGCGATAAGGTGGATTGAGGAAAAAGAGCCGGATAACTATGTCATATTGACGGATTCAAAATCCGCAGCACAACTGCTAGATAGCTGGGGGAACCGTTCCTACTTTGGTCTTACACAAAGGATCCAAAACAAAATGAACCACTTAAGGACAGACGGGTACACAATAAAGATTCAGTGGATACCAGCACATAGAGGGATCAGGGGAAATGAAATGGCGGATGGAGCAGCAAAGGAAGGAAGGATGAAAGGGGAAGAAATTAATCACAAAACAACATGCCAGGAGCTGAAATCAATAACGAAAAGGAAAATCGAAAAGGACTACATAGAAGAAATAAAGACAAGAACAGCACAAAAATTGGTTCAGAACACGTACCAGTTCGGGACCAACAAATGGATAAACAGCAGGAAAAGAAGAGAAGCCATTGTTTTACTACGAATAAGGTGTGGACATGGGAGATTCCGGTCATGGCTACACCGCTTCAACATGACCGAAGATGACACATGTCGTTACTGTGAGGAGGAGGAAGAAAGCCCGGAACATTTAGTTATGAGATGTGAGAAGTTTTCAGAACAAAGGGAGGAACTCAAGAAAAAACTAGAAGATAGTAAAATAGCCTGGAGATTCGAAACTATAACGGCACTGGAAGGCGGAAAGAAAGATCAGTACATAGCACAAAATTGTCTTTTAAAATATTTGAAAACAACCGATATCATAACAAACATATAAGTACACAGAGGAAATATCAGTGAATATGTGAAAAAATAAAAAAGAAGAGAAGAAGAAAAAAAAAAAAAAAAAAAAAAAAAAAAAAAACAGAAAGCCGAAGACGGTAATGCGACGTTGGCTGTCTTAAAAAACCAAAAACAACAACAACAACGCGACGTTGGCCGTCTTAAAAAACCAAAAAACAAACAAACAGACGTGCACTTTGATCGGGTCTCTGATCGGGTCTCTAATCGGGTCTCTGATCGGGTCTCTGATCGGGTCTCTAATCGGGTCTCTAATCGGGTCTCTGATCGGGTCTCTAATCGGGTCTCTAATCGGGTCTCTAATCGGGTCTCTGATCGAGTCTCTGATCGGGTCTCTAATCGGGTCTCTGATCGGGTCTCTGATCGGGTCTCTAATCGGGTCTCTAATCGGGTCTCTGATCGGGTCTCTAATCGGGTCTCTAATCGGGTCTCTGATCGGGTCTCTAATCGGGTCTCTAATCGGGTCTCTGATCGGGTCTCTAATCGGGTCTCTAATCGGGTCTCTGATCGGGTCTCTGATTGGGTCTCTAATCGGGTCTCTAATCGGGTCTCTAATCGACGTCTCTAATCGAGGTCTCTGATCGGGTCTCTAATCCGGTCTCTAATCGGGTCTCTAATCGGGTCTGTGATCGGGTCTCTAATCGGGTCTCTGATCGGGTCTCTGATCGGGTCTCTGATCGGGTCTCTGATCGACTCTCCGATCGGGTCTCTGATCGGGTCTCTAATCGGGTCTCTAATCGGGTCTCTGATCGGGTCTCTGATCGGGTCTCTAATCGGGTCTCTAATCGGGTCTCTAATCGGGTCTCTGATCGGGTCTCTGATCGGGTCTTTGATCGGGTCTCTGATCAGGTCTCTAATCGGGTCTCTGATCGGGTCTCTGATCGGGTCTCTAATCGAGTCTCTGATCGGGTCTCTGATCGGGTCTCTAATCGGGTCTCTAATCGGGTCTCTGATCGGGTCTCTAATCGGGTCTCTAATCGGGTCTCTAATCGGGTCTCTGATCGAGTCTCTGATCGGGTCTCTAATCGGGTCTCTGATCGGGTCTCTGATCGGGTCTCTGATCGGGTCTCTAATCGGGTCTCTAATCGGGTCTCTGATCGGGACTCTAATCGGGTCTCTAATCCGGTCTCTGATCGGGTCTCTAATCGGGTCTCTAATCGGGTCTCTAATCGGGTCTCTGATCGGGTCTCTAATCGGGTCTCTAATCGGGTCTCTAATCGACGTCTCTAATCGAGGTCTCTGATCGGGTCTCTAATCGGGTCTCTGATCGGGTCTCTGATCGGGTCTCTGATCGGGTCTCTAATCGGGTCTCTAATCGGGTCTCTGATCGGGACTCTAATCGGGTCTCTAATCCGGTCTCTGATCGGGTCTCTAATCGGGTCTCTAATCGGGTCTCTGATCGGGTCTCTGATTGGGTCTCTAATCGGGTCTCTAATCGGGTCTCTAATCGACGTCTCTAATCGAGGTCTCTGATCGGGTCTCTAATCCGGTCTCTAATCGGGTCTCTAATCGGGTCTGTGATCGGGTCTCTAATCGGGTCTCTAATCGGGTCTCTGATCGGGTCTCTGATCGGGTCTCTGATCGACTCTCTGATCGGGTCTCTGATCGGGTCTCTAATCGGGTCTCTAATCGGGTCTCTGATTGGGTCTCTGATCGGGTCTCTAATCGGGTCTCTAATCGGTTCTCTAATCGGGTCTCTGATCGGGTCTCTGATCGGGTCTCTATTCGGGTCTCTGATCGGTTCTCTAATCGAGGTCTCTGATCGGGTCTCTAATCCGGTCTCTAATCGGGTCTCTGATCGGGTCTATAATCGGGTTATCAGACGTGCACTTTGACCGGGACTCTAATCGGGGTCTCTTATCGGGTCTCTAACCGTGTCTCTGATCGGGTCTCTGATCGGGTCTCTGATCGGGTCTCTAATCGGGTCTCTGATCGGGTCTCTTATCGCGTCTCTGATCGGGTCTCTGATCGGGTCTCTAATCGAGTCTCTGATCGGGTCTCTGATCGGGTCTCTAATCGGGTCTCTAATCGGGTCTCTGATCGGGTCTCTAATCGGGTCTCTAATCGGGTCTCTAATCGGGTCTCTGATCGAGTCTCTGATCGGGTCTCTAATCGGGTCTCTGATCGGGTCTCTGATCGGGTCTCTGATCGGGTCTCTAATCGGGTCTCTAATCGGGTCTCTGATCGGGACTCTAATCGGGTCTCTAATCCGGTCTCTGATCGGGTCTCTAATCGGGTCTCTAATCGGGTCTCTAATCGGGTCTCTGATCGGGTCTCTAATCGGGTCTCTAATCGGGTCTCTAATCGACGTCTCTAATCGAGGTCTCTGATCGGGTCTCTAATCGGGTCTCTGATCGGGTCTCTGATCGGGTCTCTGATCGGGTCTCTAATCGGGTCTCTAATCGGGTCTCTGATCGGGACTCTAATCGGGTCTCTAATCCGGTCTCTGATCGGGTCTCTAATCGGGTCTCTAATCGGGTCTCTGATCGGGTCTCTGATTGGGTCTCTAATCGGGTCTCTAATCGGGTCTCTAATCGACGTCTCTAATCGAGGTCTCTGATCGGGTCTCTAATCCGGTCTCTAATCGGGTCTCTAATCGGGTCTGTGATCGGGTCTCTAATCGGGTCTCTAATCGGGTCTCTGATCGGGTCTCTGATCGGGTCTCTGATCGACTCTCTGATCGGGTCTCTGATCGGGTCTCTAATCGGGTCTCTAATCGGGTCTCTGATTGGGTCTCTGATCGGGTCTCTAATCGGGTCTCTAATCGGTTCTCTAATCGGGTCTCTGATCGGGTCTCTGATCGGGTCTCTATTCGGGTCTCTGATCGGTTCTCTAATCGAGGTCTCTGATCGGGTCTCTAATCCGGTCTCTAATCGGGTCTCTGATCGGGTCTATAATCGGGTTATCAGACGTGCACTTTGACCGGGACTCTAATCGGGGTCTCTTATCGGGTCTCTAACCGTGTCTCTGATCGGGTCTCTGATCGGGTCTCTGATCGGGTCTCTAATCGGGTCTCTGATCGGGTCTCTAATCGGGTCTCTGATCGGGTCTCTTATCGCGTCTCTGATCGGGTCTCTGATCGGGTCTCTAATCGGGTTAACAGACGTGCACTAATGCGACGCGAACGCGACGTTGGCCGTCTTAAAAAACCAAAAAACAAACAAACAGACGTGCACTTTGATCGGGTCTCTGATCAGGTCTCTAATCGGGTCTCTGATCGGGTCTCTGATCGTGTCTCTAATCGAGTCTCTGATCGGGTCTCTGATCGGGTCTCTAATCGGGTCTCTAATCGGGTCTCTGATCGGGTCTCTGATTGGGTCTCTAATCGGGTCTCTAATCGGGTCTCTAATCGGGTTTCTAAACGGGTCTCTAATCGGTTCTCTGATCGGGTCTCTGATCGGGTCTCTGATCGACTCTCTGATCGGGTCTCTGATCGGGTCTCTATTCGGGTCTCTAATCGGGTCTCTGATCGGGTTTCTGATCGGGTCTCTAATCGGGTCTCTAATCGGGTCCCTAATTGGGTCTCTGATCGGTTCTCTGATCGGGTCTTTAATCGGGTCTTTAATCGGGTCTCTGATCGGGTCTCTGATCGGGTCTCTATTCGGGTCTCTAATCGGGTCTCTGATCTGGTCTCTGATCGGGTCTCTGATCGGGTCTCTAATCGGGTCTCTAATCGGGTCTCTGATTGGGTCTCTAATCGGGTCACTAATCGGGTCTCTAAACGGGTCTCTAATCGGGTCTCTGATCGGGTCTCTGATCGGGTCTCTGATCGGGTCTCTAATCGGGTCTCTGATCGGGTCTCTGATCGGGTCTCTAATCGGGTCTCTATTCGGGTCTCTAATCGGGTCTCTGATCGGGTCTCTGATCGGGTCTCTAATCGGGTCTCTAATCGGGTCTCTAATCGGGTCTCTGATCGGGTCTCTGATCGGGTCTTTAATCGGGTCTTTAATCGGGTCTCTGATCGGGTCTCTGATCGGGTCTCTATTCGGGTCTCTAATCGGGTCTCTGATCGGGTCTCTGATCGGGTCTCTAATCGGGTCTCTAATCGGGTCTCTAATCGGGTCTCTGATCGGGTCTCTGATCGGGTCTTTAATCGGGTCTCTGATCGGGTCTCTGATCGGGTCTCTGATCGGGTCTCTAATCGGGTCTCTAATCGGGTCTCTGATCGGGTCTCTAATCGGGTCTCTAATCCGGTCTCTGATCGGGTCTCTAATCGGGTCTCTAATCGGGTCTCTGATCGGGTCTCTGATTGGGTCTCTAATCGGGTCTCTAATCGGGTCTCTAATCGACGTCTCTAATCGAGGTCTCTGATCGGGTCTCTAATCCGGTCTCTAATCGGGTCTCTAATCGGGTCTGTGATCGGGTCTCTAATCGGGTCTCTAATCGGGTCTCTGATCGGGTCTCTGATCGGGTCTCTGATCGACTCTCTGATCGGGTCTCTGATCGGGTCTCTAATCGGGTCTCTAATCGGGTCTCTGATTGGGTCTCTGATCGGGTCTCTAATCGGGTCTCTAATCGGTTCTCTAATCGGGTCTCTGATCGGGTCTCTGATCGGGTCTCTATTCGGGTCTCTGATCGGTTCTCTAATCGAGGTCTCTGATCGGGTCTCTAATCCGGTCTCTAATCGGGTCTCTGATCGGGTCTATAATCGGGTTATCAGACGTGCACTTTGACCGGGACTCTAATCGGGGTCTCTAATCGGGTCTCTGATCGGGTCTCTGATCGGGTCTTTAATCGGGTCTTTAATCGGGTCTCTGATCGGGTCTCTGATCGGGTCTCTATTCGGGTCTCTAATCGGGTCTCTGATCGGGTCTCTGATCGGGTCTCTAATCGGGTCTCTAATCGGGTCTCTAATCGGGTCTCTGATCGGGTCTCTGATCGGGTCTTTAATCGGGTCTCTGATCGGGTCTCTGATCGGGTCTCTGATCGGGTCTCTAATCGGGTCTCTAATCGGGTCTCTGATCGGGTCTCTAATCGGGTCTCTAATCCGGTCTCTGATCGGGTCTCTAATCGGGTCTCTAATCGGGTCTCTGATCGGGTCTCTGATTGGGTCTCTAATCGGGTCTCTAATCGGGTCTCTAATCGACGTCTCTAATCGAGGTCTCTGATCGGGTCTCTAATCCGGTCTCTAATCGGGTCTCTAATCGGGTCTGTGATCGGGTCTCTAATCGGGTCTCTAATCGGGTCTCTGATCGGGTCTCTGATCGGGTCTCTGATCGGGTCTCTGATCGGGTCTCTAATCGGGTCTCTGATCGGGTCTCTGATCGGGTCTCTAATCGGGTCTCTATTCGGGTCTCTAATCGGGTCTCTGATCGGGTCTCTGATCGGGTCTCTAATCGGGTCTCTAATCGGGTCTCTAATCGGGTCTCTGATCGGGTCTCTGATCGGGTCTTTAATCGGGTCTTTAATCGGGTCTCTGATCGGGTCTCTGATCGGGTCTCTATTCGGGTCTCTAATCGGGTCTCTGATCGGGTCTCTGATCGGGTCTCTAATCGGGTCTCTAATCGGGTCTCTAATCGGGTCTCTGATCGGGTCTCTGATCGGGTCTTTAATCGGGTCTCTGATCGGGTCTCTGATCGGGTCTCTGATCGGGTCTCTAATCGGGTCTCTAATCGGGTCTCTGATCGGGTCTCTAATCGGGTCTCTAATCCGGTCTCTGATCGGGTCTCTAATCGGGTCTCTAATCGGGTCTCTGATCGGGTCTCTGATTGGGTCTCTAATCGGGTCTCTAATCGGGTCTCTAATCGACGTCTCTAATCGAGGTCTCTGATCGGGTCTCTAATCCGGTCTCTAATCGGGTCTCTAATCGGGTCTGTGATCGGGTCTCTAATCGGGTCTCTAATCGGGTCTCTGATCGGGTCTCTGATCGGGTCTCTAATCGGGTCTCTGATTGGGTCTCTGATCGTGTCTCTAATCGGGTCTCTAATCGGTTCTCTAATCGGGTCTCTGATCGGGTCTCTGATCGGGTCTCTATTCGGGTCTCTGATCGGTTCTCTAATCGAGGTCTCTGATCGGGTCTCTAATCCGGTCTCTAATCGGGTCTCTGATCGGGTCTATAATCGGGTTATCAGACGTGCACTTTGACCGGGACTCTAATCGGGGTCTCTTATCGGGTCTCTAACCGTGTCTCTGATCGGGTCTCTGATCGGGTCTCTGATCGGGTCTCTAATCGGGTCTCTGATCGGGTCTCTAATCGGGTCTCTGATCGGGTCTCTTATCGCGTCTCTGATCGGGTCTCTGATCGGGTCTCTAATCGGGTTAACAGACGTGCACTAATGCGACGCGAACGCGACGTTGGCCGTCTTAAAAAACCAAAAAACAAACAAACAGACGTGCACTTTGATCGGGTCTCTGATCGGGTCTCTAATCGGGTCTCTGATCGGGTCTCTGATCGGGTCTCTAATCGGGTCTCTAATCGGCTCTCTGATCGGGTCTCTAATCGGGTCTCTAATCGGGTCTCTAATCGGGTCTCTGATCGAGTCTCTGATCGGGTCTCTAATCGGGTCTCTAATCGGGTCTCTAATCGGGTCTCTGATCGGTTCTCTGATCGGGTCTTTAATCGGGTCTTTAATCGGGTCTCTGATCGGGTCTCTGATCGGGTCTCTATTCGGGTCTCTAATCGGGTCTCTGATCGGGTCTCTAATCGGGTCTCTGATCGGGTCTCTTATCGACTCTCTGATCGGGTCTTTAATCGGGTCTCTGATCGGGTCTCTGATCGGGTCTCTATTCGGGTCTCTAATCGGGTCTCTGATCGGGTCTCTGATCGGGTCTCTAATCGGGTCTCTAATCGGGTCTCTAATCGGGTCTCTGATCGGTTCTCTGATCGGGTCTTTAATCGGGTCTTTAATCGGGTCTCTGATCGGGTCTCTGATCGGGTCTCTATTCGGGTCTCTAATCGGGTCTCTGATCGGGTCTCTAATCGGGTCTCTGATCGGGTCTCTTATCGACTCTCTGATCGGGTCTTTAATCGGGTCTCTGATCGGGTCTCTGATCGGGTCTCTATTCGGGTCTCTGATCGGGTCTCTGATCGGGTCTCTAATCGGGTCTCTAATCGGGTCTCTGATCAGGTCTCTAATAGGGTCTCTAATCGGGTCTCTGATCGGGTCTCTGATCGGGTCTCTAATCGGGTCTCTAATCGGGTCTCTAATCGGGTCTCTGATCGGGTCTCTGATCGGGTCTTTAATCGGGTCTTTAATCGGGTCTCTGATCGGGTCTCTGATCGGGTCTCTATTCGGGTCTCTAATCGGGTCTCTGATCGGGTCTCTAATCGGGTCTCTGATCGGGTCTCTTATCGCGTCTCTGATCGGGTCTCTGATTGGGTCTCTAATCGGGTTATCAGACGTGCACTTTGATCGGGTCTCTGATCGGGTCTCTAATCGAGTCTCTAATCGCGTCTCTGATCGGGTCTCTGATCGGGTCTCTAATCGAGTCTCTGATTGGGTCTCTGATCGGGTCTCTAATCGGGTCTGTAATCGGGTCTCTGATCGGGTCTCTGATTGGGTCTCTAATCGGGTCTCTAATCGGGTCTCTAATCGGGTTTCTAAACGGGTCTCTAATCGGTTCTCTGATCGGGTCTCTGATCGGGTCTCTGATCGGGTCTCTATTCGGGTCTCTAATCGGGTCTCTGATCGGGTCTCTGATCGGGTCTCTAATCGGGTCTCTAATCGGGTCTCTAATCGGGTCTCTGATCGGTTCTCTGATCGGGTCTTTAATCGGGTCTTTAATCGGGTCTCTGATCGGGTCTCTGATCGGGTCTCTATTCGGGTCTCTAATCGGGTCTCTGATCGGGTCTCTAATCGGGTCTCTAATCGGTTCTCTGATCGACTCTCTGATCGGGTCTCTGATCGGGTCTCTATTCGGGTCTCTAATCGGGTCTCTGATCGGGTCTCTGATCGGGTCTCTAATCGGGTCTCTAATCGGGTCTCTAATCGGGTCTCTGATCGGTTCTCTGATCGGGTCTTTAATCGGGTCTTTAATCGGGTCTCTGATCGGGTCTCTGATCGGGTCTCTATTCGGGTCTCTAATCGGGTCTCTGATCGGGTCTCTAATCGGGTCTCTGATCGGGTCTCTTATCGAATCTCTGATCGGGTCTTTAATCGGGTCTCTGATCGGGTCTCTGATCGGGTCTCTATTCGGGTCTCTAATCGGGTCTCTGATCGGGTCTCTAATCGGGTCTCTAATCGGGTCTCTGATCGGGTCTCTGATCGGGTCTCTAATCGGGTCTCTAATCGGGTCTCTGATCAGGTCTCTAATAGGGTCTCTAATCGGGTCTCTGATCGGGTCTCTGATCGGGTCTCTAATCGGGTCTCTAATCGGGTCTCTAATCGGGTCTCTGATCGGGTCTCTGATCGGGTCTTTAATCGGGTCTTTAATCGGGTCTCTGATCGGGTCTCTGATCGGGTCTCTATTCGGGTCTCTAATCGGGTCTCTGATCGGGTCTCTAATCGGGTCTCTGATCGGGTCTCTTATCGCGTCTCTGATCGGGTCTCTGATTGGGTCTCTAATCGGGTTATCAGACGTGCACTTTGATCGGGTCTCTGATCGAGTCTCTAATCGGGTCTCTGATCGGGTCTCTAATCGGGTCTCTATTCGGGTCTCTAATCGGGTCTCTGATCGGGTCTCTAATCGGGTCTCTAATCGGGTCTCTGATCGGGTCTCTGATCGGGTCTCTAATCGGGTCTCTAATCGGGTCTCTGATCAGGTCTCTAATAGGGTCTCTAATCGGGTCTCTGATCGGGTCTCTGATCGGGTCTCTAATCGGGTCTCTAATCGGGTCTCTAATCGGGTCTCTGATCGGGTCTCTGATCGGGTCTTTAATCGGGTCTTTAATCGGGTCTCTGATCGGGTCTCTGATCGGGTCTCTATTCGGGTCTCTAATCGGGTCTCTGATCGGGTCTCTAATCGGGTCTCTGATCGGGTCTCTTATCGCGTCTCTGATCGGGTCTCTGATTGGGTCTCTAATCGGGTTATCAGACGTGCACTTTGATCGGGTCTCTGATCGAGTCTCTAATCGGGTCTCTGATCGGGTCTCTAATCGGGTCTCTAAACGGGTCTCTGATCGGGTCTCTTATCGACTCTCTGATCGGGTCTTTAATCGGGTCTCTGATCGGTTCTCTGATCGGGTCTTTAATCGGGTCTTTAATCGGGTCTCTGATCGGGTCTCTGATCGGGTCTCTATTCGGGTCTCTAATCGGGTCTCTGATCGGGTCTCTAATCGGGTCTCTGATCGGGTCTCTTATCGAATCTCTGATCGGGTCTTTAATCGGGTCTCTGATCGGGTCTCTGATCGGGTCTCTATTCGGGTCTCTAATCGGGTCTCTGATCGGGTCTCTAATCGGGTCTCTAATCGGGTCTCTGATCGGGTCTCTGATCGGGTCTCTAATCGGGTCTCTAATCGGGTCTCTGATCAGGTCTCTAATAGGGTCTCTAATCGGGTCTCTGATCGGGTCTCTGATCGGGTCTCTAATCGGGTCTCTAATCGGGTCTCTAATCGGGTCTCTGATCGGGTCTCTGATCGGGTCTTTAATCGGGTCTTTAATCGGGTCTCTGATCGGGTCTCTGATCGGGTCTCTATTCGGGTCTCTAATCGGGTCTCTGATCGGGTCTCTAATCGGGTCTCTGATCGGGTCTCTTATCGCGTCTCTGATCGGGTCTCTGATTGGGTCTCTAATCGGGTTATCAGACGTGCACTTTGATCGGGTCTCTGATCGAGTCTCTAATCGGGTCTCTGATCGGGTCTCTAATCGGGTCTCTATTCGGGTCTCTAATCGGGTCTCTGATCGGGTCTCTAATCGGGTCTCTAATCGGGTCTCTGATCGGGTCTCTGATCGGGTCTCTAATCGGGTCTCTAATCGGGTCTCTGATCAGGTCTCTAATAGGGTCTCTAATCGGGTCTCTGATCGGGTCTCTGATCGGGTCTCTAATCGGGTCTCTAATCGGGTCTCTAATCGGGTCTCTGATCGGGTCTCTGATCGGGTCTTTAATCGGGTCTTTAATCGGGTCTCTGATCGGGTCTCTGATCGGGTCTCTATTCGGGTCTCTAATCGGGTCTCTGATCGGGTCTCTAATCGGGTCTCTGATCGGGTCTCTTATCGCGTCTCTGATCGGGTCTCTGATTGGGTCTCTAATCGGGTTATCAGACGTGCACTTTGATCGGGTCTCTGATCGAGTCTCTAATCGGGTCTCTGATCGGGTCTCTAATCGGGTCTCTAAACGGGTCTCTGATCGGGTCTCTTATCGACTCTCTGATCGGGTCTTTAATCGGGTCTCTGATCGGGTCTCTGATCGGGTCTCTAATCGGGTCTCTAATCGGGTCTCTGATCGGGTCTCTGATTGGGTCTCTAATCGGGTCTCTAATCGGGTCTCTAATCGGGTTTCTAAACGGGTCTCTAATCGGTTCTCTGATCGGGTCTCTGATCGGGTCTCTGATCGGGTCTCTGATCGGGTCTCTAATCGGGGCTCTGATCGGGTCTCTTATCGACTCTCTGATCGGGTCTTTAATCGGGTCTCTGATCGGGTCTCTGATCGGGTCTCTATTCGGGTCTCTAATCGGGTCTCTGATCGGGTCTCTAATCGGGTCTCTAATCGGGTCTCTGATCGGGTCTCTGATCGGGTCTCTAATCGGGTCTCTAATCGGGTCTCTGATCGGGTCTCTAATCGGGTCTCTAATCGGGTCTCTAATCGGGTCTCTGATCGAGTCTGATCGGGTCTCTAATCGGGTCCCTGATCGGGTTTCTGATCGGGTCTCTAATCGGGTCTCTAATCGGGTCTCTGATCGAGTCTCTAATCGGGTCTCTAATCGGGTCTCTGATCGGGTCTCTAATCGGGTCTCTAATCGGGTCTCTGATCGGGTCTCTAATCGGGTCTCTAATCGGGTCTCTGATCGGGTCTCTGATTGGGTCTCAAATCGGGTCTCTAATCGGGTCTCTGATCGGGTCTCTGATCGGGTCTCTATTCGGGTCTCTAATCGGGTCTCTGATCGGGTCTCTAATCGGGTCTCTGATCGAATTAGAGACCCAATCAGAGACCCGATCAGAGACCCGATTAGAGACCCGATTAGAGACCCGATCAGAGACCCGATCAGAGACCCGATTAGAGACCCGATTAGAATTAATTAAGCCCGTAATTAATTAATTAAGACCCTAATTAACGAATTAAGCCCATAATTAATTAATTAAGCCCCTAATTAATTAGTTAAGTCCCTGGTTAAATAATTAAGCCCCAAATTAACGAATTAAGCCCCTAATTAACGAATTCAGCCCCTAATTAATTAATTAAGACCCTAATTAACGAATTAAACCCCTATTTAATTAATTAAGCCCCTAATTAATTAATTAAGCCCCTAATTAACGAATTCAGCCCTAATTAATTAAGTAAGCCCCTAATTAATTAACTTAAGCCCCTACTTAATTAATTAAACCCCTAATTAATGAATTTAGCCCCTAATTAATTAATTAAGTCCCTGATTAATTAACTAAGCTCCTAATTAACGAATTAAGCCCCTAATTAATTAATTAAGCCCCTAATTAATTAATTTAGCCCCTAATTAATTAATTAAGCCCTAATTAATTAATTAAGCCCCTATTTAACGAATTAAACCCATAATTAATTAATTAAGCCCCTAATTAACGAAATAAGCCCCTAATTAAGCCCCTAATTAATTAGTTAAGCCACTAATTAATTAATTAATCCCCTTATTAACGAATTAAGCCCCTAGTTAATTAATTAAGCCCGTCACTAATTAATTAAGCCCCTAATTAACGAATTAAGCCCCAAATTAACGAATTAACCCCTAACTAATTAACTAAGCCCATAATTAACGAATTAAGCCACTAATTAATTAAGTAAGCCCCTAATTAAATAATTAAGCCCCTACTTAATTAATTACGCCCTAATTAATTAATTAAGCGCCTAATTAATTAATTAAGCACCTATTTAACGAATTAAGCCCCTAATTAATTAATTAAGCACCTATTTAATTAATTTAAGCCCCTGATTAATTAACTAAGCTCCTAATTAACGAATTAAGCCCCTAATTAATTAATTAAGCCCCTAATTAATTAATTAAGCCCCCAATTAACGAATTAAGCCCCTAATTAAATAATTAAGCCCGTAATTAATTAATTAAGCCCCTAATTAATTAATTAAGCCCCTAAAAAAATAATTAAGCACCTAATTAATTAACTAAGCCCCTGATTAATTAATTAAGCCCCTGATTAATTAATTAAGCTCCTAATTAACGAATTCAGCCCCTAATTATTTAAGTTAGCACCTAATTAATTAATTTAAGCCCCCACTTAATTAATTAAGCACCTAATTAATGAATTTAGCCCCTAATTAATTAATTAAGCCCCTAATTAATTATCTAAGCCCCCTAATTAACGAATTAAGCCCATAATTAATTAATTAAGCCCCTAATTAATCAGTTAAGCCCCTAGTTAAATAATTAAGCCCCAAATTAACCAATAAAGCCCCTAATTAACGAATTAAGCCTCTATTTAATTAATTAAGCCCCTAATTAATTAATTAAGCACCTAATTAACGAATTCAGCCCCTAATTAACGAATTCAGCCCCTAATTAATTAAGTAAGCCCCTTATTAATTAACTTAAGCCCCCACTTAATTAATTAAGCCCCTAATTAATGAATTTAGCCCCTAATTAACGAATTAAGCCTCTTATTAATTAATTAAGCCCCTAATTAATTAATTAAGTCCTTAATTAATTAATTAAGCCCCTAATTAATTAATTAAGCACTAATTAACGAGTTAAGCAAGTAATTATATAATTAAGCACCTATTTGACGAATTAAGCCCCTAATTAATTAATTAAGCCCCTAATTAACGAATTAAGCCCCTTATTAACGAATTAAGCCCCTAATTAAGGAATTAAGCCTCATATTAATTAATTAAGCCCCTAATTAATTAATTAAGTCCCTAATTAACGAATTAAGCCCCTCATTAATTAATTAAGACCTAATTATTTAATTAACCCATTAATTAATTAATTAAGTCACTAATTAATTAATTAAGCCCCTAATTAATTAATTAAGCCCCTAGTTAATTAATTAAGCCCCTAGTTAATAAATTAAGCCCCTAATTAACGAATTAAGCCACTAATTAATTAATTAAGCACCTATTTAATGAATTAAGCCCCTAATTAATTAATTAAGCCTATATTTAATTAATTAAGCCCCTAATTAACGAATTAAGCCCCTAATTAATTAATTAAGCAACTATTAAATTAATTAAGCGCCTAATTAATTAATTAAGCCCCTAATTAATGAATTAAGCGCCTAATTAATGAATTAAGCCCCTAATTAATTAATTAAGCCCTTAATTAACGAAATAAGCCCCTAATTAACGAATTAAGCCCCTTATTAACGAATTAAGCAACTAATTAACGAATTAAGCCTCTTATTAATTAATTAATTCCCTAATTAATTAATTAAGCCCCTAATTAATTAATTAAGCACTAATTAACTAATTAAGCAGCTAATTATTTAATTAAGCACCTATTTAACGAATTAAGCCCCTTATTAACGAATTAAGCCCCTAATTAACGAATTAAGCCCCTTATTAACGAATTAAGCCCCTAATTAAGGAATTAAGCCTCTTATTAATTAATTAAGCCCCTAATTAATTAATTAAGTCCCTATTTTATTAATTAAGCCCCTAATTAATTAATTAAGCACTAATTAACGAATTAAGCAGCTAATTAATTAATTAAGCACCTATTTAATTAATTAAGTCCCTAATTAACGAATTAAGCCCCTAATTAATTAATTAAGCCCCTAATTAACGAATTAAGCCCCTAATTAACGAATTAAGCCCCTAATTAACGAATTAAGCCCCTAATTAACGAATTAAGCCCCTAATTAATTAATTAAGACCTAATTATTTAATTAATGAATTAATGAATTTAGCACCTAATTAATGAATTTAGCCCCTAAGTAATTAATTAAGCATCTAATTAATTAATTAAGCCCCTAATTAATTATCGAAGCCAACTAATAAACGAATTAAGCCCCTAATTAATTAATTAAGCCCGTAATTAATTAATTAAGCCCCTAATTAACGAATTAAGCCCATATTTAATTAATTAAGCCCCTAATTAATTATTTAAGCCCCTAGTTAAATAATTAAGCCCCAAATTAACGAATTAAGCCCCTAATTAACGAATTCAGCCCCTAATTAATTAATTAAGTCCCTAATTAATTAATTAAGACCCTAATTAACGAATTAAGCCCCTATTTAATTAATTAAGCCCCTAATTAATTAATTAAGCCCCTAATTAACGAATTCAGCCCCTAATTCATGAAGTAAGCCCCTAATTAATTAATTAAGCCCCTAATTAATTAATTAGGCGCCTAATTAATTAATTCAGCCCCTAATTAATTAATTAAGCCCCTAATAAATTGATTAAGCCCCTTATTAACGAATTAAGCACCTAATTAATTAATTAAGCCCCTAAAAAAATAATTAAGCCCCAAATTAACGAATAAAGCCCCTAATTAATTAATTCAGCCCGTAATTAATTAATTAAGCCCCTAATTAACGAATTAAGCCCCCACTTAAATAATTAAGCACCTAATTAATTAATTAAGCCCCTGATTAATTAATTAAGCCCCCACTTAATTAATTAAGCACCTAATTAGTTAATTAAGCCCCTAATTAATTAATTAAGCCCCTGATTAATTAATTAAGCCCCTGATTAGTTAATTAAGCCCCTGATTAATTAATTAAGCTCCCAATTAACGAATTCAGCCCCTAATTAATTAAGTTTGCACCTAATTAATTAATTTAAGCCCCCACTTAATTAATTAAGCACCTAATTAATGAATTTAGCCCCTAATTAATTAATTAAGCCTCTAATTAATTAATTAAGCCCCTAATTAATTAATTAAGCCCCTAATTAATTATCGAAGCCCCCTAATTAATTAATTAAGCCCGTAATTAATTAATTAAGACCCTAATTAACGAATTAAGCCCATAATTAATTAATTAAGCCCATAATTAATTAGTTAAGTCCCTGGTTAAATAATTAAGCCCCAAATTAACGAATTCAGCCCCTAATTAATTAATTAAGACCCTAATTAACGAATTAAGCCCCTATTTAATTAATTAAGCCCCTAATTAATTAATTAAGCCCCTAATTAACGAATTCAGCCCCTAATTAATTAAGTAAGCCCCTAATTAATTAACTTAAGCCCCTACTTAATTAATTAAACCCCTAACTAATGAATTTAGCCCCTAATTAATTAATTAAGTCCCTGATTAATTAACTAAGCTCCTACGTAACGAATTAAGCCCCACTTAATTAATTAAGCCCCTAAAAAAATAATTAAGCCCCAAATTAACGAATAAAGCCCCTAATTAATTAATTAGGCCCGTAATTAATTAATTAAGCCCCTAATTAACGAATTAAGCCCCCACTTAATTAATTAATCACCTTATTAATTAATTAAGCCCCTAATTAATTAGTTAAGCCCCTGATTAATTAATTAAGCCCCTGATTAATTAATTAAGCCCCCACTTAATTAATTTAAGCCCCCACTTAATTAATTAAGCACCTAATTAATGAATTTAGCCCATAATTAATTAATTAAGTCCCTAATTAATTAATTAAGACCCTAATTAACGAATTAAGCCTCTATTTAATTAATTAAGCCCCTAATTAATTAATTAAGCACCTAATTAACGAATTCAGCCCCTAATTAACGAATTCAGCCCCTAATTAATTAAGTAAGCCCCTAATTAATTAACTTAAGCCCCCACTTAATTAATTAAGCCCCTAATTAATGAATTTAGCCCCTAATTAATTAATTAAGCCCCTAATTAATGAATTTAGCCCCTAATTAATTAATTAAGCCCCTGATTAATTAACTAAGCTCCTAATTAACGAATTAAGCCCCTAATTAATTAATTACGCCCCTAATTAATTAATTAAGCCCCTAGTTAATAAATTAAGCCCATAATTAACGAATTACGCCACTAATTAATTAATTAAGCACCTATTTAACGAATTAAGCCCCTAATTAATTAATTAAGACCCTAATTAATGAATTAAGCCCCTATTTAATTAATTAAGCCCCTAATTAATTAATTAAGCCCCTAATTAACGAATTCAGCCCCTAATTAATTAAGTAAGCCCCTAATTAATTAACTTAAGCCCCCACTTAATTAATTAAACCCCTAATTAATGAATTTAGCCCCTAATTAATTAATTAAGCCCCTGATTAATTAACTAAGCTCCTAATTAACGAATTAAGCCCCTAATTAATTAATTAAGCCCCTAATTAATTAATTAAGCCCCCAATTAACGAATTAAGCCCCTAATTAATTAATTAAACCCCTAATTAATTAATTAAGCCCCTAATTAATTAATTAAGCCCCTAATTAATTAATTAAGCCCCTAATTAATTGATTAAGCCCTTATTAACGAATTAAGCCCCTACTTAATTAATTAAGCCCCTAAAAAAATAATTAAGCCCCAAATTAATTAATTAAGCCCCTAATTAATTGATTAAGCCCCTTATTAACGAATTAAGCCCCTACTTAATTAATTAAGCCCCTAAAAAAATAATTAAGCCCCAAATTAACGAATAAAGCCCCTAATTAATTAATTAAGCCCGTAATTAATTAATTAAGCCCCTAATTAACGAGTTAAGCCCCCACTTAATTAATTAAGCACCTAATTAATTAATTAAGCCCCTAGTTAATTAATTAAGCCCCTGATTAATTAATTAAGCCCCTCATTAATTAATTAAGCCCCTAATTAATTAATTTAGCCCCTGATTAATTAATTAAGCCCCTGATTAATTAATTAAGCCCCCACTTAATTAATTTAAGCCCTCACTTAATTAATTAAGCACCTAATTAATGAATTAAGCCCCTAATTAATTAATTAAGCCTATATTTAATTAATTAAGCCCCTAATTAACGAATTAAGCCCCTAATTAATTAATTAAGCAACTATTAAATGAATTAAGCCCCTAATTAATTAATTAAGCCCCTAATTAATTAATTAAGCCCCTGATTAATTAATTAAGCCCCTGATTAATTAATTAAGCCCCAACTTAATTAATTAAGCACCTAATTAATTAATTAAGCCCCTAATTAATTAATTAAGCCCCTGATTAATTAATTAAGCCCCTGATTAGTTAATTAAGCCCCTGATTAATTAATTAAGCTCCCAATTAACGAATTCAGCCCCTAATTAATTAAGTTTGCACCTAATCAATTAATTTAAGCCCCCACTTAATTAATTAAGCACCTAATTAATGAATTTAGCCCCTAATTAATTAATTAAGCCCCTGATTAATTAATTAAGCTCCCAATTAACGAATTCAGCCCCTAATTAATTAAGTTTGCACCTAATTAATTAATTTAAGCCCCCACTTAATTAATTAAGCACCTAATTAATGAATTTAGCCCCTAATTCATTAATTAAGCCCCTAATTAATTAATTAAGCCCCTAATTAATTAATTAAGCCCCCAATTAACGAATTAAGCCCCTAATTAATTAATTAAACCCCTAATTAATTAATTAAGCCCCTAATTAATTAATTAAGCCCCTAATTAATTAATTAAGCCCCTAATTAATTGATTAAGCCCCTTATTAACGAATTAAGCCCCTACTTAATTAATTAAGCCCCTAAAAAAATAATTAAGCCCCAAATTAATTAATTAAGCCTATAATTAATTGATTAAGCCCCTTATTAACGAATTAAGCCCCTACTTAATTAATTAAGCCCCTAAAAAAATAATTAAGCCCCAAATTAACGAATAAAGCCCCTAATTAATTAATTAAGCCCGTAATTAATTAATTAAGCCCCTAATTAACGAGTTAAGCCCCGACTTAATTAATTAAGCACCTAATTAATTAATTAAGCCCCTAGTTAATTAATTAAGCCCCTGATTAATTAATTAAGCCCCTCATTAATTAATTAAGCCCCTAATTAATTAATTTAGCCCCTGATTAATTAATTAAGCCCCTGATTAATTAATTAAGCCCCCACTTAATTAATTTAAGCCCTCACTTAATTAATTAAGCACCTAATTAATGAATTAAGCCCCTAATTAATTAATTAAGCCTATATTTAATTAATTAAGCCCCTAATTAACGAATTAAGCCCCTAATTAATTAATTAAGCAACTATTAAATGAATTAAGCCCCTAATTAATTAATTAAGCCCCTAATTAATTAATTAAGCCCCTGATTAATTAAATAAGCCCCTGATTAATTAATTAAGCCCCCACTTAATTAATTAAGCACCTAATTAATTAATTAAGCCCCTAATTAATTATTTAAGCCCCTGATTAATTAATTAAGCCCCTGATTAGTTAATTAAGCCCCTGATTAATTAATTAAGCTCCCAATTAACGAATTCAGCCCCTAATTAATTAAGTTTGCACCTAATCAATTAATTTAAGCCCCCACTTAATTAATTAAGCACCTAATTAATGAATTTAGCCCCTAATTAATTAATTAAGCCCCTGATTAATTAATTAAGCTCCCAATTAACGAATTCAGCCCCTAATTAATTAAGTTTGCACCTAATTAATTAAGCCCCTGATTAATTAATTAAGCCCCTGATTAATTAATTAAGCCCCCACTTAATTAATTAAGCACCTAATTAATTAATTAAGCCCCTAATTAATTAATTAAGCCCCTGATTAATTAATTAGGCCCCTGATTAGTTAATTAAGCCCCTGATTAATTAATTAAGCTCCCAATTAACGAATTCAGCCCCTAATTAATTAAGTTTGCACCTAATTAATTAATTTAAGCCCCCACTTAATTAATTAAGCACCTAATTAATGAATTTAGCCCCTAATTAATTAATTAAGCCCCTGATTAATTAATTAAGCTCCCAATTAACGAATTCAGCCCCTAATTAATTAAGTTTGCACCTAATTAATTAATTTAAGCCCCCACTTAATTAATTAAGCACCTAATTAATGAATTTAGCCCCTAATTAATTAATTAAGCCCCTAATTAATTAATTAAGCCCCTAATTAATTAATTAAGCCCCTAATTAATTAATTAAGCCCCTAATTAATTATCGAAGCCCCCTAATTAATTAATTAAGCCCGTAATTAATTAATTAAGACCCTAATTAACGAATTAAGCCCATAATTAATTAATTAAGCCCCTAATTAATTAGTTAAGTCCCTGGTTAAATAATTAAGCCCCAAATTAACGAATTAAGCCCTAACTAAGCTCCTAATTAAGCTCCGAACTAAGCTCCTAATTAACGAATTAAGCCCCTAATTAATTAATTACGCCCCTAATTAATTAATTAAGCCCCTAGTTAATAAATTAAGCCCATAATTAACGAATTAGGCCACTAATTAATTAATTAAGCACCTATTTAACGAATTAAGCCCCTAATTAATTAATTAAGACCCTAATTAATGAATTAAGCCCCTATTTAATTAATTAAGCCCCTAGTTAATTAATTAAGCCCCTAATTAACGAATTCAGCCCCTAATTAATTAAGTAAGCCCCTAATTAATTAACTTAAGCCCCCACTTAATTAATTAAACCCCTAATTAATGAATTTAGCCCCTAATTAATTAATTAAGTCCCTGATTAATTAACTAAGCTCCTAATTAACGAATTAAGCCCCTAATTAATTAATTAAGCCCCTAATTAATTAATTAAGCCCCTAATTAATTAATTAAGCCCCTAATTAATTAATTAAGCCCCTAATTAATTGATTAAGCCCCTTATTAACGAATAAAGCCCCTAATTAATTAATTAAGCCCCTAAAAAAATAAATAAGCCCCAAATTAACGAATAAAGCCCCTAATAAATTAATTAAGCCCGTAATTAATTAATTAAGCCCCTAATTAACGAATTAAGCCCCCACTGAATTAATTAAGCCCCTAAAAAAATAATTAAGCCCCAAATTAACGAATAAAGCCCCTAATTAATTAATTAGGCCCGTAATTAATTAATTAAGCCCCTAATTAACGAATTAAGCCCCCACTTAATTAATTAATCACCTTATTAATTAATTAAGCCCCTAATTAATTAGTTAAGCCCCTGATTAATTAATTAAGCCCCTGATTAATTAATTAAGCCCCCACTTAATTAATTTAAGCCCCCACTTTATTAAAAAAGCACCTAATTAATGAATTTAGCCCATAATTAATTAATTAAGTCCCTAATTAATTAATTAAGCCCCTAATTAATTAATTAAGCACCTAATTAATTAATTAAGCACCTAATTAACGAATTCAGCCCCTAATTAACGAATTCAGCCCCTAATTAATTAAGTAAGCCCCTAATTAATTAACTTAAGCCCCCACTTAATTAATTAAGCCCCTAATTAATGAATTTAGCCCCTAATTAATTAATTAAGCCCCTGATTAATTAACTAAGCTCCTAATTAACGAATTAAGCCCCTAATTAATTAATTACGCCCCTAATTAATTAATTAAGCCCCTAGTTAATAAATTAAGCCCATAATTAACGAATTAGGCCACTAATAAATTAATTAAGCATCTATTTAACGAATTAAGCCCCTAATTAATTAATTAAGCCCCTAATTAATTAATTAAGCACCTATTTAATGAATTAAGCCCCTAATTAATTAATTAAGCCTATATTTAATTAATTAAGCCCCTAATTAACGAATTAAGCCCCTAATTAATTAATTAAGCAACTATTAAATGAATTAAGCCCCTAATTAATTAATTAAGCCCCTAATTAATGAATTAAGCCCCTAATTAATGAATTAAGCCCCTAATTAATTAATTAAGCCCTTAATTAACGAAATAAGCCCCTAATTAACGAATTAAGCCCCCACTTAATTAATTAAGCACCTAATTAATTAATTAAGCCCCTGATTAATTAATTAAGCCCCTGATTAATTAATTAAGCCCCTAATTAATTAATTAAGCCCCTGATTAATTAATTAAGCCCCTGATTAATTAATTAAGCCCCCACTTAATTAATTTAAGCCCTCACTTAATTAATTAAGCACCTAATTAATGAATTAAGCCCCTAATTAATTAATTAAGCCTATATTTAATTAATTAAGCCCCTAATTAACGAATTAAGCCCCTAATTAATTAATTAAGCAACTATTAAATGAATTAAGCCCCTAATTAATTAATTAAGCCCCTAATTAATTAATTAAGCCCCTGATTAATTAATTAAGCCCCTGATTAATTAATTAAGCCCCCACTTAATTAATTAAGCACCTAATTAATTAATTAAGCCCCTAATTAATTAATTAAGCCCCTGATTAATTAATTAAGCCCCTGATTAGTTAATTAAGCCCCTGATTAATTAATTAAGCTCCTAATTAACGAATTCAGCCCCTAATTAATTAAGTTTGCACCTAATTAATTAATTTAAGCCCCCACTTAATTAATTAAGCACCTAATTAATGAATTTAGCCCCTAATTAATTAATTAAGCCCCTGATTAATTAATTAAGCCCCTGATTAATTAATTAAGCCCCCACTTAATTAATTAAGCACCTAATTAATTAATTAAGCCCCTAATTAATTAATTAAGCCCCTGATTAATTAATTAAGCCCCTGATTAGTTAATTAAGCCCCTGATTAATTAATTAAGCTCCCAATTAACGAATTCAGCCCCTAATTAATTAAGTTTGCACCTAATTAATTAATTTAAGCCCCCACTAAATTAATTAAGCACCTAATTAATGAATTTAGCCCCTAATTAATTAATTAAGCCCCTAATTAATTAATTAAGCCCCTAATTAATTAATTAAGCCCCTAATTATTTATCGAAAACCCCTAATTAATTAATTAAGCCCGTAATTAATTAATTAAGCACCTAATTAACGAATTAAGCCCATAATTAATTAATGAAGCACCTAATTAATTAGTTAAGTCCCTGGTTAAATAATTAAGCCCCAAATTAACGAATTAAGCCCCTAATTAACGAATTCAGCCCCTATTTAATTAATTAAGACCCTAATTAACGAATTAAGCCCCTATTTAATTAATTAAGCCCCTAATTAATTAATTAAGCCCCTAATTAACGAATTCAGCCCTAATTAATTAAGTAAGCCTCTAATTAATTAACTTAAGCCCCTACTTAATTAATTAAACCCCTAATTAATGAATTTAGCCCCTAATTAATTAATTAAGTCCCTGATTAATTAACTAAGCTCCTAATTAACGAATTAAGCCCCTAATTAATTAATTAAGCCCCTAATTAATTAATTAAGCCCCTAATTAATTAATTAAGCCCCTAATTAATTGATTAAGCCCCTTATTAACGAATTAAGCCCCTACTTAATTAATTAAGCCCCTAAAAAAATAATTAAGCCCCAAATTAATTAATTAAGCCTATAATTAATTGATTAAGCCCCTTATTAACGAATTAAGCCCCTACTTAATTAATTAAGCCCCTAAAAAAATAATTAAGCCCCAAATTAACGAATAAAGCCCCTAATTAATTAATTAAGCCCGTAATTAATTAATTAAGCCCCTAATTAACGAGTTAAGCCCCGACTTAATTAATTAAGCACCTAATTAATTAATTAAGCCCCTAGTTAATTAATTAAGCCCCTGATTAATTAATTAAGCCCCTCATTAATTAATTAAGCCCCTAATTAATTAATTTAGCCCCTGATTAATTAATTAAGCCCCTGATTAATTAATTAAGCCCCCACTTAATTAATTTAAGCCCTCACTTAATTAATTAAGCACCTAATTAATGAATTAAGCCCCTAATTAATTAATTAAGCCTATATTTAATTAATTAAGCCCCTAATTAACGAATTAAGCCCCTAATTAATTAATTAAGCAACTATTAAATGAATTAAGCCCCTAATTAATTAATTAAGCCCCTAATTAATTAATTAAGCCCCTGATTAATTAAATAAGCCCCTGATTAATTAATTAAGCCCCCACTTAATTAATTAAGCACCTAATTAATTAATTAAGCCCCTAATTAATTATTTAAGCCCCTTGAATTTAGCCCCTAATTAATTAATTAAGTCCCTGATTAATTAACTAAGCTCCTAATTAACGAATTAAGCCCCTAATTAATTAATTAAGCCCCTAATTAATTAATTAAGCCCCTAATTAATTAATTAAGCCCCTAATTAATTAATTAAGCCCCTAATTAATTGATTAAGCCCCTTATTAACGAATAAAGCCCCTAATTAATTAATTAAGCCCCTAAAAAAATAAATAAGCCCCAAATTAACGAATAAAGCCCCTAATAAATTAATTAAGCCCGTAATTAATTAATTAAGCCCCTAATTAACGAATTAAGCCCCCACTGAATTAATTAAGCCCCTAAAAAAATAATTAAGCCCCAAATTAACGAATAAAGCCCCTAATTAATTAATTAGGCCCGTAATTAATTAATTAAGCCCCTAATTAACGAATTAAGCCCCCACTTAATTAATTAATCACCTTATTAATTAATTAAGCCCCTAATTAATTAGTTAAGCCCCTGATTAATTAATTAAGCCCCTGATTAATTAATTAAGCCCCCACTTAATTAATTTAAGCCCCCACTTTATTAAAAAAGCACCTAATTAATGAATTTAGCCCATAATTAATTAATTAAGTCCCTAATTAATTAATTAAGCCCCTAATTAATTAATTAAGCACCTAATTAATTAATTAAGCACCTAATTAACGAATTCAGCCCCTAATTAACGAATTCAGCCCCTAATTAATTAAGTAAGCCCCTAATTAATTAACTTAAGCCCCCACTTAATTAATTAAGCCCCTAATTATTGAATTTAGCCCCTAATTAATTAATTAAGCCCCTGATTAATTAACTAAGCTCCTAATTAACGAATTAAGCCCCTAATTAATTAATTACGCCCCTAATTAATTAATTAAGCCCCTAGTTAATAAATTAAGCCCATAATTAACGAATTAGGCCACTAATAAATTAATTAAGCCCCTAATTAATTAATTAAGCACCTATTTAATGAATTAAGCCCCTAATTAATTAATTAAGCCTATATTTAATTAATTAAGCCCCTAATTAACGAATTAAGCCCCTAATTAATTAATTAAGCAACTATTAAATGAATTAAGCCCCTAATTAATTAATTAAGCCCCTAATTAATGAATTAAGCCCCTAATTAACGAATTAAGCCCCCACTTAATTAATTAAGCACCTAATTAATTAATTAAGCCCCTGATTAATTAATTAAGCCCCTGATTAATTAATTAAGCCCCTAATTAATTAATTAAGCCCCTGATTAATTAATTAAGCCCCTGATTAATTAATTAAGCCCCCACTTAATTAATTTAAGCCCTCACTTAATTAATTAAGCACCTAATTAATGAATTAAGCCCCTAATTAATTAATTAAGCCTATATTTAATTAATTAAGCCCCTAATTAACGAATTAAGCCCCTAATTAATTAATTAAGCAACTATTAAATGAATTAAGCCCCTAATTAATTAATTAAGCCCCTAATTAATTAATTAAGCCCCTGATTAATTAATTAAGCCCCTGATTAATTAATTAAGCCCCCACTTAATTAATTAAGCACCTAATTAATTAATTAAGCCCCTAATTAATTAATTAAGCCCCTGATTAATTAATTAAGCCCCTGATTAGTTAATTAAGCCCCTGATTAATTAATTAAGCTCCTAATTAACGAATTCAGCCCCTAATTAATTAAGTTTGCACCTAATTAATTAATTTAAGCCCCCACTTAATTAATTAAGCACCTAATTAATGAATTTAGCCCCTAATTAATTAATTAAGCCCCTGATTAATTAATTAAGCCCCTGATTAATTAATTAAGCCCCCACTTAATTAATTAAGCACCTAATTAATTAATTAAGCCCCTAATTAATTAATTAAGCCCCTGATTAATTAATTAAGCCCCTGATTAGTTAATTAAGCCCCTGATTAATTAATTAAGCTCCCAATTAACGAATTCAGCCCCTAATTAATTAAGTTTGCACCTAATTAATTAATTTAAGCCCCCACTAAATTAATTAAGCACCTAATTAATGAATTTAGCCCCTAATTAATTAATTAAGCCCCTAATTAATTAATTAAGCCCCTAATTAATTAATTAAGCCCCTAATTATTTATCGAAAACCCCTAATTAATTAATTAAGCCCGTAATTAATTAATTAAGCACCTAATTAACGAATTAAGCCCATAATTAATTAATGAAGCACCTAATTAATTAATTAAGCCCCTAATTAATGAATTTAGCCCCTAATTAATTAATTAAGCCCCTGATTAATTAACTAAGCTCCTAATTAACGAATTAAGCCCCTAATTAATTAATTACGCCCCTAATTAATTAATTAAGCCCCTAGTTAATAAATTAAGCCCATAATTAACGAATTAGGCCACTAATAAATTAATTAAGCATCTATTTAACGAATTAAGCCCCTAATTAATTAATTAAGCCCCTAATTAATTAATTAAGCACCTATTTAATGAATTAAGCCCCTAATTAATTAATTAAGCCTATATTTAATTAATTAAGCCCCTAATTAACGAATTAAGCCCCTATTTAATTAATTAAGCCCCTAATTAATTAATTAAGCCCCTAATTAACGAATTCAGCCCTAATTAATTAAGTAAGCCTCTAATTAATTAACTTAAGCCCCTACTTAATTAATTAAACCCCTAATTAATGAATTTAGCCCCTAATTAATTAATTAAGTCCCTGATTAATTAACTAAGCTCCTAATTAACGAATTAAGCCCCTAATTAATTAATTAAGCCCCTAATTAATTAATTAAGCCCCTAATTAATTAATTAAGCCCCTAATTAATTGATTAAGCCCCTTATTAACGAATTAAGCCCCTACTTAATTAATTAAGCCCCTAAAAAAATAATTAAGCCCCAAATTAATTAATTAAGCCTATAATTAATTGAGTAAGCCCCTTATTAACGAATTAAGCCCTTACTTAATTAATTAAGCCCCTAAAAAAATAATTAAGCCCCAAATTAACGAATAAAGCCCCTAATTAATTAATTAAGCCCGTAATTAATTAATTAAGCCCCTAATTAACGAGTTAAGCCCCGACTTAATTAATTAAGCACCTAATTAATTAATTAAGCCCCTAGTTAATTAATTAAGCCCCTGATTAATTAATTAAGCCCCTCATTAATTAATTAAGCCCCTAATTAATTAATTTAGCCCCTGATTAATTAATTAAGCCCCTGATTAATTAATTAAGCCCCCACTTAATTAATTTAAGCCCTCACTTAATTAATTAAGCACCTAATTAATGAATTAAGCCCCTAATTAATTAATTAAGCCTATATTTAATTAATTAAGCCCCTAATTAACGAATTAAGCCCCTAATTAATTAATTAAGCAACTATTAAATGAATTAAGCCCCTAATTAATTAATTAAGCCCCTAATTAATTAATTAAGCCCCTGATTAATTAAATAAGCCCCTGATTAATTAAATAAGCCCCTGATTAATTAATTAAGCCCCCACTTAATTAATTAAGCACCTAATTAATTAATTAAGCCCCTAATTAATTATTTAAGCCCCTGATTAATTAATTAAGCCCCTGATTAGTTAATTAAGCCCCTGATTAATTAATTAAGCTCCCAATTAACGAATTCAGCCCCTAATTAATTAAGTTTGCACCTAATCAATTAATTTAAGCCCCCACTTAATTAATTAAGCACCTAATTAATGAATTTAGCCCCTAATTAATTAATTAAGCCCCTGATTAATTAATTAAGCTCCCAATTAACGAATTCAGCCCCTAATTAATTAAGTTTGCACCTAATTAATTAAGCCCCTGATTAATTAATTAAGCCCCTGATTAATTAATTAAGCCCCCACTTAATTAATTAAGCACCTAATTAATTAATTAAGCCCCTAATTAATTAATTAAGCCCCTGATTAATTAATTAAGCCCCTGATTAGTTAATTAAGCCCCTGATTAATTAATTAAGCTCCCAATTAACGAATTCAGCCCCTAATTAATTAAGTTTGCACCTAATTAATTAATTTAAGCCCCCACTTAATTAATTAAGCACCTAATTAATGAATTTAGCCCCTAATTAATTAATTAAGCCCCTGATTAATTAATTAAGCTCCCAATTAACGAATTCAGCCCCTAATTAATTAAGTTTGCACCTAATTAATTAATTTAAGCCCCCACTTAATTAATTAAGCACCTAATTAATGAATTTAGCCCCTAATTAATTAATTAAGCCCCTAATTAATTAATTAAGCCCCTAATTAATTAATTAAGCCCCTAATTAATTAATTAAGCCCCTAATTAATTATCGAAGCCCCCTAATTAATTAATTAAGCCCGTAATTAATTAATTAAGACCCTAATTAACGAATTAAGCCCATAATTAATTAATTAAGCCCCTAATTAATTAGTTAAGTCCCTGGTTAAATAATTAAGCCCCAAATTAACGAATTAAGCCCTAACTAAGCTCCTAATTAAGCTCCGAACTAAGCTCCTAATTAACGAATTAAGCCCCTAATTAATTAATTACGCCCCTAATTAATTAATTAAGCCCCTAGTTAATAAATTAAGCCCATAATTAACGAATTAGGCCACTAATTAATTAATTAAGCACCTATTTAACGAATTAAGCCCCTAATTAATTAATTAAGACCCTAATTAATGAATTAAGCCCCTATTTAATTAATTAAGCCCCTAGTTAATTAATTAAGCCCCTAATTAACGAATTCAGCCCCTAATTAATTAAGTAAGCCCCTAATTAATTAACTTAAGCCCCCACTTAATTAATTAAACCCCTAATTAATGAATTTAGCCCCTAATTAATTAATTAAGTCCCTGATTAATTAACTAAGCTCCTAATTAACGAATTAAGCCCCTAATTAATTAATTAAGCCCCTAATTAATTAATTAAGCCCCTAATTAATTAATTAAGCCCCTAATTAATTAATTAAGCCCCTAATTAATTGATTAAGCCCCTTATTAACGAATAAAGCCCCTAATTAATTAATTAAGCCCCTAAAAAAATAAATAAGCCCCAAATTAACGAATAAAGCCCCTAATAAATTAATTAAGCCCGTAATTAATTAATTAAGCCCCTAATTAACGAATTAAGCCCCCACTGAATTAATTAAGCCCCTAAAAAAATAATTAAGCCCCAAATTAACGAATAAAGCCCCTAATTAATTAATTAGGCCCGTAATTAATTAATTAAGCCCCTAATTAACGAATTAAGCCCCCACTTAATTAATTAATCACCTTATTAATTAATTAAGCCCCTAATTAATTAGTTAAGCCCCTGATTAATTAATTAAGCCCCTGATTAATTAATTAAGCCCCCACTTAATTAATTTAAGCCCCCACTTTATTAAAAAAGCACCTAATTAATGAATTTAGCCCATAATTAATTAATTAAGTCCCTAATTAATTAATTAAGCCCCTAATTAATTAATTAAGCACCTAATTAATTAATTAAGCACCTAATTAACGAATTCAGCCCCTAATTAACGAATTCAGCCCCTAATTAATTAAGTAAGCCCCTAATTAATTAACTTAAGCCCCCACTTAATTAATTAAGCCCCTAATTAATGAATTTAGCCCCTAATTAATTAATTAAGCCCCTGATTAATTAACTAAGCTCCTAATTAACGAATTAAGCCCCTAATTAATTAATTACGCCCCTAATTAATTAATTAAGCCCCTAGTTAATAAATTAAGCCCATAATTAACGAATTAGGCCACTAATAAATTAATTAAGCATCTATTTAACGAATTAAGCCCCTAATTAATTAATTAAGCCCCTAATTAATTAATTAAGCACCTATTTAATGAATTAAGCCCCTAATTAATTAATTAAGCCTATATTTAATTAATTAAGCCCCTAATTAACGAATTAAGCCCCTAATTAATTAATTAAGCAACTATTAAATGAATTAAGCCCCTAATTAATTAATTAAGCCCCTAATTAATTAATTAAGCCCCTGATTAATTAAATAAGCCCCTGATTAATTAATTAAGCCCCCACTTAATTAATTAAGCACCTAATTAATTAATTAAGCCCCTAATTAATTATTTAAGCCCCTGATTAATTAATTAAGCCCCTGATTAGTTAATTAAGCCCCTGATTAATTAATTA
The DNA here is from genome assembly GCA_023053545.1 of Lepidurus packardi. NCBI lineage: Eukaryota > Metazoa > Arthropoda > Branchiopoda > Notostraca > Triopsidae > Lepidurus > Lepidurus packardi. The sequence continues at coordinate 551,599 of JAKZAN010000046.1, forward strand.
AGCTCCCAATTAACGAATTCAGCCCCTAATTAATTAAGTTTGCACCTAATCAATTAATTTAAGCCCCCACTTAATTAATTAAGCACCTAATTAATGAATTTAGCCCCTAATTAATTAATTAAGCCCCTGATTAATTAATTAAGCTCCCAATTAACGAATTCAGCCCCTAATTAATTAAGTTTGCACCTAATTAATTAAGCCCCTGATTAATTAATTAAGCCCCTGATTAATTAATTAAGCCCCCACTTAATTAATTAAGCACCTAATTAATTAATTAAGCCCCTAATTAATTAATTAAGCCCCTGATTAATTAATTAAGCCCCTGATTAGTTAATTAAGCCCCTGATTAATTAATTAAGCTCCCAATTAACGAATTCAGCCCCTAATTAATTAAGTTTGCACCTAATTAATTAATTTAAGCCCCCACTTAATTAATTAAGCACCTAATTAATGAATTTAGCCCCTAATTAATTAATTAAGCCCCTGATTAATTAATTAAGCTCCCAATTAACGAATTCAGCCCCTAATTAATTAAGTTTGCACCTAATTAATTAATTTAAGCCCCCACTTAATTAATTAAGCACCTAATTAATGAATTTAGCCCCTAATTAATTATTTAAGCCCCTAATTAATTAATTAAGCCCCTAATTAATTAATTAAGCCCCTAATTAATTAATTAAGCCCCTAATTAATTATCGAAGCCCCCTAATTAATTAATTAAGCCCGTAATTAATTAATTAAGACCCTAATTAACGAATTAAGCCCATAATTAATTAATTAAGCCCCTAATTAATTAGTTAAGTCCCTGGTTAAATAATTAAGCCCCAAATTAACGAATTAAGCCCTAACTAAGCTCCTAATTAAGCTCCGAACTAAGCTCCTAATTAACGAATTAAGCCCCTAATTAATTAATTACGCCCCTAATTAATTAATTAAGCCCCTAGTTAATAAATTAAGCCCATAATTAACGAATTAGGCCACTAATTAATTAATTAAGCACCTATTTAACGAATTAAGCCCCTAATTAATTAATTAAGACCCTAATTAATGAATTAAGCCCCTATTTAATTAATTAAGCCCCTAGTTAATTAATTAAGCCCCTAATTAACGAATTCAGCCCCTAATTAATTAAGTAAGCCCCTAATTAATTAACTTAAGCCCCCACTTAATTAATTAAACCCCTAATTAATGAATTTAGCCCCTAATTAATTAATTAAGTCCCTGATTAATTAACTAAGCTCCTAATTAACGAATTAAGCCCCTAATTAATTAATTAAGCCCCTAATTAATTAATTAAGCCCCTAATTAATTAATTAAGCCCCTAATTAATTAATTAAGCCCCTAATTAATTGATTAAGCCCCTTATTAACGAATAAAGCCCCTAATTAATTAATTAAGCCCCTAAAAAAATAAATAAGCCCCAAATTAACGAATAAAGCCCCTAATAAATTAATTAAGCCCGTAATTAATTAATTAAGCCCCTAATTAACGAATTAAGCCCCCACTGAATTAATTAAGCCCCTAAAAAAATAATTAAGCCCCAAATTAACGAATAAAGCCCCTAATTAATTAATTAGGCCCGTAATTAATTAATTAAGCCCCTAATTAACGAATTAAGCCCCCACTTAATTAATTAATCACCTTATTAATTAATTAAGCCCCTAATTAATTAGTTAAGCCCCTGATTAATTAATTAAGCCCCTGATTAATTAATTAAGCCCCCACTTAATTAATTTAAGCCCCCACTTTATTAAAAAAGCACCTAATTAATGAATTTAGCCCATAATTAATTAATTAAGTCCCTAATTAATTAATTAAGCCCCTAATTAATTAATTAAGCACCTAATTAATTAATTAAGCACCTAATTAACGAATTCAGCCCCTAATTAACGAATTCAGCCCCTAATTAATTAAGTAAGCCCCTAATTAATTAACTTAAGCCCCCACTTAATTAATTAAGCCCCTAATTAATGAATTTAGCCCCTAATTAATTAATTAAGCCCCTGATTAATTAACTAAGCTCCTAATTAACGAATTAAGCCCCTAATTAATTAATTACGCCCCTAATTAATTAATTAAGCCCCTAGTTAATAAATTAAGCCCATAATTAACGAATTAGGCCACTAATAAATTAATTAAGCATCTATTTAACGAATTAAGCCCCTAATTAATTAATTAAGCCCCTAATTAATTAATTAAGCACCTATTTAATGAATTAAGCCCCTAATTAATTAATTAAGCCTATATTTAATTAATTAAGCCCCTAATTAACGAATTAAGCCCCTAATTAATTAATTAAGCAACTATTAAATGAATTAAGCCCCTAATTAATTAATTAAGCCCCTAATTAATGAATTAAGCCCCTAATTAATGAATTAAGCCCCTAATTAATTAATTAAGCCCTTAATTAACGAAATAAGCCCCTAATTAACGAATTAAGCCCCCACTTAATTAATTAAGCACCTAATTAATTAATTAAGCCCCTGATTAATTAATTAAGCCCTTGATTAATTAATTAAGCCCCTAATTAATTAATTAAGCCCCTGATTAATTAATTAAGCCCCTGATTAATTAATTAAGCCCCCACTTAATTAATTTAAGCCCTCACTTAATTAATTAAGCACCTAATTAATGAATTAAGCCCCTAATTAATTAATTAAGCCTATATTTAATTAATTAAGCCCCTAATTAACGAATTAAGCCCCTAATTAATTAATTAAGCAACTATTAAATGAATTAAGCCCCTAATTAATTAATTAAGCCCCTAATTAATTAATTAAGCCCCTGATTAATTAATTAAGCCCCTGATTAATTAATTAAGCCCCCACTTAATTAATTAAGCACCTAATTAATTAATTAAGCCCCTAATTAATTAATTAAGCCCCTGATTAATTAATTAAGCCCCTGATTAGTTAATTAAGCCCCTGATTAATTAATTAAGCTCCTAATTAACGAATTCAGCCCCTAATTAATTAAGTTTGCACCTAATTAATTAATTTAAGCCCCCACTTAATTAATTAAGCACCTAATTAATGAATTTAGCCCCTAATTAATTAATTAAGCCCCTGATTAATTAATTAAGCCCCTGATTAATTAATTAAGCCCCCACTTAATTAATTAAGCACCTAATTAATTAATTAAGCCCCTAATTAATTAATTAAGCCCCTGATTAATTAATTAAGCCCCTGATTAGTTAATTAAGCCCCTGATTAATTAATTAAGCTCCCAATTAACGAATTCAGCCCCTAATTAATTAAGTTTGCACCTAATTAATTAATTTAAGCCCCCACTTAATTAATTAAGCACCTAATTAATGAATTTAGCCCCTAATTAATTAATTAAGCCCCTAATTAATTAATTAAGCCCCTAATTAATTAATTAAGCCCCTAATTATTTATCGAAAACCCCTAATTAATTAATTAAGCCCGTAATTAATTAATTAAGCACCTAATTAACGAATTAAGCCCATAATTAATTAATGAAGCACCTAATTAATTAGTTAAGTCCCTGGTTAAATAATTAAGCCCCAAATTAACGAATTAAGCCCCTAATTAACGAATTCAGCCCCTATTTAATTAATTAAGACCCTAATTAACGAATTAAGCCCCTATTTAATTAATTAAGCCCCTAATTAATTAATTAAGCCCCTAATTAACGAATTCAGCCCTAATTAATTAAGTAAGCCTCTAATTAATTAACTTAAGCCCCTACTTAATTAATTAAACCCCTAATTAATGAATTTAGCCCCTAATTAATTAATTAAGTCCCTGATTAATTAACTAAGCTCCTAATTAACGAATTAAGCCCCTAATTAATTAATTAAGCCCCTAATTAATTAATTAAGCCCCTAATTAATTAATTAAGCCCCTAATTAATTAACTAAGCCCCTAATTAATTGATTAAGACCCTTATTAACGAATTAAGCCCCTAATTAATTAATTAAGCCCCTAAAAAAATAAATAAGCCCCAAATTAACGAATAAAGCCCCTAATAAATTAATTAAGCCCGTAATTAATTAATTAAGCCCCTAATTAACGAATTAAGCCCCCACTTAATTAATTAAGCACCTAATTAATTAATTAAGCCCCTAATTAATTAATTAAGCCCCTGATTAATTAATTAAGCCCCTGATTAATTAATTAAGCCCCCACTTAATTAATTTAAGCCCCCACTTAATTATTTAAGCACCTAATTAATGAATTAAGCCCCTAATTAATTAATTAAGCCTATATTTAATTAATTAAGCCCCTAATTAATTAATTAAGTAACTATTAAATGAATTAAGCCCCTAATTAATTAATTAAGCCCCTAATTAATGAATTAAGAACCTAATTAATGAATTAAGCCCCTAATTAATTAATTAAGCCCTTAATTAACGAATTAAGCCCCTAATTAACAAATTAAGCCTCTTATTAATTAATTAAGCCCCTAATTAATTAATTAATTCCCTAATTAATTAATTAAGCCCCTAATTAATTAATTAAGCACTAATTAACTAATTAAGCAGCTAATTATTTAATTAAGCACCTGTTTAACGAATTAAGCCCCTTATTAACGAATTAAGCCCCTAATTAACGAATACAGCCCCTTATTAACGAATTAAGCCCCTAATTAAGGAATTAAGCCTCTTATTAATTAATTAAGCCCCTAATTAATTAATTAAGTCCCTAATTAATTAATTAAGCCCCTAATTAATTAATTGAGCACTTATTAACGAATTAAGCAGCTAATTAATTAATTAAGCACCTATTTAATTAATTAAGTCCCGAATTAACGAATTAAGCCACTTATTAACGAATTAAGCCCCTAATTAACGAATACAGCCCCTTATTAACGAATTAAGCCCCTAATTAAGGAATTAAGCCTCTTATTAATTAATTAAGCCCCTAATTAATTAATTAAGTCCCTAATTAATTAATTAAGCCCCTAATTAATTAATTGAGCACTTATTAACGAATTAAGCAGCTAATTAATTAATTAAGCACCTATTTAATTAATTAAGTCCCGAATTAACGAATTAAGCCCCTAATTAATTAATTAAGCCCCTAATTAACGAATTAAACCCCTACA